>OY821761.1:28379080-28776580 GCA_963682095.1 Potentilla sterilis
GATAAGGATTGAACATATTAATATATAAGTAATAGATAAAGATAACAAGGGACAACTTAAAAAGCTTATTGTGTTAAAAACTTCCAATACAAAAAGATAGGAAACCACCACTCTTTCTGCTCACTACGGAAAGCAAATGTATTTATTTTTCTAGTAATTATCACATGTTCTGTCTATCAGGTCCCCTGCTGGAGTTTATATACAGAAATTTACATACCTTGTCAAATCTTTCAGGTATAATTTTCAGATCTCCTTTTTCAACTGCTTGCAGGGCTTTTTCAGCTAAGGGCTCCATTGTTACAAACCACTGCTTGCTTACTAGTGGCTCTATCACCTGATATGGAAAGAAAAAAAATTTAGACAAAAGAAATGAAGTATAGTGTAACATTGAAGGCAAAGCAAATGTTGTACAATTCTATTTGAAAGTTGACACACCAAAAGGGGAAACAATCAACTCACTTCTCCACCACGCTGAGATCTGGGAACTCGTAATGTATGAGGTTCTTTCTTTACAGCCAATCCGGTCTCCTCCAGATCTGCCCAAAGTTTCTTCCGGGCATCAAACCGATCAAGGCCACTGCAGGACAACCATTTTCACATCATATATAACATGCCAAATAGAAGATAAAACAAAAACAAAAAAGATAAAGAAACCTTTCTCCACATATATCCTCAGAGACTTGAAAAAAGTTGTGCATCATTTACCAGTATAGTCCTGCAACCTTGTTAAGAGTGCCATCCTTGTTCATAACATTTAGTATTGGAAGACCAAGCTTTTTCGCAAGGTTGTAATCATTATGATCATGTCCAGGGCTTATCTTTAACACACCAGTGCCAAACTCTTTCTCCACAAGCTGTCAGATTAGGAAATTAGCCATGGTCAACATAACAATTTGTTTACCTGAAATTAAATGTGATGCGACTAATGGATAGTGAGTGAGTCAACAAATAGTATATCACAATTTTCAATTTAGATTACGAATATGTACGTTGAAATAAATTGTTTATCATATATTACAACAAGGCTTCGAGTCTTCGACCAATAATTTGATCCCTGCATCAACTATTTGCTTCTAAATACGCCCACACACTCGAAACAGTGCCCCAGCCATTACTATTAAAGAGTGTTATTTAGTCCAATAACCCAGAATCAGGAGTAATTGGCATCAAACTCACCCCACTATAGACAATGAGAACTACAGAAGCACTATAAGATGTACCTTGTCAGCAATGATAGGGACGTGGCGACCAGAGGCACTATAGCCATTCTATTGATGTATTTAGAATATCGATCATCCTGCATGACAGAGAAAAGAATCGGACAGATAATAAATAAACAGTTTCCAGATACTGCAATGACATGACAACACTTCCACTAGGCTAGGATGGAGAATTACACTGCTAAAAAAGTAGTCATATAATTAATTCTTCACACTAAGCAACGTTACTTACGAGATTAGCAATACTACCTATATGCAGAACACTGCTAAAAGGTAGTCATATCTTTCTTCAAACTAATAATTATGAGCATTATGAGTTCAGGCAGGATATAAATGTTACTATGTACTAAATCTATAGCTTAAGCTTGAAGCAACATAACTTACAAGATTTATCATATATGTAAGCCCACTATATATATATATATATATATATATATATATATATACACACACATATATACAGTCCGTTTACCATGAACAGTAGGTGCGGATGCGGCGTTTCCGGCCACCGGCCACCGGCGAGGCGGCGACGCCGTATCCGGCCACTGGGCTTTGCTCCCCGGTGGCCGGCGACCCCGTCTGTGCCGGCCCGAGCTCCATCGCCGGCCGGCAGCCGGCCGGAAAACCCAAAAATGCAGAAAAATGAACAGTACTTGTTCATTTTTCTGCATTTTTACAGATTCCGGCGGCTGCCGGCCGGCGATGGAGCTCGGGCCGGCACAGACGGGGTCGCCGGCGTGGGGCGAGCAAAGTCCGCCGGCCAGATACGCCGTCGCCGCCTCGCCGGTGGCCGGAAACGCCGCGTCCGCACCGTACGGACGTCCGCACCTGAAAAAAATTCTACATATATATATGTTTACAATGAAAACCACAGAAAAGACATATTTCAAAGTACAGACTGTTGATCAATGTAGCTGTCAACTACATTTAAATGAAGCTCGCTAAGAGTTTTATGATATATTAGGTAAATACATCTTTATTCAGAGATGTAATAAAAAAATATATATATATCGCGTGCGTGCTCTCAGAAAACAAAACGCTTAAAAGTAACAGTCACCTAATTATTGGTCCAAGTATTTTAAAGTTTACCATATAAAATTGTCAACACCTGGGCAATCCACCACTTAACAATTAACGCAAGCCAAGAAATACATGTAAAGTTACCATATATACCTCAGGATGCACAGTAATAGCTAGGGCTGGGCATTTATCCGATTTAAGACCCGAAACCGACCGATCCGATCCGAAAAAGCGATTCGGATAACCGATCCGAAAAAAAATGGTTGTAAAAAATACTATAATACAAGCCGACCCGAATTTTTTCGGATCAGATCCGGATCTGGTCCCCAACCCACCCGAATAAATCGACCCGACCCGACCCGAATAATATAAATTTATTATTTTATTGTTCAAGGAAGGTTAATTCCGTAACTTCCGTTGTGTGTCTTGACCTAATTAGACTAGAATAGTAGTTACCTTAGTAGATAGGGAATCCCTGATTACTTGGGATACTTGATGTAATGCCTATATAAAGGCCTCCTTATCTATCAATAAAGTAACGCTTTACATCTATATTGTTTCTCCTACAACACGTTATCAGCACGTAGTTTCTAACCCTGTGCTTGATAGCAAAAACCCTAGCTTTTTGCCGAAAAAAAAAAATTTCAGCAACCCTAGCTTTTCTGCCGGCAACTGCTTGTCGGCAAAGAAGGCCCTCCCCAGAAATCACTTTCTGCCGGCAACCCCTTCGTCGGAAGAAAGAAAACAATCCCAGGGCACCAGGTTCTACCGACAACTCTTTGTCGGAAAAGCTAAGAAGCCCCCAGGAACTTTTTGCCGACAACCAATTCGTCGGTACATCATATACTATTGAACTGCCGACGACATCTTTGTCGGCAGAGGCTGAAGAAGCTCAGGGCACCCAGTAATTTGCTCTGGGCACCCTCCGATGGTTCGACGGCGTCCTCTCTCATCGCCTCCCCGCCGCGATGCAATCCAGAGACGACGCCTGCTCGGTCGACGCCTCAGCCCGAAGCCGCTCCAATCCGGCGGCCCACCTCGATGCTTCGACGAAGCCCTAGCGCGCTCCAACCTAGTCGTCGCAGCCTCTGACGTCGCCGCCTCTGTCGACGCAGCCCAAACGACGTCGATGCCCGGATTTGCACGCCTGTACGCAGCTTAGCGCCGCCGACCCAGTCCTGCTGCCCCGATTCGTCACCGTTTCAGTCAGATCCGGATCTCCAGATCTCGACCCGGACCCTTGGGCCTGACCCGACCCGTGTCCAACCCGACCCGATTCGGCTGTTAAACGAATTCTACTGTGCAAGGGGCAAAACGGTAATTGTACTTACCTCAGTTAAACAGTTTTTACCCTACGGGTTAAAAACAGTTACTGCAGTAATTCTTTTTATTAGTTTTACTGCTCCATATATGGTGAATATGACTAACCATATGTTTTTCTTTTCCATGAAACTTATTGCACGACGCATCGCGATGTAATTGCGAGGATTATTTCGTTGCACGTACATGGAAGAGCATCTTAATTTGCACAAGGATCAGAACCGAGTCCTTCAGCGCAATTTTTAAACGCAGTTCATTTGGCGAACTAGCATGTATGATTTAATAAAAGTTCCCGTTCTTTCGCAATTTCAATTACTTGAACTTGTGTATATGTGTTGGAACTTGTGTGTTTTTCAGGACGATACAAAGGGGCCCCACCCACCCCTGCGTATCACAGTATTTATGGGGTAACTGTGATGTTACCGTCCAAAGTTGTGCTTGTGGCTGTGATGTCACTGTGAACCACAACTCTTCGTGAATATTTAATCACGATTCCGACATAATATTGTCGATGCTTGTGACGATCCTAAGGGAGTCACAAAGGGGACAAACTCATGATGTGTGACGGAAATTGTCACTGTAACATCGATATGTGACGGAAATTGTCACAACAAATTGAATTGAGTAACCAGAATCTTGGTCTCGACCATTCAATTCCTTCCCTCTTGTTCTTTTGATATAAAGAAACAATTGACCATAAAATGCGCCTAGAGAATGGCCATTGAAAAAAGAGAGAATCATGTCATGGATATGGTTCTATCGGTTCACTAATTGCAAAATTGCAATCATATGGTCAATGTATACAAGAGATACATGGAAGAAGATGAGAGTATATCCTCATGATTACGGATTTCAACAGCAAAAGATAATTTGCAATAAATATGAAGCATATGACTTCAATTTCATAGTCAAAGTGACTACAAATCCGTTGATTTTGTGCAGGCATAGACCTCACATGTGTGACTAATGCAACTTAGTCGATACACTCTTTATGGTCAAGATCTCGATATAACCGTTGGCATTTTGATGCATATATGGTTCGATTCCCTAAAAAAAGCTATATGTGAATGCAATGAATCGCATTACACATTTACATGGCATGTTGATTGAGTTCACCAACCTAATTGGTGATGTTAACTCGAAAAATCACAAGAGACAAAATGAGTGACTCGCGAGAAATTGCGATCCGCCAACTTGGCCGTGATCCGCCAACTCTGCGATCCGCCAACTTGGCCGCGATCCGCCAGGCATCGCTCGCCATGGCCATCCGCCAACTTGGCTGCGATCCGCCAGGCATCGCTCGCCATGGCCATCCGCCAACTTGGCCGCGATCCGCCAGGCATCGCTCGCCATGGCCATCCGCCAACTTGGCTGCGATCCGCCAGGCCTCGCTCGCCATGGCCATCCGCCAACTTGGCCGCGATCCGCCAGGCCTCGCTCGCCATGGCCATCCGCCAACTTGGCTGCGATCCGCCAGGCCTCGCTCGCCATGGCCATCCGCCAACTTGGTCGCGATCCGCCAGGCCTCACTCGTCAAGAAACAAATTGACATGCTTGCGTACATAAGCGGATGCATGCGCATTGCCCGGCCTCGGCCTCGGCACTCTTGCGCCCACCATAGCCCGCCTTGCCTAGCCTCGGTTTCGGCCTTGGCTTGGCTTGCGCGCTGCTTGGACTGCAGCTCCGCCACAACCACATGCTGCCGCCCCATCGGTCTCCGGACCTTGGCCCGCACACGGCCCGCCTAGCAGCGCCCTGGCCTCGGCCTCGGCGTTGGCCTGGACACGGCCCGGCCAGCAGCCATCTCGGCCTTATAAGCCCATGCACTCACCCCGGCACGTCTTGGCTTCGGCCTCGGCATGCCTTTGGCTCTTTAGCATGGCATCGGCCTCGTCAGGTCCTTGCTTTATGCCTCGGTAAGCCTTCGCTTCGGCCTAGGCTATCCATCGGCAACTCGCATGACCTTGACTCCAACATCAAGCCTCGGCCCCAAAAGCCTTTGCTTTTGCCTCGACACGCCTTGGTTTCGGCCTTGGCATGCCTTGACATTCGCTCGGCCTTGGCCTGCCCGTGCACCACCTCGGCTTCGGCCTTGGCTAGCCTAGCACGCGCCTATGCTTGACCCTGGCCCTTCCTTGCCTTGTTTCGGCTTGGCTCCCATTCTAGCTTGGCTTCGGCCTCGGATAGCTAGCTCATGGCCTCGGTCCTGGATACTTGGTTTAGACATTTATGTCTCTATAGTATCGATGTTGGCTCATTCTGGTTGTTTTCCGGCTCTATTTTTGAGCGTTAACGGATGTATCTAGTACGCCTTTAAGCATGCCTATGTTTTATCTTGTGATACTACACGCCATGTTGCACACTCTATAGGAATTGAGTATATATTCCGGTTTATATGTCTTGGCATAAAACCCTTGTCTCTACACTCTTATGAATGTATCATAGAGACATTGAGTGTGTAGCTAATCTACATCGAACCTTGCTCACCACTTAAAGATATTGGTGCCAACGTTTATCACCTTGAAACTCATTGTGAAAATTGAATTGATTTCTTATGTATCGCTTCTAATGAATGCGCACAACTTATGAGTCAATATTGTGAATGTATTTCACGTATACTATGATTCGGATTCTTTGAATCGACGACTCATGTAGACTCTTCCATACATAGTCCGGAATTTTGGACATGTTTTGATGATCCATATATGCAAGAAAGCTATGGACATCGTTTCTTTTGAGCAAAGAAGCTATTGGGATCAAAGATTACCAAAAGAATTTGGTAGCGTCATGAGCAATGCTCAAGGCTCAAGGATGACATTAACGTCACCCAAGTCTTCCTCCAAGTCAATGGAAGCACCATCTATGCATTTAAACGTGCATATGATCCCCCCTTATGATCCTTCATTAGCTATGCTCAACATATGGAAGCTTAATCTTTAGCAAAGTTTTGGAGTAACGCCCTCCTACGCTAAAGGCAATGATACATAAGATGATGGCTTTGATGCCTTCTCATAGTTCAATTTGAGATACAATGATACTATGGTGATATACCTCATGGTTAAACTCAAGCCATAACACTTAGATGTTATGAAGCACCTTCACAATGATAGAAAAGTAGCAAAAACCTAAAATTTCTGGTTTTTTAGCTCGCGGACTCGTCATTGTGAGGACCGGTTTACCTACTTTTAGGCCGGTTCTTGAGGTGAAATTTGGTCCACCGATTCCTAACATCCATGGCTACCTGCTCATAAAATTTCAGAGCCATTGGACACCTGGAAGGTGATGAACCACTCGACACAAACGTTCACTGACCTCCGGCGACTATTCCGACCGGTTCGGTATGTTTCCGACCGGTTCCGGCAATGAGGCCGGCGGCGTTGGAATCCTAACACATGTGCCTACCTACTGTTAAAATTTGGTGGCATTTGGTGTTCCGGAACATAGTGAAACGTTTCAGGAAGCATACATGCATGTTACATTTTGTAACGGAATGCATCTTGTTAACGTATAAGTGTTAACGATCAATACCCTATACCGTCCACATACTTTATGTGCCATATTGCGCTACCACAAGCGCTCAATGATGGGTTATTTGATTATGAATAACGTCTTTGAATAAGACGTCAGCTTCCACCTATAGTCCGCTATATATAAACCTTAACAGGCGATCTCGTTTATGTCACTTTTTGATGAGCCAGTCTCCCCGTCGTTAGGGGGAGAGAAGAACAAGTTTGTTCAAGTAGAACGACTTGGCATTGCCGTGGTTTGTCCCCACTGTGCCTCATCATGTTCCCAAAGTCCCATAAATCAAAGTGACGAGATTTGATATACATGCTGCAAAGAGCAAACTATTGGTCTTTCAAGGAAAAGATCGGAATAGTACTCTTGTATCAACATGCCTGTAAGGATTGATGTCCAAATCAATGGACATATTGTCATTCATAAATGGTGACATGGTGACTCCACAAAAGTGGTAGCTGGTGTCACTAGGCCGTGACTCTCACAAGAAGTGTAGAGAGGGCACTTTGTTCGATATACACTCGCCGAATGCGAGTATGGCACAACTTGATCCTCGGATCAATGACAACTCATTCGTCTCATGGATTTTCTGGATTAAGGTTATTATTGGGGGACGCCTCAATGAGAAGCCAATCCATATAGAGATCTCTACAAATGCGAATTACACTAGTGTACATGAGTACGTGGTCTATGAGTTAGATATCGAATACACTCACTTCGTTGAAGCAAATACCAACGTTGTGAATTGGCCTACACAGAAAGATATGCGATCCAGTTTATACAAAGAGATAGGTCCTTGGTCAGGTGATGCCGACACCGCAAGTGTAAACCCTATCGATAATCTTTGATTGAAAGCGTAGTGAGAAAAAGAGCCTAGACTCACCTTGTGGCGCAAGGTCTCTCACAAACGCCCTGGAATCGACTACGATGACATATGCTCTCGTAATGGAGTCATATCACACTCCACTACCTTGTCAGTTAGGTAGTTCCGAAAAACTGATCATGCAGCTTGTATCATCTCTATTGGGACTAAGTAAAGAGATGTACATAAATATCATGAATGGATCAGTTTTCACCCAAGTCAAGTAAGCAAAAACCTCGAAGTGCGTATGCTATCAGATTAGGATGTTCTCTATATGGGTTCAAATCTTCTGGTTGGATATTGTATAACGCGGTTGAGCAACTACTTGATTGGAGATGAAATGTAATGAATCATGCCTATTTGCGTGTAAATTACGGATGAATTGTGATTGAGATATCACTAATCCGACGTTAAGAATGAAAAGATCTTGGGAATACTTGGTCTCAAATGTGAGAACCGTTAGTGATGAACTTGTTCATCTATCGGCTTATGGCAAACTAATGGACGTTAAACCAAAGCCTATATGTATCCCATGATTAGTCGATGTCTTGAGAAGACTCGTTTCGTCTATGTGACCAGAAGTCTTGGGAGATGAAACTCTCTATCTAAGTATCATGTGCGCAATCATGTACTTGTCATAATATGCTCGACTCGACATCTCATTCGCTATAAACTTATAAAGCCAAAGTGATGGCTAGACGCGCCCACGCAATGCCATGGTATATGGCGGTACTTTCTTTTAAGAGAGAAAGGTTTAGGCTCATTCGATCCCATCATGAAAGACATATCAATAGGCAATTCCAGATTCTGCCTAGTTCTGTACGTCAACTTCCCCGTGACCTACATGACAACTCACTCATCGGAAAATGGTAAACTTAGTACCGTTGGAAAGCTCTATGTGTCTACTTTCCAGGGACACTAACCATTTGATCATAGCTATCATATTGAGTGAGTTATGGCTGTTTTAGCAAAGTAGGACGAATCTGTCCAGTAATTTGCAGATCAGTCACCTTCGACAGAGCTTTGTGATCAGCTCAGAACGAACCACGTTGTGTACTTTATACCACTGGAAAGATATGGGTGTCTAGTTTCCAGAACATTTTACGGTTCGTTCATACCTACTGTATCGAAGGAGTTATGACTATTTAAGTACACGAAGGTCATGCTGCGCGTGAATCTGATTTTCAACGCGAACTCTAGTTTTGAGTTGTTAAGCGACCTTCTTCCTTAAGACCAAGTAAAGCTAAGTGTAGCTGGTCTAATACAAGGATAATGTGGCTGTATTCAATGACTCGATCATTGGCCACACCTACTTTTGAAGCTTGTGAGGAGCGTTTGTATACGCCATTAATCTGAACTCCAAGATTGAGTTACCAATCAGGGGGAGTTGTCTTGTAGACATCAGGGGGAGTCTACCTCACATGTAATCTTCAATTGTAGTTGGTGCGTTGTGCTCTTTTCCCTTCGACCAAGCTTTTTATTTTTACCCAAGAGGTTTTGTTTTGCTTGGCAAGGTTTTAGCGAGGCAACATGTTATGCACCGTGTCACATTAGGTACGCGACACAAGGGGGAGTGTTCAAGGAAGGTTAATTCCGTAACTTCCGTTGTGTGTCTTGACCTAATTAGACTAGAATAGTAGTTACCTTAGTAGATAGGGAATCCCTGATTACTTGGGATACTTGATGTAATGCCTATATAAAGGCCTCCTTATCTATCAATAAAGTAACGCTTTACATCTATATTGTTTCTCCTACAACATTTATCAAATTTTTAACCATTTTTTATTTCTCTTTAATATTTCTAAACCCTAGCACAGTAGCAGTATATATACCCCATAACTAAACTGCCGCACCCCTCTCTTCTCTTCTCTTTCTCTTTCTCTTTCTACCCTCTGCTCTGCTCTCTTCTCCCTTCTCTTTCTCTTTCTCTTTCTACCCTCTTCTCTCTTCTCTTTCTCTCTTCTCTTTCTACCCTCTGCTCTCTTCTCTCTTCTCATACTGTCATCTCTCTCCCTCTTTCAGCCATCGCTCAGCGCCTCATCCTAAAGAGATTTTTGTTTATTTCCATTTTATGCTTTGATGGGAAATTGCATCTTGTTTGAATTTTGAAATCTCGATCGCATCTGTGCCATTTTCATGGATTTCGTTGTTTCGATTTCATGTTCTCATGGGTTCCGGATTGGCCCGAAACCGATTTGATCCGACCCGAAATTCGACTCAACCGAAATTTCGGCCGAGGACTATGAAAATTTGGATTCGGACATCAAAATCTCTAACCGAAACATTCCGGATCGGACGTCGGTTTGGGCCTAAAACCGATCCGAAAGTCGGATGCCCAGCCCTAGCAATAGCTACATCACCAAATAAAGTCTCTGGGCGAGTTGTTGCTATTGTCAGACAGTCAGCCCTACAATAATAAGAAGTGGTATCAGTCAACATGGGCATAATGACCCTCATAAAAATGTGATCAATCAATCACACACGTACAAGCAGAGATAGAACATAGTATGATTCAAAAATCATGTAAAGGTGTTCAGGAGAATAAACAGTGCATGAACTAAATTAAGTTGGTTACTCATATATAGCATCAGTGCAGACAATAAATCAATTCATTGTTTTTTTCTGGATCAATCAATCTCACACAGTTGGCCATTATGTTTCACTACATTTTTAGGAATTATGCTATTCAAAAATGGCGTACAAATCGATTCATTACACATCAAAAATGCCAATTAAAGGTTGGTCAATCAATCCAATAACACATAACCATTGCAGTAAAGTTGCAGCCATCTATAACATCATGAATAATATTACTGTACCGGCACAATAAGATGTATAAACTTTAAATACTCCATAAGATAAAGACAATAAAAAAGAAGCTCTATAAGATAACGTACATGATGAGATAAGAAGTCACTCACCAAGTCAGAAACAGCAGTCTGTAGACTAGGAGACCAGTTCACCATGTAAGATCCTTGATCAATATTCTACTCTATATATAAGTTCTACTCCAGTCAATTCTTTCATATTCGCACAAAGACGACAAATATCCAACAATAAGCTAGCTAGCTAGTCGTACGATCACCATGTTTCTCAGGGTAAGGGTATAACAATCTTGGCACTTAGGGTTATACCTTGATAGATTAAGCCTTTCTCATGAAGCCTAACAAAGGCCTCAACAACAGCTCCTGCATTGAGTTAAAGAATATCAACCTTGAGATACTATGCATTTTCATAATAATCAAGTCTCATCTCCTATAATACAGTTTATTATAAAATAAAAATATTAATTAAAAGAAAATTCAACTTGAAAAGGACGAGAGAGGAGCTACTAGAAAGTCATTTAGGTTTGACAGTATCAGTGCTTTCCTTTTAACAAAGTGCATACTAGGCCATCATTTAGTTACTCTTTGATAAAAATTTCTCTGGAAAACAGGTCTGAAGCGACCAATATTGAAACGGAAAAATCAAAAGTCGTCGCCTCAACACATTGAAACGACCAATATTGAACTTGTCGCTTCAGAAAACGCGAGCGACCAGTACTTTTGATCAATAGTCGTCGCTCACATCTTATTGAAGCGACGAATATTGGTTTGTTGTCGCCTCCGAACAATATTTACAAACTGTAGCGACGAAAATTCAATCTTTGTCGCCGACTCAAAATTCAAGCGACAAAGTTGATAACCTTCGTCAATCTTCGTCGCTGACACTTGAAACGAAGCGACGAGTTTTGCTCAATAGTCGTCGCTCACAAATTATTGAAACGACGAATATGGTATGTTGTCGCCTACGAACCATGTTTTGTAAACTGTAGCGATGAAAATTCAATCTTTGTCGCCGACTCAAAATTCAAGCGACGAAGTTGGTAACCTTCGTCAATATTCGTCGCTGACTTGTTATTCGAAGCGACAAGTTTTAAGCAATAGTCGTCGCTTCATGTTTTAAAATCTGGTCAACCATATTTTCATAAAACTTATCATACGAAAACGTTATTACGTACCTTTAGATGACCTTGTTTCGTCGACTCTTCTAAACATTAAACTCTCAAATAAATGAGACGTAATCAGCCATGTAAAAATTTGGTAACTTTTACCTCCCGATACTATGGTTCCCCATAGAGAGAAATAAGTTTAAATAAGGTTGACCGCATAGATTGGGGCTCTAACTTTGTCGGAATTAAGTGATTTTTTTTTACCATAACCGTATTTCATCATAACGATCAAATGTTATTTCACAGTATTTTTCAAAATTTTACTTTTTTTATATAGTTGCTTCGAAAAGTTGTACACTTGAGTATAATCTACTAATCAAGTTATACCGCATTAGTAAACATGTCATTATAATGGTTAAATTCACAAAATGAAAATTTTGACCGTATGATGTGATCGTTATAGTTAAATATGAGTAGATTATAAAAATCAACTCGTTTCGTAAACGTTCGACGCTCGATCGAAACGGTCAACCATATTTTCATAAAACTTATCACACGAAAACGCTATTACGTACCTTTAGATGACCTTGTTTCGTCGACTCTTCCAAACATTAAACTCTCAAATAGATGAGACGTAATCAGCCATGTAAAAATTTGGTAACTTTTACCTCCCGATACTATGGTTCCCCATAGAGAGAAATAAGTTTAAATAAGGTTGACCGCATAGATTGGGGCTCTAACTTTGTCGGAATTTAGTGATTTTTTTACCATAACCGTATTTCATCATAACGATCAAATGTTATTTCACAGTGTTTTTCAAAATTTTACTTCTTTTATATAGTTGCTTCGAAAAGTTGTACACTTGAGTATAATCTACTAATCAAGTTATACCGTATTAGTAAGCATGTTGTTGTTATAATGGCTAAATTCACAAAATGAAAATTTTGACCGTCTGATGTGATCGTTATAGTTACATATGAGTAGAGTATAAAAATCAGCTCGTTTCGTAAACGTTCGACGCTGGATCGAAACGGTCAACCATATTTTCATAAAACTTATCACACGAAAACGTTATTACGTACCTTTAGATGACCTTGTTTCGTCGACTCTTCCAAACATTAAACTCTCAAATAGATGAGACGTAATCAGTCATGTAAAAATTTGGTAACTTTTACCTCCCGATACTATGGTTCCCCATAGAGAGAGATACGTTTAAATAAGGTTGACCGCGTCGATCGGGGCTTTAACTTTGTCGGATTTAAGTGATTTTTTTACCATAACCGTATTTCATCATAACGATCAAATGTTATTTCACAGTGTTTTTCAAAATTTCACTTATTTTATATAGTTGCTTCGAAAAGTTGTACACTTGAGTATAATCTCATAAAATTTTTATAATCTTTTAAATATAATTGAAGCGACGGAGTTTGCATTACTTCGTCGCTTCAGTATAATCAATAAAATTTTTATAATCTTTTAAATATTATTGAAGCGACAGATTTTCAATTAGTTAGTCACTTTATTATTTAAGCGACGAATTTTGTATTGCTTCGTCGCTTCAGTGTTGAATCCGCGCCACATGCTGAGAACCAATTAAAACACATTGCGCGGATCAACCTATGAACCGTCAAATTTTCCAGATCTAACGGCCATAATTCATTCCCGTTTTATATATATATCACCACCTCCCCTCCCTCTCCGCCATACACCGCTCTCGGCCCTCTCCTCCTCTGCCGTCGCCTCCTCCACCGCCTCCCTCCCTCTCCGCCTCCCTCCCTCTCCTCCGTCGCCAACGATCTCGGCCTCCACCGCTCTCGGCCTCCACCGATCTCGGCCTCCACCGCTCTCGGCCTCCTCCTTCTAGCCGCCAACGATCTCCGCCTCCCTCCCTCGCCTTCTAGCCGCCAACGATCGGCGGGAAATCTGATAAAAACGGAAATCTGATAAAAACAAAAATCTGGACAAAAATTGATAAAAACGAAATCGGCGGGAAATTTTTTTTTAAAACGAAAATGGAGACATGAAGCGACAAACATTGATATTCGTCGCATGAAATTTATAATCCCATACACTCTAGCGATGATTTTTTAACCAAACTTCGTCCCGTCAAATTGGAAGCGACCACCCAAAATTCGTCGCCTCGAATGTGAGGAGACGACCCAAACTCGGTCGCCTCGAATGTGAGGAGACGAATCAAACTTGGTCGCTCATTATTTCGCGACAAATTTGGAAGTCGTCGCTTGGATATTCCAAGCGACGACTTTTGTAGCAAAAGTGGTCGCGTCGAATCGAAACGACGAAAATGAGGCGACGACTTCGAGCGACGACTTTTTGGTCTCTTCGGTGTCGAAGCGACGACTTTTTTGCTGAAACGACGACAAAAAGTCGTCGCTTCGATTGTGATTTCCAGTAGTGTACGTATCCTGTTGGACTCGATTAAGCGCAGTACAGATATAGCCACTTGTTGTTACTGTAAAGCTTCCTTGAACCTATTTTAGCACTCACATCCAACAACGAGTTTAATCTATGACTTTCATGAAATCTGTGAGCTGTAGCTTAGAATTATGACTGCATATTTGTATGAAAATCTTTGGTAGCAGTCCATATCTACCGATACGTGATCGGTATTTGCGTTGCTGCAACCTTATGGTCATGTTTAATAGGTGTATCAACTGGTTTGCAGCCTACTATGCAGTAATTCATGAAAAAATTTACAAACAAACGAAAGAGCTAGCTATTTCAATTCCCAGGATGTACTTTAGGGTTCCCAGGTTGTTGACCTTAGCTGGTTGATCGTTAGCTTTCTTAATAATGTTCCTTTACTATTCAGTCCACATCACCAAAAGTATGGCTGTGCCATCACCTAATCTCAAATAAATGAAAATACTACTTACAAAGGATGCTCCAAACACCACCATAGAAACCTCCATAATACAGTATAAACTTGATAAATATCCTAGAACAAATAACAGTACCTACTAACTGATAATAACTCTCTAAACATTTGGTGTTGCAGCATCAGGACAGGCTTAAGCAATAGGAACCTTTGGGACCTGCTTTAATTGATAGTCCCTAGAAAAATCTAACAACTTTAGCTTATTTACCTAGATGCCTCATTAACTACACTACAGTTACTTTCTGGACCGACTGGAGTTCTACCAGATAGAAAAATGCCTTACGACTTAGCTGTTCATCAAGGGTGAAATGCTCCCTCTTCCAATCACAAGAAGCACCAAGCCTTTTGATCTGATTTGTGATCGTTCCACCATACCTGCTGAGATAATCAATATAGATAATTTATGAAGAAGTAACAAGTGCAATTAGAGAGTAATGAATTAATATAAACATAAACGGTTTAGGGTATAGGGTTTTGGATGCGCTGTGATGACATCTTTGGGCGTTTATATTTAGTATGCATGTACGATGATATACCGGCCATATATATTATAATTAAGTTCTTCATGAAATTACTCCTTTCATCTTTCAAATTTATTCAAATAACTGGAAGTTTATATTTGCATCTCCCAGTCAGTCGGTCATTATACAGAACTAGAATTGAAACAAAGAGTTCTAATCTTCTTTTTCCTTTTTGTCTGAAATTATGAGTTCTGATCTCACGGCAGAAAGAAAAAGAAAAGAAAAAAGAACATGTATATACATAGCGATTAAGATCAAAGAAGCTTGATAAAGAAAACGTGCAGAAACTCCGCAAGAGGATGAGATAAAAGAGGTATTCTGACGAGCTTGCTAAACAATGTCAATAAAAATGCTAATTTCTTATTTGGTCCTGAGATATATATGCATAAATAGTTTGAGACAGCCTCTGACAATGTTGAAAGGAATAATTTTGTTTATGTTATAGAAAACAAAACATTTAGAGCTACATGGAGTTGGTCAATCAGGGCCTGTTTAGGATCCAAAAAAAAATAAAAAATAAAAAATTAAATAATATAGGGAGACCTGGAGGGAAGTTTGGAGCCAATATGGGTTTAAGACGAGGTGGTCCTTTTATTTATACTCTTGTGGTTGGTTGCTTTAAGCAAGGTGGTCAAGAGGATAAAGATTTCATAATAATTGAAGGTCTAATCATTTGGCAGGAGAATTTGCATTTAGCTGATGGTCTTAAAACACATACATGGAGTGGCCCACTGTCTAGAAACTGAAGTTTAAGAATAAAGCTCAACTTGATTTGTTTAGAATTGTGAGAGGACGCTAAAAAATAACAAGAGACAGATTGATGAGTTTAGAACATATGTCAGGACCAAAGTATATTTTTTGTATATTGTTGTTGATACACAAAAAGCACGACTATGTCGTACATATACCCCAAGCACAAATAAAAAAAACACACAGACAAGCTACATTATATATTCGAACGGTCATGCCACGTATGTGGACCAAAGCCATAATCATGCATTTGGGGCTTACATAGTGGGTATGGTGTGGAAGGTTACGGAAAAACGCACAACGCTCGTTGTCAATTTAGTGTTATTGATGATTTCGGTCTTGGGCCCGAAATTCATGTCCAATGACGTAAATTGATAACGAAAATAGTGAAGTTAAAGAATTTGGGCTGTTTCACTCTGAACCCAAGCAAAAGCCCAAATGCCACCTTTTTAGAAAAGCCCAGCCCTTTTCTCTACCTCCTCTTTTTTGCATCTCTTTCCTCTTCGATGGAATCACCAGAATACCCAGTTCTTTCCCCTGCAGCAGCTCAAGAACCAGAGCTCTCTCCCTGTTCACCGCCTCATCTCCACTAAAATCGTATCTCAAACCAGTTAATAAACACCCTCTTCACCCTAGATATCATGAGTTCGCCGCCTCAAATCTCTCCCCAGCTCTTTCTTACGGATTTCATGATATCGGGCAGTCTGCCATGGGAATCAGCAGCAAACCCTGTAGCAGCCCCAGCAGCAACCTTCGACTGCCTAGGGAACTCACCTCAAATTTATATCTTTTCCCCATTTCTTCTGCGGGAATCAAGGGACGAAGTTGAAGGGGAAATGATTTATCCAACAGCTTGGAGGTATTTCAATTCCCTCACAACCTCTATCCTGAGCCTATAAAAAGGGGTTTTTTGAGATGAGAAGGGGAGGAGAAAAAAAAAACAACAATCCAGCAATCACCCGGCAACACACCAAAAGCTTTCCTTAAAGCATTCAAGCCTTTCATGCCTTCCAAGCAGAAACCCCCAATTTCTCCTTTCAGAAACCCTAGAATCCCAAATTAGCCATCCTTGAAATCTCCCAAATTCTCCTTCACTGCGGTGTTTTTCCAGCTCCCACGCCATGCTTTCACGCTGTCAAGCCTCTTCTGTTCTTCATAATCTGAATCATACATACAAAGTCTTCTCAATAATCAAGTTATTGAGTTGATTTTGGCCTAGTTCGATACTTAATCGACCGCAACAACTGTAAACAAACTTTGTATTAAAAATAAGAAGATTTCATAGCACCTAATATCTACACAATAGTCTTTCTTGTCTCCTTTCTTGCTCTCTTTCTTTGTAGCTTACAACAAATCTAATATATTAGAAAATGTGTGTATTGTGAGGAGAGAGAGAGAGATGCAAAAATTGACTCGGAACATATATGGCCAAAATAAACACTGAAAGATGGATAAGCATATATACTTCTCTTTCCACTCCCAAACTCTTTTCACAAACTCATCTCGACCCAAGTCAACCCTTTTAATTCCTTCTGATGCAAGCATTCTTTCCACAACCAACTGCCACAGAAGAGTTAATCGTATGAGCTACAAATTTCAAAAATAATAAAATTTTGTATTACCGTCAAGTCAAATGATATAATTTATAGATTTAAAACAAAAAAATTATAGAGCAAACAAAAACCACATTAGTATATATGAAGTAATTCATTCCCAAACATAATATCATTTTAATAAAAAAACCAGATTTTATTTCTAAGAACAAGGTTTAAGGAGAGATTACAAAGCAGTTAACACAAAACCCACATGAAAGAAGAAGAAAAAACTTGGGGCTATAACACCTTCACTCGAACCAAGTTGTCAAAACAAGCAAACTGCCTCTAACAAGATACTGTTAGATTCTAGACCAAGTACGAATCTACCACCTTCTGGTCCCAATCATAATATTCAGAGTCCAAACAGAAGAATTAGACAAAATTCAAGGAAGTTGCAACATTGAAAGCAATGGTTGCATTGCGAAATTAGAATTGAAAAAAGGTGTTTCACATTGGAAAATAGATAAGAAATGCAAAGGGAGGGCTATGAGTCAGAGACATACATACCTGTGTGGCTATACCAGCATGCATGATCAGTCCCAGGAACCCAAAGTGTTGGCCTTCCCTTCATACGATGGTATCTAACCATAATGTCCTAGAACATAATGTAAGAGAAAATATGAATTAAAAAAAAAAAAACTACTTAACGAACTATTGTAGTTTTTAGAATTTAGAGTACTGTAAATTGTAGAAATCTCACTAAAGTAGAAACTTTCATTATTTATCTGCCAATCACAGAAAGTACAAAGACCAGATAATACATTTTAGACTGTGTTGATACATAGGATCATTGATTTTACACAACTGATATGGGATATACTAAATGTCGCTGATCGACATCCTTTTATTTTA
The DNA here is from genome assembly GCA_963682095.1 of Potentilla sterilis. Taxonomy (NCBI): domain Eukaryota; kingdom Viridiplantae; phylum Streptophyta; class Magnoliopsida; order Rosales; family Rosaceae; genus Potentilla; species Potentilla sterilis. The sequence continues at coordinate 28,397,567 of OY821761.1, forward strand.
ACACCAGGCACAAACAGACGAGCCACTGATATGTCAACACAGTTTAGATTACAATAGTCCATGATAGGCTTTACAATGGCACCCATCTAAAACTTAATGCACCCGCAAATATTAATATAAATTTCAATCATACTAAAACTGTATTGTTAAGTTTGCATGTACATAATGCCAAAATTCAACAGTAACCAAGGCTTAAAGTGCAGAACAGAAACAAACTCAGCCCAAACTTCATTAACACCCACCCTCGAAAATCTTTCTATTTCGTTCCATCTGTATAACTGCCAATAACACCCCTCCTCCCCCAAATAAGTTTTGCTTTCTTCCTCGTTCTGAACCTGTGAACTGCATGCTCAACAACATGCAACACCTTCTTGGTATCACCCTCACCAAAATAAAATAAGCTTCATCAATCAATTTCCACCCAATCTGTAATGTTAAAAGGCAGTGAACAAATATATGAACAACACTTTCTTTGCATTCTGTGTGAGAGCAAAGATTAGAGTGCCATGCAAGCACTGGAACCATCTTTAGTCTTCCAAATCTGACTATACCACTGAGAATATGGGATATCATAACCGCCAAACTAATGGCCTTGGATAAATATATCCGAGAAATTTTCAATTCATGCCCCTTAAAGGCCCTAGAAGACTTGGTTAACTTTCAGCACACAGAAACATAAAGGGGTCCATATGGGCTAACATCGATATACACGGTACTTTTTTCTTGAAGATTTGGATTAGCTGGTTATGTAGAAAATCCTGAAGACCAGGATGAAACAAGAACCCCTTGATCAATCGTCTTGAATAGATAATGCGTCACCCAGGTATGTACAAAAGGAAAATCAGTTAAGAGGGCACCCCTAATATGAAGCTTAAACATCATCCGGGCAGCTAAATTTTAATCACTGGTAAAGCCTTTTCCGCTGTTTAATTCTTCCTTGTCAGTCTCAAAAGCATATTTATAAATATGTTCCCTGCGCTCAAGGATCCAAAGTCTAAATGAAAAATCCTTTCGCGAATCCAGTTCCAAGCATCACCTTTGCTTTCAACTTTCCATAGCTCTAGTCGCAAATTTCAAATCCTCACATCTCATCTCTTTACAATTCAATAACAAGAGCCAGTTATTTGCTTAACTAATTAATCTACGGCCTCGCACCACTATGTGCAATCACCAAACCAGCACAATACCAAGCACACATGCCATATACAAATCAATATAGCTGACTAGCTGCCTACAACTACTAACTCGATGCGAAAAAGATCGATGTGCTAGGACAAAAGAAGAAAAGTACCTCGAGTGTAATGCATTTTGAAATCTCTAATAATCCCCGCGTCACAAGGTTGAATATTTGATGTGTGTTTGGTGGCAAGAAAAATGATTCCACATTGTGCAATCCTTCAATAGTTTTTGGATGAGCAGGACAATTATCCACAAGTAAGAGAATTTTTCTACCTACCATATGTATATCGAGTTGCCGAACATATTGCTCAAATAACATACCAGTCATCCATGCTCGTTTGTTAGCATGATAGTCACAATTCAAACTGCTCAAGTTGACATGCTTAAAACACCTTGGCTTAGCATACTTTCCAATGATCCGTAAAGGAATCTTCTATGAGCCATCCTCATTACAACAAATAACAACAGTAAGTCTTTCTTTGTCTTATTTTTTCCCTTTAAGCTGCTTTGTTGCAAGAGAATGATCCGGTTGTAGTCTAAAAAACAATATGGTTTCATCCATATTGAAAACATCTTTCATCTCGAACTGATCAACTTTCTCCCGTACGCACTTCAAATTGTTCTTCATGCTCTCCATATCAACTGAACCACTTTCTCCAAAGCGACGATAATTTTTTATTCCATGTCTTGGTTTGAACCGCTCGAGCCAACCTTGAGAAAAAGTGGACTCTGAAGTATCTTGTGGGTACATCTTCTTCAAAAACTCTTTTGCCTTCTCTGTGATTAGCTCCCCCGTCATATTCACACGTTCTTAGTATTGAACAATCCACTGATACAAAACATTTTCTAGTCGGAAAATTTTGCTTATTTGTGACGCTTGACATCACCTTTTTCAAGAACTGCTGAGAGGTACGCCGAAGACCGTTTGATCGTATTTGATATTGTTCCTTGACTCACTTGTAATTCAAACTTTTCCAGACCCACTGCTGCAGTTGATTTTGAGTGATGCATGAATTTTCTTTACTGTACTCGCACAATGCTCTACGCATTTAATCCGTCATGGTGGATTTCTTTACACCTTTGAGATGAGAAGCTATGTTGTGTTTGGTGTTTTGTTGTGATACATTTTGATCTATGAGTTTTCTTAATTAAAATAGAGCTTGATTAACTAAATTTTCATAAAAGTAATACATTGAACTAAATGTTCATTAAAGTAATACAATGAACAATGAATTTTTGTGTTGAAAACCCTAAAACGATAAGTATTTTAATAAATTAATAAATACTTATCGATAAATTATTTATTTATCGATAAATTAATACCTCGCTAAATTAATAAATTTTGCCAGCTCCAACATTATTAATTTGTAGAGGTTTAACTGTAGATTGCAAATATGATCTCTTGTGTATGTAAATCTACTAATCCTTCGTTTGAATATAAAGTTCATTTTGCGGCTGTGACAAGTTTTTACCATTTCTTGACTTTCTTATGCTTACATCTAGCCAAATAGCAGTACTTGCCATGGAAGTTGTTTACTTTTTAAAATGTTATAGCGAGATTTGTTAATGTAGTAGCGAGATATGTTTGGCCATCACTATGAGTGAGAAGAGCAAACTAGATTTGCTCTAATATGGTTGAAATGATCTGTGAAGAATTTGTAAAGAAAAAGAGGGTTTTTGCATTTACAAATATGATTGAACAAAATTAATTTATAATTAAAATAATAATCATAAATTAAGAATACCAACGGATGTTTGAAAAAAATAAGGAATATGATTTGTTGAAGTTGAGTCGTGTGTATCACACACTTTCCTTAAGACAATTACGCCACCTATATTGGTGCAAAAGGACTTCTCAGCGTTCGTCTCCTAGGATACAACGACCTTTCGAGCTCTTGTGGCTGCACTGCTACAAGAACACATACGAACTGCTAGTACCTTCTATCTATCACCAGAAGAAATGTCACGAGAGAGAAAGCTTTGGGAGAATGAAGTGTGTTTCTATTGTCTGATATTATTTTAAATAATATTTGAACAAAGGAATAAGTCGCTCTTTATATAGGGGGAAATGAGGCTACTGCTTTAAATGACATGAATTCATAAATGATTTCATATCATAAGTTATAGCCGTTACATAATAAATTCAGAATTGAATTCCAATTCATATATATGTCATAACTATTTCCTCAATAAATTCTATTACATACATTACAACAGTCACACAATTAATTCGGTAGTTACAGAATTTAATCTTATTAAATATGTCATTACAAAATTTAATCTCATTGAATCTGCTGTTACACATTCCAGAATTCAAGTAGTGAGCATGTTTTTGGGTGACAATTTCTTATTCACACTATAACCAATTTAAGCATATGATTACATGAATTTGTAACCCTCAAATGGAAGAATACAAATTCATATTTTATAATTAACGAATATTAAGTGCGTTCACTTAAATTTTTATAATTAAATTGGTTAAAATAAACGGTGATTTTCACCATTTTTCTTTTCCAACAGAATTATCTAACGTTTGAGTTATACTCTTTCCATTCAAAAGGTAGAGGCATCCTGGTGGCGGCCTTCAGAGAGGCTGTCGAATTGTTATTCTATTAGCTGGTTATCTTCTAATAGACGGGGTAGAGATTTATATTTGAGCAATTCTGTTCGCAGGGCAGAATGTCTATTATCAGTGAGAAGAATACTCGACTGCTCCAAGGTAACTAGTTTTGTTCTTGTTTATTCATTTAGTTGTTGAAAGAATGGAGTTGCAAATGAGTAAACTGTTGCATATATATGAGTTAAAACCAAGGTATTCAAAATCGATAATATCGGCGATATTTCGCCGATATTTTCGTTTTTCCGTGGGATCGATATTTCGATTCAATTCTTTCAGTTTCTCGTCGAAATTTCCCGATATTTTCCGATATTTCCGATATTTCACCGATTTTTCCGATATTTCCGGCGAAATTTCCGATATTTCCGATATTTTTCAGAATTTTTTTATCTTACCTTCAAAAACTAATTTTCAACAATTTAAAACATATAATTTTCAACACCAAATTTTAATTTCTAACTTACCTTCAAGAGCTAATTTTATCATACTTCTGTTTTGATAATTTCCTAATAAGTTTCTTACTCGTGCATGCTTAATATTAATGTGTCTTACACTATATATTTTACTATAATGTATATTTTTGTAACATATAATCAAAATAGTAATGTGTAATGATTTTACATGATAATGTATGTAATTACAATTTTATTGACATGATTTTTCTATGATGTTCTAATAAGCTTGTTTTTTTTTGTTTTTTTTTTATGTAGCGATTCAACGACTATATAATAGCTAGTGGCAACGGGTCAACGACTATATAATATCAATTTATGTATGGTTTTAAAAAAAATTCATGTAGTTGCTTTTGTGAAATATTATGTACAAATAATGTTAAAGGGTGTGATGGTTTAACCTCATTTTAGGTTTCAAGCATAAATTATATATATTAAATTATATTTCAATAAATATCAGCTCTATTCACATAGTAATTCATATAACATTTCAATAAATTGATATATATTTGAATTTATTAATATTTTCTTCTCACATATGATCGATAACATAGCATAAAACAACCTTAGAAAGTTTCAATACAAATTTCCATGTATTTCTTATAGTTTCCATCGTTTTTGTCAAAATTTCTATTTGATCGATATTTTATCGATATTTCCGTCGAAATATCCGTATTTTGAAACGCCGATATTTCCTCGATATCCGATATTTTACTCCTTGGTTAAAACTGCTTCACTAAAATTGAACATCAATGCAGTTAGTAGCAGCCCGAAATACGGGTAATGGTAGTAAACTAGTTTTTTTTGTGGAGAAATCCTAGGTGACATCGAGTTTAGGAAGAGCATTGACTTGTTTAGCTCTTTCTGGCACCTATTAGCAGTTAATCACTTCCTATGTACAGTATTGAATTTCTATTTTTTTTTTTTGACTTGTTAGTTATTTTGAGGTTAATTAAACAATTTCTTTTCCCCGAGTCCAGAATGTAACAATAAGTTCTAGTATCCTCAAGGACCTGATGTGTGTGCGTGAAATTTGTTCAAGAAAGACCTTATTTATAACCCTATTTTTGTCCATATTCTCTTTATAAATGATGAGCATATGTGTCACAAATGGGTGTCAAGATTCAAAAATATGAGGTCATTTCTCTCCTTTGTTTTTTTTTTTTTCCCTCTCCATTTTGGTGGATATTTATTGGAACACAAACTCTACAGAGATCAAATGTGAATGGATTTCTTCTCTGTTCTCAGTCAATATTTCCTCCTATTGATTTCATTTTTGTGGCTATTCAGACTTTCTAATTTGCGGTTGTTTCTTCTTTTTCTCTTGATTTGTTGTTCGTCGATATACTTCTTATAAGTACAGTATGAACTAGTTTGCTTCAAGGTTCCTGCATTCTTCATTTGGTTTTGCAACTATTTGTTAAAATCACTCAAAATACACAGTAGGTGGGAAAGGAAGTACCTTTTCTTTTCACAGGTTAAAAACATATATGAAAAACAGATTTGTAGCCTAATTCAAAGCCAATTTATGCACCACAGTAAATCAAAAACAATATCAGTTAGATCCGAGATGAAATTCAATATTAGACACTAAACTGAGGATTTGCAAATGAACATGTAGAGACAGATAAAAATGGAGTGGAAAGTCCAAGAATTTATAACCAAGTAGCAGAAGAATAGTAGGCACACACACATATAGTAGAAGAAGATGATAATGAATGAATCTGGGCTCTTATAGTTGAGGACTTTGTTAAACTTGAAGTTGTAGTTGCCTGCCATGTGGGGACTATAACAAGTCAATGCTATTTGTCTTGGTTGAATCAGATCAGCGAGATTATTTGCACGTAGGAAGTAGATTAATGTGAAACTCTTAAATCCTTTTTTTTTTAAATGAGAAAAAAAATAGATAAAGGCTGTGTGAAGTGGAAACCAAGTTTCTTCACATCATTTGACAACACTCAGCTAATAGATAAAAGATATTTCTGAGGAGACAAAGTTGACCAGATGAGTCGGTTTTCATACATAGATGAGGATACAGCTCCATTGGTAAACAAGAGCCGGTTTGGTTCTTCTCTTTCTGGCTTTGATCATAAAAGTAGCATATATGGCTGAGGCTGGGAGACTTTATCATTCATGAAGCAAATCTCTTGTGTGGAGTCAGGCATCGGGTTGAGCTTGCACAAACAGAGCTACAAATGATGCAGGGCTTCTTGAAAGATGCAGATAAAAGACAACAAGACGATGAAACAGTGCGCATTTGGGTCGCCAAAGTTAGAGATGTTGCTTATGATATGGAGGATGCCATTGAAATTTTTTCCTTCAAAGTCTCTTCCAAGACGAGAAGGCTTCCTTGTATCTTGATCAGTGGGTATGGTGTTCACAAGATTGTTACAGAAATTGAGAGTATTACTACCAAAATCTCTAGCTTGAGGCGGAGTTTGCAGACTTACAACATCAGAGAAATAAGGGAGAGCAGAGATGGCGTGACCTCTTCGTATCAGAGGCAGCAACAACTGAGACGAACTTACTCTCACATTATTGAACGTGATGTTGTTGGGTTGCAAGACAACATAAAGGAATTGGTTACACATCTTGTGAAGGATGAGACTTGCCACAGAGTTGTTTCTATTTGGGGCATGGGTGGTTTGGGAAAGACCACTCTTGCAAAGCAGGTTTATTACCACAGTGAAGTTAGGCGCCATTTTAGTTGTTTTGCTTGGGTGTGTATATCTCACAGATTCCAAGTAAGGGAAGTCTGGGAAGGAATTTTAGTTAAACTCATTTGTGCTACAAATGAGCAACGAGAAGAAATTGGGAGGATGAAGGAGGACGAGATTGCCAAACAGCTTTATCTTGTTCTACAAGAAAGGACATGTTTGGTGGTTCTTGATGACATCTGGAGTACAGAGACATGGGACTGTTTGAAAGCTGGATTTCCACCTGAGAAAACCATGAGCAAAATATTACTCACAACTCGCAACAAAGCAGTAGCTCTACACGCAGATACAAAAGGGTTTCTTCACCAACCTCGGCCACTAAATGATTCTGAAAGTTGGCAATTGTTTGAGATCATAGCTATTTTTGGAAGGGAGGAAACAAGTATGTGCTCACTCCACCTATTTTTCTTCAGATTTCTTGCTCATGTGCTGAATTACATTACACATTACTCTTCTTCATTGGTATCAACTTTTTTTTGTATATTCTTCTCAAAGGTGCCTCACAGTAAAGACATTTTATGTATTGTAGATATGAACACTGTCAAATACTTTCAATTTAATGCTTGAATTGGTTCATTGGTTGATATTGAATTGTATTTGACAATTGATGTTAAATAATCATTTTAAGATATACGGTTTATTTGTGCTAGAGTTGATTACTAAGAAGTTGTTGATTATCATCCAACATTTATCAATATATTTAAAACTGTAAAATAAAATTTGTGCTTTTGTCCTGATTATTTGTGCTGTATGATGAGGTAAGGAGGCACAAAGAGAGGAATTAGCTTATAGTGAAGGAACAGAAGTTAGCAACAATTTCAGCAATAGATATTTGAAGCTTAAGTTTCTTAGATGAATTTACATTCTATTTGAATGTATGATAGCCACTGAAATTTTATTTACTTTGAGGAGTTAATCTCCTAAGAAAGAGAGCCCCTAATTTATTGTTGATTATTCTCACTGGTTTTCAGATACTGAATTCCACTCAAAGATGAAAGAGTTGGGCAAGAAGATGCTTCTGCATTGTGGAGGTCTGCCGTTAGCCATCACTGCACTGGCAGGACTTCTAGCTAGAAAGGACACAATTGATGAGTGGAATATAGTGCATAAGAATGTTTTTATATACATCAGAAGAGGAAAAGGCCACGACCAAGAGTATGCCGGCGCATCATGGGTTTTAGCATTGAGTTATGATGATTTGCCATATCATTTGAAGCCATGCTTTCTATATTTAGGTCACTTTCCTGAGGATTCTGAAATACCAGTGAAACTGTTGACTCAATTATGGATGGCAGAAGGTCTAATATCTTTGGGGTAACTAAGACAAAGTTCCACTGCATCATTGGAGGACATAGGGTACAGCTACCTAAGTGAGTTAGTGGAAAGGTGTGTGGTTCAAGTAGGAGAAAGGGGTTCAATTAGAAAGCTTAAAACTTGCCGCATCCATGACCTTATGAGAGACTTGTGCTTGTTGAAGACAGAAGAGGAGAACTTTCTTCAACTTGTCAACTTTTCGCATAAAAGAAAGGCATTGTATCATTCTGCTTCTTCCACAGTAAGTGTAAGTAAAGTTCGAAGACTTGCAATCCATTTGGATGCTGAGGCTAACAATTTGGTTCCACCAAGAGATGAAACATATGGTCACCTCAGGTCCTTGTTATTCTTTACCCCAAGAAACTGGATGCCAAAAAATCAAAGATTGGTACAATTAGTTTTTAAGGTCTTCAAACTTCTCAGAGTTTTGAGGTTAGAAAATATGAGTAGAGAAGTGGAGTTGCCAAGTGAAATTGGGAATATGGTTCATCTCAGGTACCTGAGCCTAAGGCGTTGTCATATAAAGCGGTTGCCATTGTCCATAGGGAATTTGAAGAGAATGCAAACTCTTGATTTACGATTTCGTCAACTAGATATTGTTCCTAATGTGCTGTGGAAGATGGAACAACTGAGACACTTGTATCTACCCCTGTACTACCGTGCAAGTGGTAAACTGCGACTATCTACTCTTCAGAATCTGCAGACCTTGTTACATGTTGGCAATTCTCATTTGAATGATATTACTGAGCTAACCAATCTCACCAAATTAGCCGTGCAAGTGTCGACCCCCTCGAAGAATCTGGAGAAGGTATTAACATCTACAAGCAGCACACTTGAGCGGCTCAGGTCTCTATATGTGCACAACTTGGTTGGAATTCATAGTTGTGCAGAGGTTTCACAAATAGTTTCAAGATGTCGAAACATTTACAAGCTTGATTTGAATGGTCCAACTGTAGAGTTACCAGAAGACCTTCACTGCTATCCAAATCTCACCAAGCTATGGTTGTGTCGTTGCTTTCTAAAGGAAAATCAAATGCCAGTACTAGAGATGCTGCCAAACTTGAGAAATCTTTCCCTCCAATCCAACACATTTGAGGAAAGTGTCAAGACACTAGTTTGCTCCAAAGGAGGCTTTCTTCGTCTTGAATTCCTCTCACTTAATTACATGGATGAAATAGATGAGTGGACTGTGGAGGAAGGAGCCATGCCTAGTCTCTGCCGGTTGCACATATCACGGTGTAGAGGATTGACCACATTTCCAGATGGCTTGAGATATAACAGTAGCCTTAAAGAGGTGCGCATTACACGGATGCCTAGGATCTTTCTCAGTAAACTTCAGGAAGGAGGAGAGGATTTCTATAAAATCCAACATGTGTCTTCGCTTGTATTTGGAGAGGCACGCGACTAGGTACCTTTATATTTTGTTTCTTGCATTCTTCACCACTGTTACTGCATTAGTTCTGCTATACTACTTTTTGTGTTTGCTTCTACTATTCCTCTATGTTTTGGTTCATTTATTTAGTATCAAAATGCACTCAATAATCAAGCAGCTTGTTAAATTTTCTTGCAGATCACTAATTTCCATGTCCAGGAACAAGTACGAAGTTTGTTGAGTGGTGATCATCCATTTCATGGCAAGGAGAAATCTGCCATTCAATCCAAAATCATGCAGACTTTTCTGAATTTGAAGATTCAATCTATTCTACCAAAGTGACAATTGTTAGCCCGTCCCTTATCTTCAGCTCAGAGAAGTGTTCAAAACTTGCCATCTTAACTATGAACATTGTTTTTTTTTTTTTTTTTCATTAGATTGATTTCCATATATGAAGACAGTACCAGTTGTTATTTATCTGCTTGTTCTTAGGTCCACTTTACTTTTAATCATTGTTGATTTGGTGTCAACTCATGAGTCCCCGTTATCCCAACCATGGATGGCTAGTAATAAGGAAATTTCCCCCTCCATTTCAAGCATTTGAAACGAACTAAATTCATTTTCTGCTTCAAATAGGAACAATATACAAAGTGCATAAACGAGGGTAAACAACCCCCATGGTAGTAGCACAGTAGCCTGAGGTATCACAGTTTGGAGTTTGGACAATTAGGCACAATGGTGGGGTTTAGTTTAGAGTTTAGGAAGGGATGTGGCACGATGGTGATCTGTGAGGGGTTTTGGAAGGGATTGATTTGATTTAAGCTTCTCAACTGCTTGAGATAGTGGAGCTAAATCCCATGGTTCCTTGTATAGATATCGATTGCGTCGTAACAGATTGTGATTATGCATCAAAGGTCGTGAAATTTAACTTCTACACAAAGGGTGCTCCACTGAATAGAGGACTCTAAATAACCTTGAGTTAGGAACTACACTTTCAGTCAGAGCCAGAAAGTCGTGCCAAATTTCCTACCTCACCTGTTAAACAAAATTATGCTACTCAGAGTTTGACACTGATCAAAAAAGTGAGTGTTTCTGTCACCATCCCTAATCCTCATAGAAGAATGTTGAGCAATGAAATGTAGTATAGCAGGGCTGTCTCTCAAGACTCCGTTGTTGGGAGGATTTTGCTGCCTTATATAGATGATCAACAAGAACCGATTAATTGGTTCCCTTGCACACCATTATCAAGTATATTGCATTGTGCGGTGGCTGGAATTGAGTCACCCATGTCCTCCCTGCCAACTGAAGATGATCGGTGAAAGTGAGGAGAGAGCAGAGCACTGCTGGCTTATTCATCACACACACGCACACCCACCCTCAATGAAGATGATCGTTGAAATTGAGGTCCATGAAAACACTCTTACCACGCTACCGAGTCTCTACTTGTCTTCATAACAATTAGCTGTAATAACTTAATTTCGATTGCATCATTGGAATTGTGTTTAGATGATATTGATTTTTATAAATATGTGCTCCTGTTTTAAAAGTAAATAATATAATACCAGAGGGTGGGGGGAAGGAAACCAAAAATCCAAATTAGTGCTTTACTGTTTTGAGATGACAAGCTATCATATAAAGAGGGAAAAAGAGGATGTTACTTTATTTCCAGATAGTTGTCCCATAGCAACACAAAATCTAATTTTGTATGAAAAAATAAACTAAAACATACAAAATAAAACAAAAGCCAAAAATGACATGTGGTGAAAGTATCTGTGGTCCAAGGTAAAAGAATTGGTAGCCAAAAAGGAGGTATGAATCCAATAACTGTGGACAACACCATCACCCGATGTTGCTATTTTCTCTAACCAAATTTTCTGAGCAAAAACTGGGATCACTGTATGGCATGTATAATACAAGTTCGTTTATACACTGCTTTACACAGCAACTTAGGGAAACCCTGCGATATCAGAAAGGGATCCCCAAAAACAGTAAAGTATTTCTCCTTAGATTAATTATTGGATTTCGAGGAACCTCATTTATATCTTGTATCATTTAATGCCTGCCAAAAGAATTCCTTCCAAAGAATAAAACCTGCAAGTTAACAAGAATCTTATTTCAGTTGTTTGATTATAGGGATTATTGGAGAGACTTTCCAGCTCTATTCTATTCACACAACCAAAAGAATGTAGCAACATGTAGTTGAAAAATAATAGCATACTCAAATAACTTTAGGTGGGCAGAAGTGGCTGTCTTTCGTCAGATCCCACACGGTGACTAGCCTGGATAACAAAGAAATTGATAAGTATAACTTCGAAAATATAGTATGAGAAACTTATCATTTAGAAAGTCATCTGCACAAAGCAAAGATATTTGCAATATTAAAACCTCTTCGTTTGCCCCTGCTGCCATATTTATAAAGGAATCCTTTGACCTGAAACACAGAAGGGAAAAGAAAAGAAAATTACTAGTTAGTAATCATTATGGAAGAATATATTTTTTTCCAATGTATTCCTCCTCTGCGATAAGTAACCCTCATATTATACATCCCGCGTATACCAGAGGCTCTACATTTCCCTTTGTCTTTTTCTCTTTGGTGTCTGTGAGGGGTTTGGAAGGGATTGATGTGAGTTAAGTTTCTGAAATCCTATGGTTCCTTCTATAGAATCAATTGCTTAAAAGACTGACACGTACTTTGGCTATTCCTTGGGCAAAATAATAAATTTCAAATGATAAAATAAGATTCCTAAGTCGAACTTTTAAAACATAAAATACCCATTCATGATTGCACCTAACAGGTAGTTTAATTACTGCCCTGGTGTATGGAACATAATAATTTGCACGAAATTTTATTTACCACAACCCAAAATTGATGCCATGCCATAACACTGTCATAAAAAACAGGAATGAGCAAAAAGAACTAGCACATACCTGCGATCGTCATGAACATCTACCAATTCTAGCTTCCCATTATTTTCATCATCCTTGGCTTTTGAAATTGGAGAAAAGAACTAAATGGAACATTGAAACAAAAAAAGTGTCACTGAACGAACTACTCAGACAAAATATATAGAAAGAAAGCTTTCCCTAATTTGTAGGTATTGAACTGAAAATTGATCTTCACATGATAAGAAAACAAAAACAAGCTAATGCTATAGTTACCTGGTGCATGGATATGAAGACAATAGAAATTCCTAAAACAAAATTCATAGTCAAAGTATGACCAAATAGCACAGCAGATGCTATGCCTGTGAAGATAGTGGCAACTGTTGATGAGTACTTCTTTAGAATGGTATCTGCAAACATTGAACAACATCTTTCAATAGAGGAATGAAGAAAAATGAATTTAAAAAGAAGAAATTTTTTCGAATAGAAAGAAATGTCTCATTAATAGCAATCTTCATATTACAACTGCTTCCAATCTAAAACTGGCATGATATCTAAACTGCAAATTGTTAATGCAAATAAGATAACTAACCTGCATATTTGAAGAAAAACGAAGACAAAATTCCTTGGGCTGCATTGTTTGCTATCAGAAACATTGTAGCTTTTGAATGACCATGAAGGATGTCAAAACTACTTGGACCTAAATAATTAAAATACGAGGTCATAAAACTTTTTACAATAAGAAATCCTAAAAGTCTTAATTCTATAGTGCTTATTAGACTTTTTTTTAGACTGGGAATTAGTAAAGTCGATAAATATTTAATATTGATTTCAGTCAATACGTCGAGGTAAAAATCATAGCATTTATGGGAACCTTCAATCCATAGGAAAGAAGATTATACGGGGCTGGAGTGATGCAGGGGCAATGGAGTCTCTAAGCGAATTTTTCTAATTAGGATTCACATCCAAATTGCTTATATACTGTTCATTAGAAGACTTATCACATACTTTAATTCATAGGGAGAGATACATGTGTAAGGAGAGATACATGCATAAAATAATTATATATATATACAAAAATCATGGCCTTGCCTGCACAGACCTTGGCTATTAGTCTTGGCTGTTTGTCTATTCTTTCTTCAGGGGCCAAGATCAATTATTGCTTTATTTATTTGTAAAAGCAACCAATAAAGAGATTTGGGAAATAAATCTCACTCTCTTTCTTCAGAACTTCTGGAAAAAAATTAATAAAAAATATCGTAGCTTTCCAATAGTGGACCATCTAAGAAGGTTGAAGACTAATGTTCTAAGGATGCCTATTTTTTATAGTAACGAACCCCCTTTCTTTATGAATTAAATAAATTAAATAGCTGTTTTCTACTTCAGTACTAATATATTGAGAAAGCTTTTATTTATCAAAGAAAAAAAGTTATCTGACTTCTCTGCAACTACAATTAAAATATTGTAGTACATACCTTTGACAATGGCCATTACCACTATTCCTAGAAAGTTGAATATAGCACCATACCCATATAAAAATAAGTTCTGCAAGCCAAATGAATAAGAGTTCAAATGAGGAGATAAATTGAAATAATTTACAATGTTTCATTTAACAGAAGGAAAAAAAATATATATGTATATATATGTAGAGAGACAGAGATTAGACACATGTTACAAAGGTTCAAGAATATGTATACAGTCATAAGTCAGACGAGGGTAAATTGAAGATATAAAGACGTAAACGTCGAAGTATTACATTTTGGATCTCAGCTATATGTTTCCATCATGTCACTGAGCTTTTACAAAGTGTAAAATGGAAATTTGAGGCCAAAAAGGATCCTTTTTTCCAAGACTGCAAAACGCCTATAATATGAAATGTATATCACTAATATTCTCTTTTGGAATTGCTTCCTTTTTTGTTTTCTAAAAGACAAATTGAACATGCATGTGGGTTTTATTGGATTTAACACATCAAAAAAAAGAAGGAAAGCATGAGGGAGTGACGGTTGTGAGTGCACTGCTAGAAGCATTCATGCATGAGGGAGGTAGCAGAATCAATTCAACACACACACAAACACCACACACATACGGTTATTTATGGGATTTACATGTTTTCAAGCAAACTCACGTCATTTCTGTATTGCTTGAGAATATATCATAAATCAATAGTTTTATAAAACTGCAGACTGCTATTTCCAAGAACACAAAATTTTATTACTGCATAGAATCCCTTTAGAGCGAGAACCATTTGACTTTCAGCTATTACTTTTCCTAGGCTATGGCAAGTCCCAAATACAATTATCAGTTCATAACCATATACCACTTGGAGAGTTAAAAAAAAAATTATATATACAGCTCCTCCAAATACAAATCATATACAAGTAACTGGAACTACAGAAGCTAATGCCATCTTTCAGCTTTTAAAAAATCAATTCCTAAACACCATTTCTTTTCCTCGTTTAAATCAGAAAGCTATCATCAAAATCCTACCTGAAGGTATATGCTTGTGTCATACTGGCTCTTCAAAGCATACTCATTGTAGACAGAAGCCAGGGATGGAACTGTTACCTATAAAAAAGGAACCAAAGATAAGCTTCCATCATGGATGAATGTCTTGGGAACATAACGAGGGCCATCTTGGGAGTGGTTTTGTGGGAAATGAAAAAAAAAAAAACAAATCATTTTTTGCACTACAAGACATTTTATAACCCCGAAAGAACTTTTCAGCCTAATGGAATGAAAAGCATTTTTGGTTTTTGAAAAAACTTTCTTAACTGCTAAAAGCACTTCAAACAGGTCATTTTAAGCTTAGAAGCCCAAAGCTTCATGTTAGAAATGAACTTGACACTACTACGGAAAACAAACAGTGGACATTCTTACGAAGATCAGTGTGTATATGTATGCGCCTGTCGAAATTGTAAGATCTAAAGCAGTGGCGCCCGCAGGTAAAGATCGCAGCTGATTTACACTAATCCCAATGAGCAATAAAGCAAGGGCTTCCCACTGTATCAAAGTAATATACATCAGATATCATTAAGCAAGAACAGGATTGACAAATGAGTGACAAACAGTAAAATGACAAAATAGTAGGTAAAAAAAATTAGGGCCCCGATCCGGACTTTCCCACATATCCACTTCTCCTATTCTTTTTCATTTTTTTATAGTATTCTTCCCACTTCTTCATTTTTAACATTCATTGTACATTTGATTTAAAAAGTAAAATAACAAAATACAAAGGGCATTTGCCATGCATATTGTTTTACCTGAATTATGGAAAATCGGCGTTTCATTATCATTTTCAGGAGAACAGCAATTACCAACACCTGCATGTCCATTGTGAAACAATTGAAATTTTATAAGTAATGAGTGCAAGACAGCAATGTCTTGCCAAAACAAGCTAGACGGGTAGAGGACTGAAACCAAAGTCACACATGTACAAAGTTTAGAGTGCCCGATTGAGCGATAAGTATACATGTATGCCATCAAGCTAGAAATGACATTTCCATGAGAAAGCAAGGACCAACAAATGATGATATGGCTGGTAATATCAATAATCAGTAAGGTGATAATAATTATTAAGAAATTTGATGTACCTTCAGATTGCTCAACATCTTCACCGTAGCAGGATTAAAATACAGCTGCAAAATAGGATAAAATAACATAATGACTTTAAAATGAATGCAAAAGCTCTTTAAAATCAATGAATGGAGTATCTTTCAATTAAATTTGGGTAATAATAGATGAACCAGTAGTTATGCATGTAGGTAATTCGCATGCTTCGGTATAATTATACAAAAGAACAAAATCTAAATAAGCTGGTAGCTATCTCTCTATCTTATGTGCATAGCATGTCATGCATGAACGGTGCATGATCGCACATACATGTTTAAACACTGTGCCTCGTTTTATATGATACTGCATGGGATAGAATAGATGGTTATCTCACAATTTTATCTCAACAGGGACAGCAAGACTGCCTACAAGAATCCTACTACAAAAATATATAAGCCTTAATATATAAACCACCCCGATCCACATAAATATGTGAAGATAACTGTAAAACAACCATACCTGCATGGTGAATTTTAAATAGTTATTGATAGCATATAGAAATGCTGGAACAGCAAGAAGCACATTGTTTCGAGCTGCCTGCAAAAAGAACAAAAAGATATTGATTGGTTTGACCAAGAATGACTGTTCGTCTTCTAGAATATATGAATAAAAAGCTTACAATTTCAATTAGATGACTCAAGTATGGATGCAAAACAGTTGGACAATGAAATATAAATAAATCACAACCTATATAGTACAAAGGAGAACATAAATTTCCTAAAAGAAACCGTGAAGAACTAACTAAAGAAGGGCTTAGATTCGTTCTGTTTTGATCTTAGGACATCAAAAAAAAAAATATCTGAATTGGTTCAAACTTTTTGAATACATGAATTTAAAAAAGCAACAATTAACAGAGAACCTGTGTAAATGTAGAGATCGAGAGAAGAGGCTTCTCCCCAACTTTCTGATTCTTAGCCTGCAGAATCAACCAAAACGTCATTAAGCGAAATGCATAAAACCCCAACAAAAAAGACCAGCCTACAAGTACCCCGTTAACTTTAATCTGTATAAACACTACAATATATTGCTATTACAAACTATCAGACATCTCTCTATATATCTTTATAGCATATAAAATCCATAATCCTCAATACGGTGTGCTCGCACATGTAGGTTCTCATTTCTCCAGAAAGACGAGAAAAAGGCACTTTTTAGCTTAACCTCAGGAGTCTAAGCACATGACGTAATGCCTTTGATCCTTAACAATAGTGGATAATTTATTAGTAACATTCTTATGATGCCTTATTCCACTTCAAGAACGACCCAACCTTAGCAGATAATGAAATTTAACACTTACAAGACCAAGGAATAAGAGAAAGTCAATCTAATATTTTCCATTTACTCCAAGAAAATTTGCAATAAGCATGAATATTAAATAGATATTTGAGTACGGGAGAGAAAAAAGTTATCGGCTATACCTGTAACAAGAGCATAACAACAGCAAACAGAACCTTTGCCGCCTCCGTCAAAAAGTTGACACTAATCGGGCTAAAGTCAAATTTTCCATCCACCTTGGACATATAAACCAGAATAGGCTGGTACAAAAAGTAAGGAATTAAAATGTCAGGTAACTGAAAAATTAACAGCTGAGTAATTTTAGAACAGCAAGCCATAAAAAGTTTGAAGTATTACTGTTTATCTACAACAATAGATAAGCTTTATTTGATTTTTTCTATAATTCCACATAAGTTTGATGACCGAAAATTCTTAAGAGTCAAAAAGTAAGAATATAAGTAATTGGCCAAACCAGTAGATCAAAATTAACAACACTACTGGAACTTATGAGGTCAGAAATGATGGTAGTGTGATGGTAAGAAGATTGGCAACAGGTGAAGCAGTTGAAAATGTTGGCATCAGTATCAGAGTAATGGTGATTACATTAGAGACAGACAGCAATGGCAGAAAAGGGGTGTTACTAGTGGTGGTCTTGATGCTAGTTTGTGGTATTGGTGGAAGAAATGGCAACATTTCTGGTAGGGTAACAATGCTGATATAACACCATACACTTCGAGTAACAAATATACATTGCTCAACTTTTCAACTTGGTTTTGGAATGCTGAATGTGATGAGCGAGAAAGAAGAATATTTTCTTAAATTAAAAAAAAAAAACCTGCAAACCAACTAGCATACAATCACCAACGACCAAGAGGACATTGAGAGCACGCTGCTTGGACGAGAGCCTACTCTTGTGCCGGTCATAAGCCTTGGAGAAAGCTTTACTATTAGAGGGAACCAACTTGGAATGGCAGACACTGCATTCTATCATCCCGTTGTTCATCAAATTGTCCTACCCTCTGTCGCACTCGACACAAAGTTGAATCTACAAAAAGACAAATCTCTTTCAGACATTATACACATTCCGGCTAATTTATTATCACGACTCGATACAAACACAATACATGATCACAACTTACACCCAAATGACAAAACTTTACTTAGAAAACCTAAGCCCTTACAGAAATTTAGTCTTCCAACCTCAAGACCCAGCTAAACCATAGTAATCTGATCCTAATTCATATCATCTAAATTCGATTGATTACAATGCAAGCAAATATAAGCTCAATTGTACCAAACACCTCGAAAAACTCGTGTAGCAATCACAAATCAGTACAATTCAAGCAGATCTTGCATTGTTTCGAAACAAAATCACACACAAACTGACAGAAACCAATCACGAGACTCGTAAGAACCCTAAAATTCTTATTTGAATCAAAAAACAAAAGCAGAGGGAGCTCAGATCTTAGTAATCAAAATCCACCAAAACTTTGAGCTAGAAAAAAGCTATACAAATCGAGCAAACTAACCGAATTACAACAATGATGTAGCCTCAGAACAAAGCATTGATCTGAGAGAGTTGGATTCAGATCCACAGTCGCCACAGCTCAATTTAACCACACCAAAAAAAAACAAAAAAAAAAATCTGTTTGAGGCTGAGAAAGAGCGAAGGAGCTTAGGATTCCGAGAATGTGGGAATTCGAATTCGATTTGATTCGAACGGACTTGGAATTCCAGAGATGCGAAGGAATATGCGCAGAGAGAGAAGAGGAATTGGTTTAGAACTTACAGAAACAAATGAAACCTGCTTCTAAGTTTGTCACCCTTTCCTTCTTTTTTTTTTTTTTTTCCTTAGAGTTTACACAATGGGGGTCTTGTGCGGCTGTGACAGATGTGAGTCTGACGGACCAATGGGGTGTGAGATTTGGTGGAAAAGTGGTGAGTCAATGAGTGTTATTGAAGCCTTTGGGGAAGTTGATTGGGTGGTGATGGACGTGTGTGGGTGCTTGAGGTTGGATGTTTCTTTCCCGACTAGAATTTTTGATGTAGTTTCAAAGAAAAGGTAGAGAGGGGGCTGGCTTTGGTCGTGTATTCATTATTTTCATGTGAAGGAAATAGACCTATTTGTGGAGGTCTTAGATATCGATCCCAGTCAAGCTGGCTGGTGCCACGTGTGAGTCTTTCCTAGTGAAAATGATGTAGTCCTATGGGATGGGATGGGATGCGAGTAAGATTGGGCATATGGGGGATTTCCCCACCCCTGCGCCCCAGCCTCTACCCGCCCTCGCGCTCCCGCGCCCCCGCCTCCGTGTGGAGGAATTTTCAAATGGGGGATTCCCCGCCCCACCTCCGTCGGGAAATGGGTTCTCCGCCCCCGCCCCCGCCCCCGTCACAATTCATATATTTTCTTTTAATTTTTAATTTTGAAATTATTTGTATTTTTCTTCTGTTTTCAGTAAAAAAAAATAATCTCTTAATTTACCATTCTATTGGTTGGATGATATTTCAATTTATATAAAATTAACAAAGGTACATACATATTAATAATCTATATTATTTAAAGATAATTCATATAACATTTACTCAATAAAAAGTTGATCATCCAATTAACTATTCTTCCAACTTCAATCATAAATAGATATTAATAATCTATCTAACAATAATTCATGGAACATATACTCAATAAAAAAGTTGATAATCCAATTAACTATTCTTCCAACTTCAATCATAAAGTGTAGCATTATCGGCCTCGGATATGTCGAAATCGTCATCAAATGTGCAATCATCCTTTGACTTAACTCCTGCAGCTAATAAAAGAAAATATAAATATAAATATCATTATAACATAAAAATAGTATGAGTAAACATATTTACTAAAACGAAGAGAAATAGCTTATTATACCTTTCATTTCACTCCACATCCAATCTTAAGCACACATAAGAGCCTCCAAAGTGTCTTCACGTAGCCGACTTCGATGAGAGCTCAGAACTCTCCCACTTGTGCTAAATGCTGACTCGGAAGCAACAGTGGACACAGGGATAGCTAACACATTTCTTGCTAATGCTTGCAAGGTTGGATACCGTATTCCATTCACTCTCCACCACTCTAAGATATCAAACTCAGGAGATGTTCTGGTTCTCGGTATCAACTTCTCTCCCAAGTAATCCTCCAATTCAGAATTCAAGCTATCCTTCTTTTTCTTAGAGGACACATATCGATCGAAAGAGGCTAGAGAGTCATCCTCCAAATCAAATGGAACTGACCATGGAGAAGCAGAAGACTTGGATGATACTTGACTTGACTGATACTGAAGTGTCAGCTTGTTTGTCAGCTCTCTGATTCTCTCAATTTCAGATGTGTGACTCTCTGGATATATCAGAGGAAAAAAGAACTCAATCATCTCCATCTTGCACCTCGGATCCAAGATGGTTGCAACAGCCATCATGCCATGAATGGAAGTCCAATACTTGTCGAACTTCAAAGACATCTTCTCTGCCATCAACCTCACTTCATTGCAATCAGATTTCAACCAATCATTAATCCCAATTTTGATATTGCACACATTTGGGAAGTAGAGATTTGAAGTTGGATACTTAGTCCCAGAAAACAACAAAGTAACCTTATAAAACAAACCAACTTATCTGCAATCACCTTTGCTAGCGCCCAATCTTCTTCACTTGGTATGACTTTGTACTCGCGCTTTAAACGAGAGAAGACATCTTTATACTTGAATGCACTTTGTAGCATGAGGTAAGTTGAGTTCCATCTTGTTCGACAATCCAAAATCAACTTAGTTACCTTCTTGATATTCAACGTCTTTGCCATGTCAAGAAACTTCTCTTCTCTTTTCTGAGTTGCTGACCAGTAAGCCACACAACCTCTAATCTTCTCAATTGCAACAGAGATCACCTCAAGACCATCTCTCACAATAAGGTTTAATATATGAGCACAACACCTCATATGAAATAACTCCCCATCTAGCAATTGTGAAACAAAAGATAGTCTTCCTAAAAGATCCTCCAACATTGCATCATTGGTACTGCAATTATCCACTGTTAAAGCAGACAACTTCCCATCAATTCCCCATTCAGTCAAGCAATCCATCAATGCATTAGCAAGCACCTCAGCCGTATGTGGACACGGCACATAGATAAATATAATGAAAAACAAATATAATTAGTTAAAGAAATATTAATACGAAACTAAAACAAAGTGTTTAGTTTTTGTCAATCCAAACCTATACATATACCCTATATATCTAGCTGTGAGAGTAAGTAAACCTAAAATAAGTCACTACAACATAACTTGATTTGCTGATCCACTAATCAATTGAAAAATGAGACTAGGTTCAGATGTAATATGTTATTCAAGACCTATGCATATCAAAATTTGGAAAAGAAAAACTAACCTCACAAGCCGACTAGTCAAGTTCCAAGCATCATTTATAAAATGCGTTGCTACGGTCATGAAACCCCTCTTTTGATTGTTTGAAGTCCACATATCGGTTGTTATTGCAATTCGACTACTATTCGTACTCAACAACTTCATGGTCTTCTCTTTCTCATGTTCGTAGATCTTCATAACGTCTCTCTTAATAGTAGATCGGGAAACAACCCTAAACTCTGGTTTTAAAGAGTGACAAAAGTCTTTGAATCCATCATGTTCAACCATGGACAAAGGGTACTCATGTTTTATAATCATGCGTGCCAGCTTTTTTCTCGACTCTATTTCATCATAAGCACAATCCTTGGCAGATATAGACTCATAACCACCATCCTTTGACCGTTTATTCTTCAATGCAGGGCATGATTTATGGTGTCCATGTAAACCGTGTGTCCCTGATCTTCCCCCACCAACTATAGATTTACCACAGTAATTGCAAACACACTTCCCCTCTCCTACTGTTGTAAAATGATTCCAAATGTTTGAAAGTTGTCTTCTTCGCTTACTATCAGCATCACTTTGAAGTGTTGAGTGTGTTGAGTCTATGTCCATTAGGTTGACATCATTTGAGACTTCAATTGGTTCTGCATCACTTAGTTCCATAACTATACACCTGCCAAGGAACACAACAACATACTAGTTTAATTGATAAATACACCACACTAGGATACATAAGCTGCTTTAAGTATGTAATGAGAATAACTATACACCTACCAACAAACACAACAACATACTAGTTTAATTGATAGATGCACAATAGCACACTAGGAATTGTAAGCATTAGTCATAGGATGTAGCATATGCTATACTATACAACTAGTATAGCATTATTGATCTTCTTTTTTCCTGTCTAATGCTTCTGTTTGAATTGTAACTTTTTGTATGAATATATAACTTATGACTCCTAGCCAACGATATGACAATCAATATTTAGGCTTTAATTAGCCTTCATCATTGACAAGAAAGAAACTGAAGTGATAATAAAAATTCTACAACATGCATGGAGGGCCCGAAAATTCACCGTCCCTATTAAGCCAATCAAAACATGCACCGGCATGGCCCTCCCTTCTTTCCTTCTCTGCTAAAGTATTTTCCATAATTGGTATAATCAAGTGTTTCATCTAATTAAAACTAGCTTATAGTACAACAAAACCTAAGGCTAAATTAAGGGTACAGTACTCTACCTTGTGAAGAAAGGTTTCTCATTGCCAGCCTTATAGCTATTGGTTTTATGAGTTTGTTGGTTGCCATAGTTATTGGTTTATACAGATTGCATGCCAAAAGAAAGGGTAAAACAATGCAATGGTCTAGAGAAGGTCTCCTAGAATATTTAGGAAAGTATGATTCCTCAGAGCTAAAGATATATGATTTCGATAGCATACTAATAGCAACAGCAACATACAGCTTCAACATATATGATATATAACATTTCAACAAAAGACTATCCAGTAGCTCAGGGCAAACAAAAGCTTGGATACTTTCCTATTTGGTGAGCTTAGTGCTTTTATGTTTTGGGGCTGCAGTAACTTATTGTTAGGAATTGTGAGCATTAGTCAGACACTTTGCTTCCTTCTCGGCAGATTTGGCCTTTGTGTCTTGATTCGAGCATAAGTTCCTCCAGTAAATAGCTATTGATGAGATACAATTCTTGGCATTTTTCCTTAGTCCAATTGTTATAACTCTTTCCTTTGCTGAATCTTTAATGTGTCTACTCAAAATCAGAGAAGTTAAATTCACAAAAGACAAGGTCGAGGTTTTATAGAATCAACGATATATTTTAAGCCTCCTATTTGACTAAGTTTCTTATTCTCTTCTAACGCTTTGTTGAATTTCTGTATTTTTCTCTATAATTAGCACATTTTTATGATAGCTCTACCAAATATTCATTACTCTAAATTATGACTCAATCTTAAGTAAATAAGGGCTAAACAAAGCATAAATGTAGGCATAAACATACTAAGAACGTAGCACTTTGTACTCCTATCAGCTGTAGGTTTCTAAAATCAATCCAAATCCCCTTTTGAAACGTGTAAATATGTATATACTTGTGAATATGTGTTTAAACCTTTAAATGTTCCAGGTACCCTTAATCCCCAGACTAAATGATCCCTACTTGGTTTATATTACTAATGATCTTTTGTAGGGTATTATTTGTGTGTCGTGTAAGCGACTCATCAGTTTTCCTCATAGCTACATCAATGATGAAGGAAGAAGGACATCAATGAATGCACAAGTTCTGGTTGCAGTATTAGTATGTAAAGCAGTAGATTTGGATATTTTTTTTGTTTAACAAAAAGGTTTGAGGAAGGCAAATGATTGATAGTTGAGTGGGTGTCGACCTAGTTGGGATGTGTTCATAATGTAGTGATGCTAACTCACATTTTGAGACTTGATAATATTTTTGTACTTGATCATGGGGTATTGGTTCTTTGTCCTCTCTTGTGTAATTTTTTATGACTTTAAATAATATCCAAAGGCGTGGGATGAGTCTTTCAGTGCTGGGTTCCAAACCCTTTTTTTTTTAAACTTATATGTAAATATATAGTTCTTGCTACAATGTTTGCATATAGTGTTTTTTTTTCCTCACAGGTAAAGTTTATATTGAACTCAATAATTTGTTTTCTTACGGCCCGAGGCCGATCCAAATCCGAGCCCGATAATGACTCAGCAGGAACCGGGCCCAAAATCTTGTGAGCTTGAGTCATGGGCTGGACTGGGCCTCACGTTTGAATATAGGAGCCAGCCAGTACTCCGGCCCGATTAGGACACAGCCCATGACCCGATTAAAATGGGCCGGGACAGGCTGGGCCTGCCCGTTGGCCACCTCTACTTGTACCCCCTTATGATTTCAGTTTCCGGAAAACACCCCCACTTTGGATCCCCGCTTCTTCTTTCTGCGCGTGCATCCTCCCTCTCAGGTAAGATAACAGCAACTCAATTCTCGTTTTTGGTCTTAGATTTTTATGGGTCTGGGACGGATTGGCGAATTGGAGTTGTTTGATAGCTGCTGCTGTTTCAATTTGACATTAAACAAAGCTTAGTTTTGTTTCAGTATTATCAATCTATCTTTGCCAGTTTTCTGATTGCCCAACTAATCTTGCAGCAGGACAATCAAAGTAATCTTTTATGGCTCTTCGTTCTGTGCTGGGGAAGCTAAGCAAGACCTGTAATTATGAAAGACTAATGATTGGGACATATGTAGGTATTAAACATGCTCGTCCTCCTTTTCGGGTCCATGAAAATCCCTCAACACATCCAACTAAGACACAGGTATATATATTAGGGTTAGTTTTTTGTGTGTATTTGATTCTGCATTTCATACTCACTCTCTCATTTTGAATAGGGATGGATTTATCATATGGAGTTGGGAGGACTAGGGCCTGCACGTGTTGCCGTCGATCAGTTCAACAAGCAAAATGTATTCCATTCACATTCACATACATCAATTATCGGTTTGCTCATAGTTTTCATACTTCTGATTTCTCATCCCATGATTCTACTATACCCAATGCGACTAGATTAATGCATATTTCTTTCGTGGTTCAGACTAGTGCAGTGTTGAGTGGTTCTGTATATACATTTAAGCATGACTACTAATTTTAGATTTATCTACTCTTGTTTTGTCCAGCATGCCCAACTGCAGTTTCTGAGAGTGGTCAATTTTCTGAGAGTCAATAGAAGCTGCAATATGAACCTGCAGGGTTGGGATTTAGATTATTGTCATTGTTTGTATGCGTTAATAGTGGAGGCAATTGATGATGCTGGTGTGGTCAGATTTTACGAAGCATGTGTTAGGCTGCATGACCTAACTGAGGGCTTGTGGTTGGAAGAATTCTTTGTCATCTCTGATGATGAAAAGGATCGCGGCAAGCGGACACGACTATATCATCACCTAGGTAACTATACATGAGATGGCTGTCATGAGTCCTTGTCATAAGTGATCGCGGTCACTGAATCCAAATCCATAATTTGCACATTCCATAAATTATATTCCGACTGAAGTTAGAGGGAATTGTCAGATTTTAACCTAAACTCTATCGCAAGAGCTCAGCAATATGGTTATAACGTGTCAGACTCACTGTTGTCATCATGTCATATGTGATTATTAAGTGTTTGAATTGATATTCATTAGCCCATCTGCTTGAAACAGACAACTTTTATGCTGGATTATGCGAAAAGGATGTCATACCCGGGAAAGGTGAAGGTGCTGCTTGACTACTTAAATATGCAAGGGAGCAATGGAAGAAATTTAAATTATTATCATGTGGCTATTGATTCCCTCCTAGTACTGATTATGTATCTAAGATTATTGTTTCCTGCCATATAATTTATGCTTTCTGGTTTCTATCCCAACTTAGGGGTGGCATACATAGGGCAGGTAAGTTTGGGCTCCCATACCCAAAAGTAGTGGGTTGAGTTGGTAGTGGTATAACTATGGTGTACTTGTCTTATTGTAGTGCCATTGCCTTGTTAATTTCGGTGGCTTAGTGCTTCGCAGATGGAGAATGTCTGAATGTAAAACTGAGCCTCCATTTTTTGTGTTTTTATTACTGCATGTTTCCAGTAAAGATGAGAGCAATTTTGTATATTTTTTTTTTTGGGGGGTGGGGGTTATAAATTTTATGTCGGGTTTGCAATTTTTAGGCTAATCAACGATGTTAAGACATTTTATGAGCGGTTCATGATTAACAAAAATTGTTGAATTTTTTAATTTAATCTCAACTATCTAAACTAATTAGAAAAATTTAGTTTTTAAAAATACTAGTATTGGCCGTGTGAAACTTTTTCTTGTGTTTTTTTTTTCTTAACAATTTTTTTTTTATTTTTTTAATTTTTTTTAAAAGAATAAATATGTAAAAAGTTAATACATATGGTGGATAGGAAGTTATAACTGTAAGAGAATTTTTCTCTAATCATTTTTTTTTAATAATTTTATAATTATTTTGTTTATTATTATTTTATCATTTGTTTATTAAAATCTATATATTCATAATCTATGATATAAGGGTTCAATCATATTTTCACACATATTTTGGCTAACAAATCTTGTTTGCTTAATAATAACATAGATGTTCAAAGAATGATATTTTCGTAACTTCATATGTGTGTCTTGACCTAATTAAACTAGATTAGTAGTTACCTTAGTAGATAAAGAATCCCTGATAATTCGGGATACTTGATGTAATGCCTATATAAAAGCCTTTTTATCGATCAATAAAGGTTACGCTTTGCATCTATTCATTTTCTCCTAGAACACGTTATCAGCACGTGGCTCTAGTTTTCGTCTAATAGCCTTGAAAAATATCAGAAACCCTAAATGCTCTTTTCTACCGGCAACAGTTTGTCGGAAACCCGGAAATCCTCTTCCGCCGACAACCCCTTCGTCGGAAGAAAGAAAAAAATTAAGAGGCTTCAATTTCTGCTGACAACCTCTTGTCGACAAAGACAA
This sequence comes from Potentilla sterilis, assembly GCA_963682095.1. Lineage (NCBI taxonomy): Eukaryota > Viridiplantae > Streptophyta > Magnoliopsida > Rosales > Rosaceae > Potentilla > Potentilla sterilis. Next base: position 28,424,881 of record OY821761.1, read on the forward strand.
GAATTTCAGAAACTCATCATGCCGACGACATCTTTGTCGGCAAAGACTGAAGAAATCTTAGGGCACACCCATGCTCCTCCGTTCCTCATCCAAGGTGCCCAGGCTGGTGTCTCCTCTGATGCTCGACTCCGCCCCTCCGCGAAGCACGCCAGCGCCGCCCTAAATTAGGCTGCCCCAAGCCCATCGAGCCATGCCCACTCTGGAGGCGACCCCGACGACCCATGGAGGTAGTCGTCCTGCTCCGAGTCGGCGACGTCTGCCTACTCGACGACGCCCCACCGTCGTCCTCCGCCGTTCCATCCTCACGACAGCGGCTCTAGCCCTGTGATTCGACCCGGATCTGCTCAACCCGGTTTCGTCAACCCGACCCAGCCCTGCCGGATACGACCCGGACCTGCAGCATAAACCCGACCCGTGTCGGGTTTGGGCCTCTGCTGAGCCCAGTCAGCTTTGGGCCTCCTGCCGAGCCCAGCAGCCCTTTCGGGCGAAACATCTTCCTTCGTCAACCTATTATGACAATATGACAGGACCCACCCCGGATACAAAACTGTTACCCCGAGGGAATCTTGTTGGGACCATTTCAAGGGAGGTTCTACCGAAAAATCGGCATGACCTCTCTTAAAATGGACGACCCAAACCTGGAAGAAAACAATTAAACACTTCTACAACAACCATCCTGACTCCAAGAGCCACCTGCTCCCCCAAAAATCAAACAACTTCCAATATCAAGCAATAGAAACTCAACTTCTAATAGATACAAAAGAAATAAAACAATATATTATTAACAACTTCAGGTTACCACCCAAAAATAAACATTTTAGGTTTACAACAACAGTCAAACGTATCAGAGCGACTATACAAATGAAATATTTTATAAGTAGGTTAATTCGGTAACTTACGATTTCTGACAACGGAAGGAGGAACTATAGATCTCGCCTCTTACTAGTGCCGAACAGCTCTGCACACTGGGCAGTTTAAAACGAAGAATCCAGGGAAAGTAATTTAAAATATTAGCGTGAGTGGACAAAAATTAATATACAACTAGATATCATTTTAATGAAAAAATAATTTATTACTTTCCTCAGTTTTCATGAATAAAACCAAGATGCATGCATTAGTAAAACATTTAATTCTAAATACTCTTAATATCAAGAAAACTCCAGCCCCGCTGGTTCGGGAATTTATAAAATAACAGAAAACCTAAAAAATTCCCGAGTTCCAAGTATATAAATATATAACTGGGCCAATCCCATTGACCATTTAGTAAAATCGAATGAAAATAGGGGAATGTCAACCACCATAATAATGAGCCTCCAAGGCTAAGGGTCTGAGTCTCCCAGACTCTATAGCGTCCCACGCTAAACCTCCATACGCATCTACGTCGACCACCGAGGCGAATCTGACTTATATAGTCAAGTTGTCACCTCGCATGAGATGATGAGGTTAATAAGCTAGCTAGCAATAAACATATATGGACCCTAGTATGGTGAAAATCCAAAAATAAAATCAAAGTACATTTCCCCTAATAAATCATAAATCAGTACGGTCCCCGACCGCACCTCTGAGACTTATAAATATAATTAAACACAATCATAGCCTCATAGAAAAATAAATGGAAACAACATTTCCAATATGTCATAATATTCGAAATCACATAGTCCACGGAAATCTCATTTTCCGGGTAATTTCCATATTGGATGAGGGGTATAATGGAGAAGTTAGGGAAGTATAGGTAGCAAACTGTTTTTTGTAACAGTAAATTGGAGGTCTATTAAGTGAAGAGGTCTAAGTACGAATTTTAGGGGTATGAATAGAAACTCCCTTATTTGATTTGAACATCAATTTTCTAATTTTAATTTATATGTTTTTGATGCTATATTTTTTCCAATTCCTAACCACCAATCTTAATGTTGTTAGCACCCTATATTCCGCTTTCATTTGTAATATTGCCCAAGAGATTTGAGTCATCGCTAGCATATGGGCTCTTAATTGTGACACAACTAGACAACATGATTTTTTATTTTTTTTTATAATAAATTTACAAACCGAGAGAAATATCAGTGGTGGACAAAATGAATAACACACTTTCTTACCTACAGACCAATTATAACAATGAATAAGAGCTGATAAAGTTCAATTGTAACCTAACATATTCCATTATTCCAGAAGTCTCGATATATCTACACAGTCAACCTAAAGAAGAAACAACCCTTTCAGACATTACATGTCGAATCCTACAATTACATGAATATATTCCATAAATTAAGAGTATATTGTTCGAGCAGGTTACAAAGCTCTAGAAAAGAATAACTAGCTATAAGTTCATCATACGATTTGAAAACGTCCCTTATATATAGTACTAAGATGATCATATTATTCATGATAATTGTGGGGAGGCCAGTACGTAGTTCATGGCAACTTGGTAATTAACCAAGTTCTTCTGATGGGGATCAGGTTACCGAATATGAGTCTCCAACAGTCACTCAATAGACACCAGAAATAAGGAGTAGCGAACTCATAAAACAGGGCAAATCCATGTCACAAATAAACTGATTTTATACATAAAACATGAGCTTGCTAACAACTATTACAATACTCATATATATAGTGTTTACAAAACTTAGAGAATAAGTAGGCTAAATCTAATATGGAAAGCAATTATAAGTAAATCCTAAATAATTGTAAAACTATTTCTTAAAAGTACCTAAATAATGAAATATTAAAGATTGTGAATCTATAATTAAATTACAAATAATATTTTTAAAGTTGCCTTATATGCTCCTACATCAGACTCCCCTGGTTGGAAAGAATTCGTCATCGAATTTAAGCATTGATTGAGGAAAATCCAGAGATGGTATTTCATTGCTTCAAATTGACTAGTTTGTGATAGGAGCACTGTCAGGACCCGCCCCGGATTTCACCCTGAAATCCGGATAAGATCCTGCGGGGACCACCTTAAGACTAACTCTATCGATAAATCGATAAAGTCAATCTTAGGGTGGACAACCCTAAGACCTGCACAACCGAATACACTTCTAAATCCAATTCATCCTCAACACCTGGAGCCACATGCTCCCCAAATCACAACAACCGCCACAAATAAAAACAAAATCTAACACGACTGGCTCACAAGTAATCAGAGCAATCTAATACAATGAATTGGAAACAGAACAAGAAATAGAATATAAAAATAAAAGAGTAAGGGATCACAGATTCCACCTAGCGGAAGCAACAAGGATGACAACTATGCCTCGACTCCGACTACTCTTGACCTCTGACCACTACTCTGCACACTGGGCGATTTAAACCGAAGGGCCTAGGGGAAAGTAATTTAAAAACGTTAGAGTGAGTGGATAAAAATAATATCGAATAATACTTTATCTAACAAGTATTATATTACTTTCCTAATATTTTATAATTAAAAACCACGATGCATGCATTTTAATAAAACGTTCCACGTTTCAGAGAAATCATAAAACTAATTAATAAGCTCCGCTGATATCTCAAATAACAAATAATATTTTTCAAGATATAAATTTTCGAAAGCCAAATTATGAATAGCTGGGCCAATCCCGTCGGCACAATTTCAAATATTTTCATAATAAAATCCAGCCCCACTGGTTCGGGAATTTATTAAATAAATGAAAATCTCATATGAGGAAATATTCCCGAAAACCAAAATAAAAACGAAAAGTCAATCTCATTGGCCCAACAAACGAAACAATGGGAAAGTGGTTACACCATAAACAGGAGCCTCCCAGACTCGGGTCGGAACCTCCCAGGGCTACTAAGTAGCGTCCAACAAGACGACCCAGCCTCCAGGACTGCAGGTCGGAACCTCCCAGGGCTACTAAGTAACTAAGTAGCGTCTAACGCTACTGCTAACTAGTAATAAGACGACCCAGCCTCCAAGGCTGCAGGTCGGAACCTCCCAGGGATACAATAACACAATCCCACGCAAATGCTAGCTAGCAAATAAGACGACCCAGTAACTGGTGTAAAAACAAATCAAATCAAATCAGAAATCACGCTTTCCCCATATAATCAAAAATCTGTACGGTCATACACAATTAAAATAGTAGCCTCGGAGTAAAAATATATATAACATCGACATGTCTCACATGTCGTAAAAATAACGAAATCATAAAGAACGAAATCATAAACTTCCCGAAAATCTCATTTCCGGTCTTTCAAATATAAAATACAATAAAAACGATTAAGTATGATTTATCAAGTCATACTATTTCCGGAAATCTCATTTTCGGTTAAAATACGTAGTATAGTAGTAAATGTATAACCCAAAACTACATTTCTTTAAATATTAAATCAACAACTATAACAAAAGTATATGAATTATCGGCTTCGATAATTCATATCATGCTTAGGAACTTATTTAATTAAATAAATGACATTTCAATAAAACGTAAACGCATGCATTTATTTTAAAATAAAATCCACTCACACTACGGCCGAGGGCACTGCTATTCCAAGCTCTCGTCCCGTCGAGTAACTTCTCGACCAGTAACAGGGACGTAATGATAATTATTAGGAAACTCGAAATTTATTTATAAACGATAAATCTACGGACGTCCTCATTCACCCGAAACTTCCAATTTTTCCTTTTTTCACTAATAGGTATATGAATTTCGCCTCAATACCAAATAATCTACGTCCGAAATTACTCAGGACACGCACTCCGTGTCCGATTAATTCTTTTCCTAATTATTTCGTCGTAAAACCCTTTTAATCAGCTTTTAACCTTTTTACGGTAAGTCAACAGTAAATGGTCCAAGTAAGAATTACTATTTACCATTTACTTTTACTGTTTACCTTTTTACTTTTACTTTTACTGTTTTACTGTTCACTATTCACCTTTTACCGTTTTACCTTTTTACTTTTTACCGGTTTCCTGTTCATCTTCTTCCTCAGCCGCCGGTGCCGCCACCACAGTGGCCCAAAACCTAGCCAAACGACTCCAATTTCCACAGCAGCGTCGCCACCACCTCGGGGACTCATCCCTGTCGCCTCCGCCGCCAAAAACCAGCGCAGCCGCCGCATACGACGGCCGACACGGCGGCCGGAATCCCCAAACTCCAATTTCTCCACAAATCAACCAATTCAACGCCAAATTACACTCAATCAACTCCAAACAACATCCTAAACACGAATCTAGCCTCCAATTACATCAAAAACATCAATTACACAACTTCCACCGAAAATCACACAAAACCCTAAAAATTTCAAATCCTAATTTCTCCTTACCTGGATCGATTCGGTTCAATTCCTTTGGTGGGATGCTTGTGCGAATCAAGGTCTCCCTTTCCCCCTAGAATCGGGCCAAGAAGTGGCCGGAGGAGAGAGCTCTGGTTCGACTGTGTCGAACTATCTCAGACTGCGCACGGCCAAACGGCGGCGTTTCACGCCGTACCGCTGCCACCGAACGGAAGAGAAGAAGAATCTGGTTCAGACGCGACCGGTGGTGCTTCGAACGGCGGCCGGACGGCGGAGAATCGGGCGGAGGTCGGCCCGAGTCAGGGGAGAGGAGAGAGAAAGGAGAGAGAAGAAAAAGAAAGAAAAGAAAAGAAAAGGAAAAAGAGAAAAATGGGGGATTTTCTCTTTCGGGAAATTTTCCTCCCGCTATTTATACTCGTTCAAAATCGGACAATTTCTGATATTACATCAGAACTTTTTCGTACGAACTCCAAATTAAACGTGCTACGTGTCCACGAACTCGTTTCAACTTCTTCTACCTCGTCATGAATTAAAATACTCGGTCGGGTTAACTTATTTAAAAGTCAACCTTTAGAACTTTCGAATCGTAAAACAATTCCTGAGGAGAAAAAGTAAAAGTAACACAGTCAAAAGGTAATCCTAGGTTCGGGATGTTACAAGCACAATGTGCAACGATATTAATATGCTTATGCCCTCATTTATGCTTCGTTTAACTCTTATTTATCTAAGATCGAGTCATAATATAGTTTAGTGTTGTTTTGGTAGAGTTTTGGAAAAATGTGCTTAATAACCAGAAAAATGACTAAGTATAGAAATCTGAGGAAATAGTGCAAAATATGTCTTTTTCTTGATTTTGAGGCTTGTGTTAAACTGGTTTATCATTTTCCAAATTTGATGAAATTTGGTATGAATATAGTTTGCAAACTAAAGTGTATGGTATCAAAAATTCACATCAATCGGAGTTTGGGAAGTCACCCAAACGATGGCTACAACTTGGCAGTTTGAGCAAAACGATCCAGGGACTACCAGGATTTTCCTGGGATTGTGTCTTGACTTCCAGAATTTCTGTACAACGTATGACTTGGAGCCAGAGGACGTGCCTTATATGGATAGAAATCCCTACGCGTCTAGTTTATTCTAGACTAGAATCGCATCAATCGGAGCATTGAGGAGGGAGTTATGCCGGATTTATTGAAGCAAGGTCAATTCTGCCGAGAAGCTGTAGTTTCCCGGTTGCATTAGGAAAGCTCTCCTTTGAATTTTTGAAGCATGGATCTGCTATTATGGACCTAAAGACGTGTTGGACATATCCATGCTAACTTAATGAGAAGATTAAAGTCCAAGATCGGACCAAGAAGAAGTCTAAGAAAAGCATTACTTTGCCAACAAGGAAAACTAAACCAACTAGAATAAGGAATTGTCATTCCTTTGGCTGCCAGCAAACCCTAGGTTTTTCCCCTATATATAGCCAACGAATTATTCATAAAAATCATCTCATCTTAAGCACAAGTACTAGCTAAAAGCTCTACCAAGTCTCACAAGCACCAAATACCAAATACTTAGCCAAAAACCATCTCCACCACCATCCGAATTTCTGTCCCTTCACCTTGCTTTCTGCCAAGCAGTCCTCCACCACACCGATTGAAGCTTCTCAAGGTTCTTAAAGTGTGATCCATTCCCTCTATGACTTATATATTTATTCATGTTTGTGTTGTTTGTAAGAACTTGTTTCGATTCTTGGTTTTTGTTAAACTTTTGTATGAACCGATTTTATTGAAGTTTATGTAAGATAGTTTTGCAATTTTAATTTATGGATTTCGTGTGTTTGGATAATTAGGGCAGTGGTATTAGATGCATGTTTAAGACTTTAATTTGCTTAGTAATCTAAGGGTGTGACTTAAAAACCGAAACATTAGTTTTGTTTGACAAGCATGTAAATCTAGATGTTAGGTTTCATGTAACCCGAGGTATAATTGTAGCGACCCGTCCCAGAAATTCCCTCCGAAAATCCGAAACGGGTCCGAAAAATAACCCAAAACCTACTAAAAATTCCTTTGCTCCCATACCGCAACCACCCACCCACTGGGAACAAGAATCGTTTAATTCTCTTATTGCTTAATTTGACGTAAAACTCTCTTTTTAACCAGTTTTTACCTGTTTCGGAAAATCAACATCAAATTTATAAGGTCAACAGTCAACGGTAAAAGTCAAACATACGTGTTACTATTCACTTTTACTATTTACCTTTTTATATTACTATTTACTATTTACTGACTTACTGTTTAACTGTTTACTATTTATCTTTTACCGTTTTACTTTGCACTATTTACTATTTAACCTTTTTACCCCTCCGCCGCCGCAGCAGCAGTAGCGCCGCCGCCGCAGCAGCTCAGCCCTATAGCTCAAAACGCTACCACAGACCTCCAAAATCGTCGTATCAACTTTCCCTCAGCCTCAGGACCTCTCAACCATCAACTCCCCCGTCTAAGGATCGCGCCACCACCACCCACGACGGCCGATACGGCGGCCGAACTCCTCCACATCCAATTCTCACCAAATTCAACCATTTGAACATCAAAATACACGTAATCGCCTCTAAAAATCGTCCTAAACATGAATTCAACCTCCAAATCCACCAAAAACACCAATTACACAACCCTCTAATTCGGAATCAAAAAACCCTAAAAATTTCGAATCCTAACTTTTCCTTACCTGATTCGAATTGTGTCAATTCCTTTCGTGGAATTGCTACACGGATCGAGACCTTTGATTCCCCTCAAGAATCGCACCGGTTGAAGGCCGGAGGAGAGAGAACTCAGTTCGACACAATCGAACCCTCTCGGACAGCGATCGGCCGAACGCCGGCGATTCACCCTGCGCCACTGCCACCGACTTGAATAGGAAGCCGTGATGAGTCGCCTAAGCGAGCATCAAGCAATAATAACCCTACAATCGTTAGTAGTATAGATTAAGTAGGGATCGTTCTAGCCGGGGATTAAGGGTACCTGAAACATGAGATTGTTAACACAAAATATTCACAAACACATATGCACACAATTGTCACACTTATATACATATATACATATTCACACGAAATCAAGGGGAATAAAAGGCTCGGCAGCAAAGCTGCCTCTAAATTCCTAGACATAAATTTAAGACATGAAATTAAATCTGAAAGCTACTATTTACAAGTTTGGTCGACATTCTTCCACAAATCTCTAGCACGAAAGCAATCAAAACAAATAACAAAAAAGTAGACAAGACTCACGGCAAACAATGAAAAGGTGATCCAAACTCGACTTAGTTCCAATTCCCAATTAGAGCCGTAGCGGCCATCTAATCGTACTAGACTTATCATGTACTTAGAATTAACTCAGCGTCTAATCCTAATCTGATTACTAACCGGTTTACATGACACGCAGCGTCGACACATGAACTAGCTAGAAAATACGCACAAAGTCTTTTTAATTGGAAACAAGTTTAACATGCAAGGCGTCACTCTTCATATTAGACAAGAAAGTTCATTTAAATTACTCCACCCCTTGTGAAAACAATACAAATAAAGCAACTCAGTGTCTACTAAATTCATATTAACTTTCGGCTAAATGAGATCAATGCCCCACACATAGCTATTGCATGAAACACCAACCTTTAAGGCACACAAATTTAAAGAACTAACCAAGTACAATTTTAAACCCAAATTAACATGTATTTGCCGACTGCCTAATTACTATTTTATTAAATATTTTCCTTACAATTTTAACATGCAATCCGAATTCTTACATCCAAAACCCATTTAAAGACAAAGAAAACGAATTGAACATACAAATTATAAAACCAAACTTCAATCCAAACAATACATAGACATAATCTTTGAAACCAAGAATTCATGCTAACTTCATAGACAAAGTTTAACATAACTACAAAGAAAGAATTACAAAACCGAGAGTCGTGTGGGGAGTAGATCACACTTTTAGAACACCTTTGGAGCTTCAAGTCGTGTGGATCTTGATGGATGATAGATGGAGGCACGGCAGCAATTTTCTGGAAGGTGAATATGAAGGTGGTTCGGCAGGATTTTATGGTGATGGAGGTAGGTTTTCAGCTAGGGTTTTCTTTGTAGGATTCTTGGGGAATTTTGGTAGAGCTTTGGCTAGATTTTTACTTTGGAATGTGACACTTTTCTTCATGGTGCCGGCCTCTATTTATAAGAGAAGGGAAAGGCTGATTTGGGAGAGTTTTCCTTGCTCAAAACGGGATAGAAATCTTCAATAAATATGGTTTCCCAATCCGAGTTGGAATAGGCTTTTCTCTCCTTATTGAACAAAGAAACTCTTGCTTGGCCGGCTTATGATTTCTTCTTTGATGTTGCAAAGCTTTTTGGAATGATTTGGCACGCTTGCAGCCGCTTGAAGACATTACCGGAAATTCCTCTCTGCTCGCGAGTACAGACTTTGCTAGTATCGGGTACTGGCGAGGCTTCTTGGTGGCGAGTATAGGCTTCTGGCGGGTAGCGCAAACATGCATGCTGGCATGCGCGGATGCTTGGCGAGTGGAAATGTTGGCGAACGAGGCTCTGGCGGCTGATCTTCTGGCGAGCGAGGTTGTTGGCGGGCGAACAAGGATTTGGCGAGCAAGGTTGGTGGCGGGCGAGCAAGGTCTTGTCGAGCGAGCTCTGGCGAGTATAGGCGAAGCTGATTTTCTTCCTTCTTCTCAGCAGATCTGACATTTGCGTCTTCAGTCGAGCATAAATTTTTGCTCAGTACTCCGATCTGTATTTTTGTACACAAGACCCATTAGCAAGCTAACAAAATGCATACCAAATTTCAGCAAATTTGAAAAAGGATAGGTCACAATTCATTCATCTCAGAATCACGAAAAAGACACATTTTGCACTATTATCCAGAATTCTATAAACTTAGTCATTTTTCGGATTCTAAAGCATATTTTATCAAAACTTTACCAAAATGACACTAAACTATATTATGACTCTATCTTAGATAAATAAGGGTTAAACAAAGCATAAATGAGGGTGTAAACACATTAATATCGTCGCACATTGTGCTCCTATCAAGCCGAGCCGGTTCGAACGTGACCAGTGCGGCGGTCCAGTTCGGCCAGACGGCGGAGATGGGTGGAGGAGGGGAGATCCCGGGTCGGCCGATCGGGGAAGGAAGAGAGAGGAAGAGAGAGAGAGAGAAAAAGAAAAAGAGAAAGAGAAAATAAAAGAATATTCCGAAAAAAGAATATTTCCTCTTTATTTCTAGAATATTCTCCCTGTTTCTAGAATTTTCCGCCCCCGGCTATTTGTACTCGACCAAAACCAGAAATTACAGATTTTACATCATAACTTTTTCATACGAATTCTAAATTAAACCTGCTACGTGTCCAAAAACTCGTGTTAACATCTTCTATCTCGTCGAGAAATAAACTTCTCGATCGGGTCAACTTATAAAAAGTCAACCGTTGAAACCCCTGAATCGTAAAGTAAATTTCCGAAACATCAAAATTAAATCAAAACTTTTAGGGGGTATTTTAAAGTTCGGGTCGTTACAATCTCCCCTCCTAATAAAAATTTCGTCCTCGAAATTTGCGTAACAGCCAAGAATAAAACTGGGGTACAAACGTCTCATTGCCCCATGCTTATAAATTTCATGGACTACCACTTGTAATGATTTAGAATTTAAAAGAATCGTTAGTCCCAAACCATACAGGGACAACCGACTAATATTCAATAAATCATCCAATTAACATTTTTCTCGTCACCGAAGATTGACCGCATTTAACGAATTCCCACATAGTGATTTCATTTGGAATCACTATGGACGCCCAAATCAATTCCTATCAATAAGAAAATGAGGAAACAAATCAAGTTTCTGATCATATATGACCTCACTAGCCACCACTCAACATTTAAATACTTGAAATATAACTTATAGCTTAGTAAATCCTATCTCAAAACTACTTGATCATTTCATTTTCCACAGGTTATGAAGGCCAAATTAAGTTCCTGACAACAATTTTCAACGTCAGAACATACCAATTATCCAAGAAACCATAACCAATCTCTTAACAGAATCCCAATATATGCCTTACCAAAAATAACCATAAATCTTACACCACTAAGCAATATTTTAGCTAGACTGCAAAATACGAAATTGCACTCACAAAATGTTCCATGTCTACCCCTATATAAAAACACAACTATCCCATTTTCCGCCACAATTTGTATTAGAACCCACCCCGGATTTCTACCTTAAATCCGGAGTAAACCCTGTGGGGTCCAGCTTAAGGGAAAATCATACTCGAAAATTTTGGCATAACCTCTCTTAAACATGGACAATCCTACTTGCAGATAATTTCAAATAATACTTCTCACAATAAATCCAACCACACCTGGAGCCATATGCTCCCTAAATAAGCACCTCCGCCGTCACAAAGCATAAAAATCTACAGCTACAAGATTCATTCTACATGTTTGCAGGGATAATACAACAGATCAAATCAACAAATGCATTATACTACTTTTCAAAAACCACGACCACCCACTAGAAATAACACAGGGGTCATAACTTTTAAACAAACCTCCCGAATATAATAAATCATAAAATACTTTTTGTCATACTAAATATGTTTCGCAAGCTCACATACTTAACAATTTAATCCAGGTGATACTAAATAATTTATTCGTGCCACAAGATAAACACAAAACAGATTTTTAATTAATTCACTATCGGCCCAAGATTTGTCACGATGCATGCATTTAATCTAACATTCCACGTTTCAGAAAATGACAGCACAAAACAACCCATGGCGGTATATCAAATAATCCATTTTTTTTTTAAAAGAATAATTTTCGAAAACCAAATGATGAATAACCGGCCAATCCCATCGGCCCATTCCCGAATATTTTCATAACAAAATATTCAGCCTCGCTGGTTTGGAAATTTATTAAATAATTGAAATTCTCACAAAAGAAAAATATTCTCGAAATCAAGTAACAAAATCTCAAAATCAATCTCATCAGCTATATCATCATATCAGATACATCAGGGGAAGGTCAGCATCATCATGTAACAGTAAGCCTCACAAACTCAGGTCGGAACCTCCCAGGGCTACTAAACCAGCGTGGACAAATAAGACGACCTAAGCCTCTCCCAGGCTAAAGGTCGGAACCTCCCAGGGCTGCTAAAACAATGTCCCACGCTACCGCTAGCTAGCAACAAGACGACCCAGCCCTCCAGGCTAAGGGTCGGAACCATCCCAGTGGCTACTAAACCAGCGTAGATAATAAGACGACCTAAGCCTCTCTCAGGCTAAAGGTTGGAACCTCACAGGGCTGCTAAAACAATGTCCCACACAATGCTAGCTAGCGTATGACGACCCGGCCTCTCATAATATCAATCCCAGGCTTACTAAGGGTCGGAACCATCCCAATGGCTACTAAGTAGCGTCTTACGCTACTGCTAGCTAGCTCAAGACGACCGAGCCCCTCAGGCTAAGGGTCGGAACCTCCCAGGGCTACTAGTAGCGTCTCACGCTACTGCTAGCTAGCTCATGACGACCCTGATATGGTGAATAAAAATCCGAGCTCACGCTTCCCCCAATATGTCCATATAATAAACAATTATCATATTTCTATATGAATTATCTATTAGAACGTCAGCCATCACATATTAGCTATAGAATATATTAACAATTCATTGGTTAATCGAAAAGGAGACTTACTTGAATGCATACCTGCATTCTGAAGATTAACACATTCTTCCCTGATGGATTCTTGCTGTCATGATTCGTCTCTGGCTTCGTTGACTGATGCACTTATACTTACAAGTACTTGTACAAATTAACACCAATACACACATAATTTACAATTAAATACAAATGTGGAAAAGAAAGATATGCAACGCCTTCAAAACAATTTCAGGGTACTAGCCCACCAGAAATTTATGCACAACTTTTCAAAGTATTAGTGCAAATTCTAGAAATTAAACGTATAGCATATTTACCATGAAAAAAATACAGTTCTACTCGACTTGTTAATCAGAGTAATTCAGGAACCCAAATTGTTTAATAACAACGTAATATCAGTAAAACTAAATTCTCAACCAGTTAACAAGCCCAACATATTCCCATTTTGTATCAGTTAACATACAAGGTTGAATCCACCAACACTATTGACAAAAGGGAACTCATATTTTGTACCACACAAACACAAACACACACTTGCAATAGTCAAAATCTCAGCCTAAGTCCCCAACAAGAACACTACTGTGATAGAGCTATTATCCAAGCACATTGTACCTGCAAAACAACTTCATACAAATATTACCCTCTTATGTCATTGTTAGTATAGGACAAGTAGGGATCGTTCAATCCGGGGAAATCAAGGGCGTTCAATCACATAAAGCATTACAAAATCATATTGGGGGTTTGAAATTTGATTCTATACTACTGAAAATTACGAAAATAAATCCTAAATTAAAAATCTACATATGATCAACATCTTTCACACAATACACATCACACAAAACTCACAAAACACATAACAATTTCGTGTAAGGAAACATGGCAGCAAAGTTCGATACTCTTCAAGATTCATGTAGTTCCAATTCTAATTAGAGCCCTCAGCGGTTCATCAAATCGTTAAGACTTCATAAGTATTTAGAATTAACTCAGCGTATAATCCTAAACATGGTGCTAATCAGTTTAAAGACACTCAGCGTAGAAATTAAACAAAGAAACACATAAGCACAATGAGTCGAATCAGAGACATGCAACAAGTATGGCGTCACCTCACCTTGCTTCAACATGCATACTTTCATGAATTACTCAAACCCTTGGAATAGATATAAATTAAACCAACTCAGCGTATGATTAAATCTATACTCATTCGGCAACATGAAATTAACACATAAAGAACAACCTAGGCCTTAGGCAGCCCTTAAGCATTAAATTTGTTTTGCATACGAATTCAGAAAATAAACCACAAAGAATCATGCATCATGTCGAAACCTACTGCCCTTAAATCCTACAAAAAAAATTGTCACATACTATAATACATAAATCGGCAATTAGATAATCAAACAAGAAATCCGAAAATCCAAAATAGAATTACATAAACCAAATAAGCATCCACAAATCTTTACAACCTTCATAGACAAAGTCTTGTAATTATACAGAAAAATAAAAGCCATGAGAAATGAGTGAATCACACTTTGAAGAACCTTGAAGAAGCTTCGGCAAAGGTGGATTTGATGGAAGATGGAATGGTGCGATCTTGATGTATGTTGATGGTGGAATCGGCTAGTATTTTTCTATGGAAGTGTGGTGCTATTTGGACAGAGTTTTGGCTTGTGAAAGGTGAGAGAGAGGAGATCTTTTTTCTGTCCAAAAGCCTTGGTATTTATAGAGGAAGTAACCTAGAGAAGCCAGCCACAAACCAAAACCGAATTGGTTTAGGTTTTCCTTGAATTTCTGAATTCGGCAGAATGACCTCCGTGCATTGATTACATCATAACTCTCTCTAAAACATAGCTATTGAGGTGATTCCAACTGATTTGGAAACTAGACTCCTGTAGCTTTCTATCCATATAAGGCTCGAACTCTGACTCAAAGTGAGATATCCGGGAGAGTCCATGGAAGTTGGATGACATGCACAGGAGTTTTCCCGAAATTAATCAGGATTTTGTTGCGATTTTCTTCCTCTATTTTCTGCCGAAAATTCCCAAGATAATGACTGAATAATTGAGCAATATCTCTTTAGGTTTTCCATGAATTAATTCAGCCAAAAATATTGCACAAAGGATGGAATTCAGTCCACATTCGTAAGCCAAATCCATGTAGAACTCGGTTTAGGTTTTCTTCTTTCGGCAGACTTGACCTTCGTGCATTCAAACCGGCATAACTTTTTTCTCAGGAATGATTTTGCTGGGATTCTAGTTGCATATGAAAATAGACACACAGAGCTTTCAAACGGTGTATGGCACAGTTTCTGGTTCCAAGTGATGCATCGTACAGAAATTCCGGAAGTCAGGACACAGTCCCAGGAAAATCCTGGTAGTCCCTGGTGATCTTTGTTCAAACTGACAAGTTGTAGCCATCTTTTGGGTGACTTCCCGAACTCCAATTGATCTGAAAGTTTGACATAATACACTCCAGCTTGCCTGTTTTGTGCCTGCCAAATTTCATCAAAGTTGGAAAATAATAATTCAGTCAAACACAGGCCTCAAAATCACGAAAACAACATATTTTTCACTTTTTCCTCAGATTTCTACACTTAGTCGTTTTTCTGACAATTAAGCACACTTTCTCCAAAACTCTACCAAATTGACACTAAACTAAATTATGACTCTATTTTAGGTAAATAAGGGTTAAACGAAGCATAAATGAGGGCATAAGCATAGTAATATCGTCGCACATTGTGCTCCTATCATACTGATAAATTATCCAAATTGACATGATCCTAATCTTCCCCTTCCAGTTCCCCTTTCATTACTATAGCAATCAACTAGTAAAATTCAACATCAAGTATAGTTGATCACAACTCAGATAATCACTGACTAATATAATTCCAAAACTCTTAATTAATAACAAGTTTGATCCCAACTCCGATCAACCAAATTTTCAAGTAAACAATGATTTAGGCAATAGTCTCAAATTAAAAGTAATACAATATCAATTTACGGAAAGCAGGAATCAAAAATTCAAAACATTCAAGATTCAAGACTAAATGTAGGGAACTCGATCACCTTAAAAAGTACTAGTACACAGCTCAGAACTATGAATCGCTCAAGTAAGAAAACAAAGGTTAATTCTTAACTCACAGCGACCCCATATCAAATCACAAGAATATATCTCTACAATATAGAATTATTGAAGGAGAGATAAACCAAAGAACTCCAAGTGCATTCTTGGAAATTTAGAAACAGAATACTCTGTTATTTAAAATCATGGAAAGAAAACAAAAGTCATTTAGATAACCTTTCAGCTTTACCTAATGCAATCTACGCTTTTGCAGTGATTAAAGGATTTATTCATTATTACTCATCATATCAAATAAAATAGAAGAAAACCGAGGGCAAGCTAAACTAATCCCAAAACACAATAGAATTATCTACATAATTAACAGAGGACAAAAAAAATGAAAAGAATTAAATAAATCCTCACATGTGTCACAGACTTGTTAAAGCAACAAAAGAACCAGAACATGTACTCTGAATCCAAATGTTCAGTACTAATTTTATCAATCCAAATAAGATTTTACAAGATTCACAAATTAGCAGCGAAAATTGAAAATGTGATAAACAATAAAAAGAATAAGGAAGTCACCCAACAAAATTTCCTTACCGCAGAGATCATATCCTTGCTCTGATACCACTGTAACGACCCGTCCCAGAAATTCCCTCGGAAAATCCGAAACGGGTTCGAAAAATAACCCAAAACCTACTAAAAATTCCTTTGCTCCTATACCGCAACCACCCACCCACTGGGAACAAGAATCGTTTAATTCTCTTCTTGCTTAATTTGACGTAAAACTCTATTTTTAACCAGTTTTTACCTGTTTCAGAAAATCAACATCAAATTTATAAGGTCAACAGTCAACGGTAAAAGTCAAACATACTGGTTACTATTCACTTTTACTATTTACCTTTTTCTATTACTATTTACTATTTACTATTTACTGACTTACTGTTTTACTGTTTACTATTTATCTTTTACCGTTTTACTTTTCACTATTTACTATTTAACCTTTTTACCCCTCCGCCGCCGCAGCAGCTCAATCTATAGCTCAAAACGCTGCCACAGACCTCCAAAATCGTCGTATCAACTTTCCCTCAGCCTCAGGACCTCTCAACCATCAACTCCCCCGTCTAAGGATCGCGCCACCACCACCCGTGACGGCCGATACGGCGGCCGAACTCCTCCACATCCAATTCTCACCAAATTCAACCATTTGAACATTAAAATACACGTAATCGCCTCTAAACATCGTCCTAAACATGAATTCAACCTCCAAATCCACCAAAAACACCAATTACACAACCCTCCAATTCGGAATCAAAAAACCCTAAAAATTTCGAATCCTAACTTCTCCTTACCTGGTTCGAATTGTGTCAATTCCTTTCGTGGAATTGCTACACGGATCGAGACCTTTGATTCCCCTCAAGAATCGCACCGGTTGAAGGCCGGAGGAGAGAGAACTCAGTTCGACACAATCGAACCCTCTCGGACAGCGATTGGCCGAACGGCGGCGATTCACCCTGCGCCACTGCCACCAACTTGAATAGGAAGCCGAGCCGGTTCGAACGTGATCGGTGCGGCGGTCTAGTTCGGCCAGACGGCGGAGAAGGGTGGAGGAGGGGAGAGCTCGGGTTGGCCGATCGGGGAAGGAAGAGAGAGAGAGAAAAAAAAAAGAGAAAGAGAAAATAAAAGAATATTCCGAAAAAAGAATATTCCCTCTTTATTTCTAGAATATTCTCCCTGTTTCTAGAATTCCCCCCCCCCCCCCCCCCCCGCGGCTATTTGTACTCGACCAAAACAAGAAATTACAGATTTTACGTCATAACTTTTTCATACGAATTCTAAATTAAACCTGCTACGTGTCCAAAAACTCTTTTTAACATCTTCTATCTCGTCGAGAAATAAACTTCTCGATCGGGTCAACTTATAAAAAGTCAACCATTGAAACCCCTGAATCGTAAAGTAAATTTCTGAAACATCAAAATTAAATCAAAACTTTTAGGGGGTATTTTAAAGTTCGGGTCGTTACAATAATGGATAAAGCTATATGCCTAGCGGTTGCTTTGATTTGTTGTGCTCACCTAGGGTATAACCTTAGCTAAAACTTGCATGTTAAATAAGATGATTGACAACCTTGCTTGTTTGCGTGACTTCGATTTAAGACTCTTGTGCTTCAATGTTAAGTCTTGACCGGATTAGCATAAATCTTTCGGGCTAGAACGGAAGTTTGTTCTAAAGAACTTGAGGAGTCTAGTAACTAGGTACATAGCGGAAGCTCTAGTTATGGTCGAAACTAATTTAAATCTTAAACGTGCTAAATACTTGTTCCTTACTTTCTTGCATGCGAATCTATTTGTTAAAGAGTCTTTTGTGTGAATTGCTTGGTGTGAGAGATGATGATCACTTGTATACATTAGAATAGGATTTATTTTTCGTGTCATTAGGTCATAGAGGCAGCTCTTACTGCCGAACCAACTCTTCCCCCAAAGTGACGATTTCATGTGTATATTTATGATTATTTTGTCTAACATTCTCATGTTTCAGGTACCCTTAATCCCCGACTAGAACGATCCATACTTATTCTATGCTACTAACGATTGTAGGGTTTATTATTGTGTGTGTGCCTATGGCATTCATCAGTTTGCCATTGAATTTTTCCCTTCCAAATAAATAGATATTTGGAGTAAATGCTTAATCTTGATTCCATAAATTTTCTCTTCACCATTAACTTTGCAATTTCAAAACTTTTCTGATCACCCTTGATCTGATTGATTAGATGAACTAACTTTTTGGAAATCTCCATAAGGAATGAATGAACTCCAATGAAGTCATTTTTGCTAGACTCATCACAATCTCTAGCGATTGAAACACCAAGGTCCTCAATGCCACCATCACGTACAAACTTCACAATCTTCATAATCATCATATCTCGGTGGTTCATCAAAATCTATGAAACTATTTTTTTCTTTTTCTGGAAATAATTCTTCAAAAAATGGAAAATTAAAGATAGTGGACTTACAACCGAGGTAGTTGAAAGTACAATGTCCCTCTTCATCGGACTCACACAACGGAGCGCACTTATGAACAGGACCAACGCATATCTCCCCGTCGGTACCATCACCTTCTTGGTAGAAAGTTTCGATGCGATCAATACGTTGATGATAGGTGGTAACGTTTCCATCCCCGTCAGAACTCTTGCGACCTCGTCGTTGAGTTTCGATGCGATTGATATGTACCTCAAGTTGCTTAAACATCCTTTTAATTTCAGCCATGTCATTGTTGACGTCACGACCCTCCGTTCTGAATCCTCCCCTTCTTCGCCCGATCTGAGACATGGAATCCACCACGCTCTCCCAGAGCTCTGATACCAACTGATGGGGATCGGGTTACCGAATACGGGCCTCCAACAGTCACTCAACAGACACCAGAAATAAGGAGCAGCGAACTCATAAAACAGGGCAAATCCATGACACAAATAAACTGATTTTATTCATCAAACATAAACTTCCTAACAATTATTACAATACTCATATATATAGGGTTTACAAAACTTAGAGAATAAGTAGGCTAAATCTAATATGGAAAGCAATTATAAGTAAATCCTAAATAATTGTAAAACTATTTCCTAAAAATACCTAAATAATGAAATATTAAAGATTATGAATCTATAATTAAATTACAAATAATATCTTTAAAGTTGCCTTATATGCTTCTGCATCATCTTCCTTCTCAATTACACCAAACTCTATAGTCTATATCTATAAACTTTTAATTTCCAACTAAAATGGTCCCTAGAACAATAGAACTATATCATGCATTGTCAGTAGCTGGAAAAACTGAAAAAAAAAGAAAGAAAAAAAGATAAGCAATGATATCATAGGTTATGCATGTTTCATCAAGTCTCCATATCCAACACGATACACCAAAACAAGAAAAGACCTAGCTTAGGACTCCATAGAAGAGTTAAAGACATAATTCCTAGACCAAATTAATGAACACTTGCAGTCTTGCACCCAACTGACCCAAGTGTCTGGTTTCTTTGACAGTACGTTTGGTTCAAGTTTCTAATTAATCAGTCGATCTTAAGCTCTTAAGCTCTTAAGTCCAAGATTACTTTAAAACGGAGTACGATGTTCAAGTAACTTGTGGTGTGCAGCAATTAGGTGGATACACTAAATTAGGCACATAATACTATTTTGAGTTGATTAGTTATATGAATTGGCTCTTTTAGAAATTTCAATCCCTCATGCCTCGATCTCTAAGCTTGGATTAGAAACGAAGCCCTCCCTTTCTAAGAGTACAAGCAAGCTTTCCAACTCATCACGACAAGCACACCATTTATCATTTAACGTGAAAGCAATCTTCTAGCAAAAAAGACAAACCAACTCCCTCTTTCTCTATAAATCAGAACGATTTTTGTTGTTGCAAGTACCAAAATACAATATAGGTTATATAGCATTATCAAACAACAGTTCTAAAATCCCTCTAAAGTCTCTAGCATTCACAAGCAGCACTATTTGTTTCCCAATGGGGGCTTCATCCGGTTCTTCTTCCTCCAAATCCAAGAAGACCATTAAAAACAAGGGTGTCAAAGATATTGCATTAACAGGAGTAGGCAACCTCATCAAGCTCCTCCCTACCGGCACGGTATTCTTGTTCCAGTTTCTCAACCCTGTCTTAACTAACAATGGCCACTGCAACATCCCAGTCAACAAGTATCTAAGCGGCACTCTCATTGCCATTTCCGCCTTCTCTTGCTGCTTTGCTTCCTTCACTGATAGTTACACCGGCAGTGATGGCCAAACTCACTATGGAATTGCAACAACAAAGGGTCTTTGGCCGTCAACCAATTCTGGCTCCGTGGACTTGTCTGCTTACAAGCTTCGGGTTGGGGACTTTGTGCATGCCTTCTTTTCCTTGATCGTGTTTGCAGTGTTTTCACTTTTGGATTCCAACACTGTGAGGTGCTTCTATCCTACATTTGAGTCCACTGAGAGGGTTTTGCTCATGGTACTGCCTCCTGTAATTGGCACTATTGCTGGAACTGTCTTTGTTGTGTTCCCTAATAAACGCCACGGAATCGGGTACCCTTCTTCAAGTTCAGATTCTTCACAAAACTCAGAGGACTCCTAGGCTACCACATACTAGTGATACTACACAACCTATTGCATCCTTACGAGCGTATTGTTAAGAATGAATGCATGCTTTGGTAGGTTTGGCTTTCCATTATTTATGCTTTTTTCTATCTTGTTTAAGCTTTCATCGTGTGTTTGATAGTTTGTCCAAGTTTTGTTGGTTCGATTCATTTTCATCCAGTTGAGAGGAGTGTAATTTACATGTGCACTGAGTAAATTTTTATGAATTAAAAGTTGATGTCGAGTACTTAAGGAGACGAGTGTTACATGGCGGTCAATTGAAGTCTATTATTGAAGCAAAGTTCTGCTCTCATTTGCCCCTATCAAAGTCTAGAGTATTGAATTTAACAAGATCTAGTGATCTCATGTTTAAGAAGACAAGCATGGTTCATCAAATAATCAAATTATAGCACAGAAGCAACACAAGCATGAAGTATGATTCTGATCAATAATTTAATTGCTCACATGGGACAACAACAATAATACAATCTTTGCAACTGCCCTTGCGTCTTGCATGAAGTAAAAACCAAGGTGAAAGTTGAGACAATTTAAATCTACAGTTATGCCAATGCAAAAACTGAAAATCCTCCAAACTCCAATTCTACGCAAACACTACATATTCGAACAGTAAGTTGCAACAGGACCCTTGTCATTAAGGATACATTATACTAGAGATTCTTCTGTTACAGGTCATGCATAAGGTCACAAAGTTATCCGACAAGCCAAACCATTCTCACTATTGAAGACACTTGAAGTTATCTTACATCACTAAACAACCCATCCAGAAGGTTAGAAGATGGATTGTCATTCCCACTCTCGTCAAAGAAGCCATTACAATTATGCTCATTTCTAGATTTTCGCTTTTCAATTACAGAATCTGCTGTTTCTGCACAGAAACTTCGTCTTGTCTGCTTTGCAGGTTTCTCTGCCACAATGAACTTGTTCCCATCACGAGTTCTCTCAGGGAAGCGAGCCCAGACTGAAAAATAAATGGGGATAACATGTTTCAGAACTCTTGCACAAGGAGGAACTTGAAAACAAAGATTCTAGTCCCTCATTAAAACAAAGATTCTAGTCCTTCATTGAAGGTACTGAAAACCTTAACTCTTTGAAAAATTACATGCTGTGGGTTCAGTCCAAAAGAAACTGTCTAATTTGTGTGTCATGGGAGCTTAACCTCACAATATTACTTGGGGATATAACCAAGTCTACTGCAGTTTTTGGTACCTTGACTTTCAAAACTACCCTCGTAGTACCTGAACTAAGACCATGTGTCTTTATTTGGTGCTTCCGTCCATTCTACCATTAAGTTTGCTTACTGGTGCCAATACAAACATAAAATTATGAATAAGCTATGGGTAAATAGTAATTTCACCCACACCTGAAATTGAGAGAATAAAACCCAAAAAGAAAATCTGAAAATTAATGGATCTCTTTTCCCCTTTCTTGAAAACTCAGAATTATACCATCCTTAAACATCTAGGTTACCATTCACGTAAAACTCTTAAACACGAAAAGATAGAAAAAAAATAAAAATAAAAGGCATAATCAAAGGAATCCAATTTCTTCCATATTCAACATCCCGCAAAGCCATATTTCACCATTTTCCTCTCTGCATAGCTTGGTTGATCTCTTTTTCTCTCAAGGAAAACAATAAACAACCATTGGCCTCTTTTTCTCTAATATCATTGATCTCGTCATCACATCCAACCAAATTTGTAACCTGGTTTTAATCGGTTATCAACTAACTGCTTCTTAAAATTAAACTCACAATTCCTTCTCTACACTTCCTATAGCTATAGAAACTGCGGTATCTTAAGCTGGGATTTAAATCAGACCAAGAGATTTCCTCCAATAGTTACTCCCTACAATGTGATGCAGGGCCTGCATCACAATGACAATATGGAAATCAATCGTCTTTGCCCTCTCCAATAGAACAAAGCAAGGTAAAATTACTGGGCTATTTGCCGAAAGCCAACATTTCTAAGTGCGTTATGGGGTTGTTAGGAGGGAAATCGATCCACAGGCAACCTTTTAACTCACAGTGATAATATTTGTGTATTGGCTGTAAATTCTATGTTGCTATCAGAGAAATGACTAAGGTGATTGAAGGTTAAACGCGATTTATGATTTGGTTTATTAAGCAACCTGCTAACCAGTTTATCCCAGTAAATATATGCCACTTATGCAAACTTAACGGGACAATGGACGAAAGTACCAAGTGGAGACACACTAATTTAGCTCAGGTACCACAAGGGTAGTTTTGAAAGTCACGGTACCAAAAGAATGCAATAGACAATAGTTCAGGTACCATATGATCAAAATTGAAAGGAAAGCAATATGATGAAATTCATAGACTGGCATGATTACAACAAATTTGGTTATAAAGGAATTTGAGTAATCTTCTTGAGTGAACCTTGTTCCAATTTGGTTGCTTAGATAAGACTTAGAAACTACAATTAAAGGAGGAAGTTAACTACATCACCTATCTCATTAAGGGAAAGTGAGAACGAAGTGAGAAGTGTTGTAGAGAGTTCAGATCATAAGTTGATGGTTGTAGGGATCAGGAAGACAATAAGGAAAAGCAAACAAACAAGCAGATAGTACTTGTAAACCAAGAATAAATAAGCACTGTGTGATTAACATTTTAGATCATGATATTTACAGCAAGTAAATAACATAAACAAAACATACAATTATTGAACAGTTACCTCCACACTGATGCAGGACAATGGAAGCTGCGACCGTAACATTCAAGGAAGCAGTGCCATCCCCATACTGTGGGATATACACAAAGAAATCACATATCTCACACTCCTTAGCAGATAGGCCTGTTCCCTATAAACCAAAAAGGAGACAAAGATTACACTCAATGTAAGCAATCCCAAATGCTTGCCAAGTGAAGCTAAACTCGAACACCTCAAACACAGAACACCAAAACACATGCACCCTGAGGAAACTAACATAACATCTCAAAACAAACCCAATCAAGCAAAAACATTACTAAAAGCACACTACTTTACTGAGTTTGATGTTAACAGAAGAGTAAAGGATCAAACTTTGCAATGCAAACAGGGTACTTGTGAGATTCATTGTTTACCTCATTGCCAAGAAGAAAAGCAGTGCTTTTGGTGAAAGGGTGGTGATTGACAAGCATAGCATTATCAGTGATCTCAACTCCGCATATATCACAATCTCTGTCCTAAAATCCATTAACCAACAAGAACACACAATCAGACACCAGCCCAGAAACAGAGACACAAAGACAAATAAGATGAAAGGAACAAGTGAGGACTTACTTTGAGGAATAGGCGGGCGTCATGGAGAGAGTGGAAGTGGAGGAAGCGAACGTGGGAGGTGGAGCCGTGGTTACCGAAGGCGTTGAATTCTCTTCGGCCTATGAGAATGAGCTCCGATACACCGAACGCGGTGGCACTACGGACGAGTGTGCCCACGTTGTGCCTCTTGGCTATGTTGTGCACCACCACATAGCTTTCCACCACCATTTTTCCCACTTCACGACTCTCGGTCACCGTCTGTAGCCTCTAATAGTAAACTTATATACCACCCACCCAAAAGACGACGCCGTTTTGAAGACAATAGACAATTGTGCTTCTGTTTTTGTTTTTGTTTTTGTTAATACTGCCTGTTTTTGCTCTTGGGTGTGAAACATAGGGTTTGTTAATTACATGATTTTTAGTTTCGGAAGTGTGCTTCAACTATGATAGCATGCTATATCTAGCGGCATGGAAATATAATGTTAGCCTGTTTTCTGAGATTATGTACACTTAGCTAATATTTGCTTTTTGTTGTAGGAAGGTTATTTCCGTAACTTCCATGATGTGTCTTGACCTAATTAGACTAGTATAGTTGATTCTGTATTAGATAGGGAATCCCTAATGTATCGGGATACTTATTGTAATGCCTATATAAAGGCCTCTCTATCAATCAATAAAACACAGTTCTCCCTATTATCTTTTCTTCTTGAACACGTTATCAGCACGTGACCTCCCTGAGCCCTAGAAAAACCCTAATAATTTCTTGTGAGTACAGTGTGTCTCATTTAAGACTACTTCCCCACTTTGAATTATAAACTACCAAGCAAACACATTGTGCTGGTATAAATAAATTCTTTGAAATTCAATCCATGCCTATAATAGAACACTCCTAGGAAACATTTTTTCTTTATAATGTAACACTGAAAATCTGTACAGATCTAGTTTTTATTTTAGTTTTGATTATGTGTATAGGCATATGTGAAACCTGCAAACAGCAAAATCCATTTTCTTATAACTAATAGCTGAAATTCAGAATTATCTATGCTCTAGACACTTCATGACACATTGTTCATAGTTCTGTTCATGCCATTTGTATTGGATGACGTACCTACACTACAATAAAGCCAAGCCCACAAAGGCTTCACCAGATTTTGGATTGCCTATGATATCCCTATTAAGTTAATTGAAACAGATAAGAAACAAGAAAAAAAAATAAGACCATGAAGTTTATCCCCAAATTGAATTGATCAAGTCTTCTCCGTAGGCAAACCTTAATTCTAGAACTTCCCAACCGCCCCTTAATATTAAAATATTGACCAGAATTAGGTGTAGGAAAAGTTACTAGTGCTCTTAAACTAAATACTTAACCTCTGAAGCTTAAGACCCTTTAAGATGCATGTCACGAGTCACAATGTCATAACGACCCCAATGCCAAATTTAAGTAATAGGTTAGTACATCAGAGATCTAATTTAAGAAAATACAATAAAATAGAGAGATAATGGCGGTAGAGACGTAGAGACTGGGAATTAGAGGAATGACAAATTATATCTATTCTTTTTTTTCTTTTTCTTTTTTAAAATCTGCATATAACTAATCACATGCATAAATATGTGGTCCTAAGGATTCAATTCTGTTCTTCCAATCCTAGAATCACATGCAACATTGTCTACTACTTGCTGCCTTGGCAACTGAATACAATGATAAAGAGAGCAAGCTTACAAATCCTAAAGGTGATTGTAATTTAGAACCACAAGCCATAAGCAGCAGTTATTCATACCTTTGCAAAATGAGCATGCATTAAGCACGCTTGAAGATAAGTTGCTTTCCTTGCAAGTCGAAAGAAGGCAATAAAATTACCAGTTCTACAAGCTCTGCAAGACGAAATCTGTTTAAAATTTATGTTGCCGACGATACCAAAACCAAAAGACGCGTTTTAAGAGAAGTTACCTTGCTACATCACGTGCAAATAGCACCTCTGATGTTTGTCTTATTTCAGGTGTCATCTTTGCAAGATCAAGTGACAGCTCTGCAGGTTCAACCTAAAAGAAAAACCTCATATTTATAAACAGCGCCAAAATGAAAATCTGTAACAAGAGTGATAACTGCAGATGACTCACCATATGCCCAGGATGTTTGTCCAGCTTGAGAAGTGCATACTAACCTCGAAATTCTTTTTCTGTAGGAATGATTATTCCTTTCTTTCTGTGATCATCATACATTTGGAACAATTCTACCGATGTTTTATTCATCTGCTCAATATTGAGGTGAGCATCAAATCCTTCTGCATCATCGTACATTTGGAACAATTCTACCGATGTTTTATTCATCTGCTCAATATTGAGGTGAGCATCAAATCCTTCTGCAAACCCCTCTCCTCTCGAGTATTCACATAATTCATGCATGGCAATTATGTGAAGTCTTATCTGAAATAAATTGTACGACAATCAGCCATATTATTCAATTTTGAGATTATCAAACTGAGCTTTGGATTCACCAACCAGATGCATATCTCTAAAACAACAAATGAAGAAAAGTTTCAGTTGCTGAGATAATTGACTTGGAACAGAAAAAGGTTAGCATGTTTATAAATTGAGGAACGATTTGCACTCGACTTTCAGACTTGCATTTCACTTTTAACTATTCAAATGTGGAGGGAAATTGGTAAAGCGTGTTAAAATTATAGTGCAAAATTCTCTTCAAATAAATCATCAAACCAAAAACCCCAGGAAGGACATAAAAGTAGCAATATTTAGCAAGTGTTCAAAAACATCATGAAACTAGAAACTGTGCCGGTCTGAGAAGACTATAAAAGTGCCGAACTACCAGTTCATCACCTAATCATATTATAAACAAACTGTCCTAATAAAAAGTGATAGTTATGTAAAAAAAACAATAACTCATGCAAGCAGGGATAAAGTTGAAAATATTCACCATTTTCTCCACCATATTAATAGCCTCTTGGTTAAAGATGTGTTGCATTCTTAGATCCATTCGGATTGCCCGCATTCTATCCCACAAGAAGTTATACATACTAAGAAACCTGTCATTGTAAGGTTTATCGAGCAAATCGAGTAAATAATCCATTGTCTTCTGCAAGATCGGCATCGGTCTTATCAAGTTTGCATCCCGCTCAGCTGTCCTGTTATACTGTGTAGCGTGTACAAATTTGTATGAGCATCCATCATTCTTGATGTTAATAATGTATAATTTCTAAGGGAAAAAAGGGAATGGCTTCATTCATGTGTAATAAGTATACCTTTTTAACAGCAAGGGACATGCTGGTTTGATTTCTGTCGCCATCCACACGCTCATGCTAATTTCTAAGTGGTTGGTTGCTGGAATAAGAAAGTTAAGGCAGAACTAAGAAGGCTAATACTCAAAGATAAAGTTCGGGAGCTTATGTTCAAGGAAAAGTTTAGAAGGAGACTAAGAAAGAAAATTCCACTTCTATCGGGATGATTAGTCGTAATTGCCTATATGATCACAAGATGGTAAAAACTACATATTATGAATAACATACGTAATGTCATTCATCCTTAAAATTCATACACTGGGCATAATCAAAGATTAAAGTCATTATATAGTTTTATTTAACAGTTAAAAAAGCATAGTGGGCAGATAGAACATATTATATGAAAGAAAAGGAAAAAAAAAAAAAACAGAGTACAAATAAAAAGAAGTATTATAATGCTATTTTAATAATAATACACTAATAAAACGAACATACCTTCCAGGATCACTTTCGGTAGAATTTCTTATATTTACATCTCTTGACAAAAAGGAAGGAGATCTGTTCCCTCGCATGTCTTTGAATCTGGCAACCTTGGCTGTAACACTAGTTCCAGAATTACGAGAAACAACAAATGATGTGACAGCAGATGGCCTTTGATGAACCTTGGTTTCATTATTTTTCAAAAAGTGTCTCAGCACTATTCCAACTAGGAAGAGATTCAGAGGACCTGGCAGAAAACAATGGTTACCTAAATGAGTTATGACATTCATTAAGCATGAAGACCTGATGATGCAATAGGACATAAACACAGATATGGTAACAAGGGCCAACAATAAAGGTATCTTGACCTCAAAAATTATTCCATAGACTTTCCTATTGAGGGCCTGGGAATCTGATTTGGGCAGATACTTATTAAACTTAGTTAAAAAAAAAATAAAAAATCTAACTCAAAGGTGTCTGAGGTGATTGCAAATAACAGGCATCCTCAATAACTGCCAGAAATTCTAGATTACGTTTCAAACATCATCCCATTGGACGTTCATTCTTTTCCATGATTTATGTTTCCCTTAAAAGTAAATATCCCATCTGTCAACATCTCCTGTTTCCTCACCAGTCATCAGTACAGGTATTTGGGAAAGCCTAACAAGGAACACCTCTAAATCGGTAAATACAGCATGAAATTACAACATAAAATTATCGGGAACGATGTACTCAGTACAGCTACTAAAAGTGGTTGTTAAGCCTAATAGGGAACATCTTCAAATCAAAAATTACGGCTGCATATATATCCTATGATCACATGGAATCCATGGCAGCATTTCAACCAATTGCAATGACTTCAAAAACCATATACACAATATATAAAACACAGAATAACTGTAGAGAAGTCGACAAAGGGTTCCTTCACCTTTGCACTGCCCCTGCAGGTCGATACGAATGAGTTGCACCCGGATGAGAACCTTGAAATGGCGACTGCGGCGACCGCGGTTGCCCTACAGCTTCAGGTCTACTGTGATCAAAATCAAAATTGTCAAACCTTTCACACAAAACACAATTAAATACACATAAGCAATAATTATCAGCTAAACCTATGCTAATATCCAAAACTCAATCAGAGACTAACTCCGCTTCGAAAAATTACCCCTAGACCCTTAAACCCAGCAATGCCGTAACTAAACAGATTCGATAGGCTCTGAATTGGAATTAGCAATTCAATTTATGAAATTGAAGGATGTGGAGAATGAAACTATGGGAGAGGATCAAACCTAGGAGGTGGAGATCGGAGAGCAGCGCCGTGCGGGAATGGAGGGGTAGTCGGAGAAGGAGAAGGGGAAGGAGGGCGGCGAACGGAAGTGCTGAATTGGACCGGGATTGGTTTTTCTCCGGCAGGTCCGGCGGGTCATACCTGACCCGAGAAGCTTGAGAACATTTGAGTTGCAGAGAGAGAGAGAGAGTCTGGGAAGCCGAAGAGAGTTTCAAATACTCGAAGACGAGGGCTTTAAACGCCGTCGTTTGTGGGTTTTGGGTTGAATCCCAATTTGGAGTTGGGGATTTAAACGAGTCGGGTCGGTTTGGTGTTGGATATGTGATATGTCCCCTTTATTATTGGTTTTGTTTTGTTTTTTTTCCTTTGTAAATTTATTTTACTTTTTAAGCACAATGGTTAGTAGAGGAATTCAGACCAGGTCCGTGAAGGTATCACAGTAAAATCAGACTAATTTCACATGACATGCATATAAATATGAATGTCTGAGAGTTTCTGTTGGTCACAAACTAACGAGAATCGAACGCTTGACATGTAAGTTACATATTAGACTGCTCGACTAATTTTATTGAAATGAAATCATATTTAGTTAAATGTTTAGAGTTGTAAGAAAATAGGAACATAAGAACAAATGAGGAAAATTTTATACTTTTTAAGAACCACACAAACATTCATAAATATGAATATGAATCTAATGATTTCATTTGTCTATAATTTTATTTTTAATATAGTAATTCATCGTTACATTAATTTCGACTTTCCACGATAAACATTGGTGATCATAACATGAATGTGGTCAAAAGCACAATTTTTAGTTTTCATGGGAAAATACCCAATCTAGTCGATTTTGCGTCCTTGTTCATAAACCCGGTATCGATATAAATATTTCCCAACAGAGGAAAATACCCACTTCCATCTCTCAGCCTTTGTGGGGGTTGTGTGTGAAGACTGAACTAACTCTAGTGTAGACAAGGAGGACAGTTGTGATGGGTGCACCAGGTTCAGTTCAGAAAACCGAGGAAGAATGGCAGGCTATTCTCTCCCCTGAACAGTTCAGGATTCTACGCCAGAAAGGAACAGAGTAATTCCTATTTCCCTCCCTTTCTTCTCTACAAAAATACTCTAATCTCTATCATGCTTGATGGTTTAGTCCATATCTTTCTTGGGTTTCATGATCACTCTGAGCCATTGCAGCCAAGTTGTAAATTTATTTGGTCTCTTCAATTTCTGTAGTGTCTGTATTTGTGATTCTTTGACTTTGGTTTTCTTGTTTTTGTCTGGAGGGTATACCTTCAATTCAATGCTTAGTTTTTGTAACTGAATATTGATTCATTAGTATTTGTCACCCATTAAACTATAGCATAAGGGATCAATTGGCAGAAGCCTATGATGGGTTTTGGTATGTTTTGTGGTCTAATTGGATAGTTACACAGGTTTAGTTAACAATTCTATAAAGTTGTAGAAGTTAAAGTTTTGGCCTTTACATCTTTTAGATGAAATTTAAATCCAATCCTTTCGTTGCGTACATATTTTAGCATTATGATGATCATTTGGGTCGACCCTGTGATGGGTTTCCTCAATTTGATCTTCAACTGTTTTAGGTGTAATTAGATCCAGATTAAAGAGGTAATTTTGCAATCAGCATACCATAATAGATTCATCTAATTCCTCGATCCTTGTTATGATTTTAGCCTCAAGTAGTCATGTGCCGCGCACGTGATAACCTACTAGGTCTATATGTACTGCTTCCGAGCTCTTGGCTCATTTATCGAGTATTCGTGTCATCTTATTTTCTTCTCTCTTCTGCTCCTTTCTCCTCTCAATTCTCTCTATTCTTATCCCTAATTCTTGAGCAACATCTGCGACCCTAACAATTGGTATCCAGAGCCATGAATCTGGGAGCTGGGCAACCGGCGTCACTGCCTTAAGGCGTTGAACCGCAGTGGTGGTACTCAATGCAGTTCTCATCGCCTCTGCAGCAGTCAGATATACCATTTTCCTCGGTGTGTTATCACCCGCCACCGCCGGGAAATTACCCACCACCATTGCATCTCGCACAACCAAACCATTACCCACCACCGCACCATTTCACACCACTGGTGCATTTCGCACAGCTAAACTCATACCCACCACCACCAACGCCCAATCCTTACTCC
Source organism: Potentilla sterilis (assembly GCA_963682095.1). NCBI lineage: Eukaryota > Viridiplantae > Streptophyta > Magnoliopsida > Rosales > Rosaceae > Potentilla > Potentilla sterilis. The sequence goes on from OY821761.1 coordinate 28,456,423, forward strand.
GCGTATGCATACCAACCTCATTTCATTCCCACAAACTAATTTGTTCCTCCTCCACATACCACACATTAGCCACCGCCTAACCCTCAGCTTTGTTCAGTCCCTCCGCAACTTGATCGGGTGACGGATCCAGAGGTCCCAATTGTTGATTCGAGTCACTCCTCTTTCCAATTCTCAGATGCAAGGCTGGATGAGTTCATCGAATCTGTGAGTAGATTGCTAGATAACTGCATATCTAAATGTATGAAGGGAATTCAGGTGTCCGAAGGCTCGTCGCCCTCTGTTCCCTCACCACTGCGGCTACAACCCGTCACCAAGTCGTCTTCTCTATTGGGTGACGCTCAATCCCTCTCAGTCTCAATGTCTCATCTCAAACAAGCCTGTGGAGAGGCCATTTCGGCCACTGGAGGAGTGAAGAAGCCAAGGCACTGGAAGCGCAATAAGCTCTTAATGCGCAATAAGTCTTTACTAAAGGGCTTAGTTGTGTCTTCTCGGCTCGGCAATACTGTGTCAGTTCAAATGAATGACACCTATTCAGTAAGTTGTACTGGCTCTATTGTTCCTAATCTCACTAGCTCTAGTGTTCCTAATCCTAATTTCGTGAACAATGGTTGTGATAGTATTGCTTATGTTACTGGTGCTAAGTCATCTGGTGTTGATATGATTTGTGATAACGAGAAAAGGAGTTCTGGTGTGAAGGTTGAGATGGATAATGGAGATGGGAAAGAACTCGGTGAACTTGAAGGTATCAGTGTTAAGCAAGGTGAAATGCAAGGGCCATATTCATGTGACAATGCACTCAGTCTGCTTGATAAAATGTCAAGGTCAGATGGGTTTTGTAATGCTGGAAGGAGAGTTGCTGCTCTTACGAGTATTCGGGACAAAGGTGGGGGTGGCCACAGCAAAGGAGATACAGAGAATCTTTTGAGAGACATTGCATTTTATTGGGAGTCTGTTAGTTGCTTATTGGAACTCCAAGTTAAGCAGATTGAGAAAAGTAAGGAGAAGCTAAAGAGAAAATCTGATTTAGTGGAATCTGGAGCGAATACATGTGTCAAGGAAGGGATGAGTTTTGACTTTGAGTTGCATGATGGACCAGTAACAATTCCAGCTCAAGTTCATTCTTCATATGGTAGTACAATAAAAGATTTGATTGAAGCAAATTGGGTTTTTGATCCAGTGACTCATCCTCTGTATGAGGAAGACAACTGTGACTTCTTGATGGCTCAAGGATACTAATGAATGGGGTTGGCGCAAACAAGAGCTCAGAGAAAATGCTATATCAGCAGTATCCCTCTATGCTGGTAAAGCTCGTGCCAATCTTGCTGGGAACAAGATCATGATTTTGTCTGTTCCAACTAAATCAGGTAATAGCTTGCAATTGACCTTTTCCCTAATGATTGCCTTGATTGAATTATGGAAGTATGGATATGTTGAGAAATATATGAGATGGGTTACTAAGATCTCAGTGACTAATTTTAAAAATGAGTGCTGGAAATTTTGCCATGATCCGGGACATCTCTCTAGAGGCGATGAATTTAATAGTTTCATGGTTAGTAGAAATGAGGGATGCTTAGTTGTTCTTAACTTGAACATGAATGAAGAAGATGATATAGAAGAGATTGAACTGTCTTCTGACGTTGGTGACTTGCTTAATGAGAATTCAATTTTTGATCCTGTGATTAAAGAAGATGACTATGAGTTCTTGATGGCCGAAGTGACTATTGTGAAGAATGCATCTCTCTCTATTTTCAGAATTAAAGATTATAATACTACAGTGCAGTACATGAGGGAGTCAAAAGGGTATGGGAATTTGTTTATGTTGGATGCTCTACATGTGCAACCTCTTGAGAATGATGAAGGTATAGTTATTTTGGAGGGTCTCAAGTATAAAAGCACTGATGGTGATCATGAGAAAGCTTTAAAGTATGCATCATCTGCTATTTTCCATGAGATTCATCAAGGAGATATTGGAGAATCCCACCTCTGAATTGCCACCTATTAAAGTCTGGATGAAGCTATAAGATGTTGCACCAATAAGAGTGCTCAAATGGTGATGCAGTTAGTTCCTATTATCTTGAATGAACCACACCTGACTCTTGAGGGTCAAAAACTTTCATTTGGTGGAAGAGAAGAGCACTATGACCTACAAGACCTTATTTTTGGTTGCTTGCAGGTCCATGGGATCACACATATTGTGCAAATCGATAGAGCTGCAAACACTGGTCTCAAAGCTTTTGGACTACATCAGTTTACTTATGGTGATGATGATTATGCTCTTGGGTGGGCTTCACTATTGAATCACTCATCCCCTCATGTCATTGAGTCCTCTACTTATGGGTCCAAAGATGATTACAGAATTCCTGCTACTGACCAACTAGCTATTTTGGGTGAACAAGCATTCTCGATGATTTTTTATGATAAGTTAGCTTGCAAGTGTGAGTTTGAGCTCCAAATTTTAAGAATGGTACTTCTCATATGTTGGTTTAATGGATTGGAAGGTTATGATATTTTCTATACTGCTGCATTGAAGAGAAGAATTGCAAAGAATGGAGTTGTAGCAACAACATTATTCATGACTACACCATTTAGAGTGGGGCAAGTTCACTTGATCAGGAAGGAGGACAGAGCCAATGTGCCTGGTGCTCTGGCTTATGTTGCTGAAGCGATTGCGGATATAGTAGACTCCACTTATAATTCCATCTTTGCTTTACAAAGAAATGCTAAACCCTCACTGTTATTTGTTGCTGATGGAGTATTCATATTCATGTCCTCGAGTCCATGTACTTCTACATTTTGGAAAACTTGTGCAGGTGCTGCTGCAATGAGGTATGAACCTTCAAAGTTGATGATATTGATGTGGATAGGAGAGGGTCTGGAGAAAAACCATTTTTCTGTTGAAGGTATAGTATCGCAGCTTTATTGTGACGGGATAATGACCCAATTCTTGAAGGACTCGTCAAGCAACCAGATCGTCCAACGTGTTAAGCCTTCAATTTGTTCATGCTTTGTTGATCTAGCCTTGATCATGAACTTGTATAGAAAATGGATTGGCCTTGTATCAGTTATATACATGCAGGGACTTGCACTATATTCAGCATTACTTAAAGCTTTTGGGCCACATGACTATCATGATAGTGATGATGGTTATGTCCTGAGATGGTTTCCAATGAGATCTTGCAGAGTTCAGATTTTGACTCCAAAGGTGAAACTTGAGGACAAGTTTTTGCTAAGGGGGATGGATTGTTATAGGGGTGGGCGTTTTGGCCCGAGGGCCCGAAAGCCCGACTCGAAAAACCCGAAAAAACCCGAAACGGGCCGGGCTTTGATTTTCGAAAGCCCGAACCCGAAAAAGCCCGACCCGAATGTGATTAGGCCCGAACGGGCTCGGGCCCTCTTTTTTCTTGGACCGAAAGCCCGACCGGCCCGATATATATATTCCAAGTTTCCAACCCTAGACCTCAGCCGCATCAGACCTCAGACCTCACTTCCTCAATCCTTCGAGGCTTCGACTCCTTCGAGTCTTCGACAGTTCGATCAGCCATGGCCAAAGAAGCCCAAGTGAGCGACGTCGCCAGCGACTTCATCCCCGTCGGCGCCTCGGTGAAGAAGAACTCCAGAAGCCCATCTCGGATCGCGACTGAGGCCACACGGTATCGCTTGATCTCGACTGAGGCGGCGATGGCCATGGCGACGATGGAGAGGAATAATCTGATGCCGATGCGCTGGAGGTGGGAGATTCTCTTCTTGGATTTTGTGGCTTTGTGGAAGAAGGGGTGAGGATCATGATGAAGACGACGGGTAAGATTGGGAGGGAGGGACCTTGAGGGAGCCGAGCTGGGTGTCCATGGTGGCGGCTTGTTGAACGGAGAAGGTGGAGAGCTGGGACGCCTGACTTGAATCAGTGACTTGTGATGTGTTTTTCGTTTTGGGTAGTAAAGTTGTGATGTGTTTTTCCTACTTGCTTGTGATGTGCCCTCGCCGCGCCCAGCCTCTGCCTCGCCTCAGCCCAGCCTCGGCCTCACCTCGGCCCCACCTCAGCCCCGCCTCTGCCTTCCTCTGCCTCGCCTCAGCTTTTGGGCCCGAAAAAAACCCGAAACCGGCCCGAACCGGCCCGAACGGGCTTTGGTCGGTCCCTGTAGTTCAGAAAGCCCGAACCGGCCCGAGCCCGATATTTCGGGCTTTGGGTCGGGTTCACAAAAAAATGGGCCCGGCCCGGCCCGTGCCCACCCCTAGATTGTTATGATTTTAGCCTCAAGTAGTCATGTGCCGCGCACGTGATAACCTACTAGGTCTATATGTACTGCTTCCCAGCTCTTGGCTCATTTATCGAGTATTCTTGTCATCTTATTTTCTTCTCTCTTCTGCTCCTTTCTCCTCTCAATTCTCTCTATTCTTATCCCTAATTCTTGAGCAACATCTGCGACCCTAACAATCCTAAATGAGAGGACTATTCCTTGTCTTAAAATAAAAAAGAGGGGTATATGAGCTTTTGTACGATGCATGATAAGTGTTTGATAAAATGCACAGGCCAAAATTCACTGGGGAATATGACAAGGTTTTTGAAGAAGGCGTTCATACTTGTGCTGGTTGTGGAACGCTTCTTTACAAGTCTTCAACCAAGTTTAACTCCGGATGTGGTTGGCCTGCATTCTATGAGGGAGGAGAACTGAGATTACATGTGCTGCTTGTGGTGGTCACTTGGGACATGTTTTCAAATGGGAGGGGACTAAGGTCCCAACAGACGAACGCCACTGTGTCAATAGTATTTCGATTAAGCTTGTTCCAGAAAAGTCTGCAATATGAATTGAAGTCTTCTAAAGCTATCGTCATTTCATCTGCATTTGTGCTCTTCCTACTGTTGGTTCTTCGTGTAGTGTTTTGTCATTTATGAAGACCAAGGTTGGTACGCAGTGGCTGTTAGGGTGGCGAATGATGTATGGTTAATAAATTTTGATTGAGTGCCAATCAAAGCTTTTAGTTTAGCAACCTGTTTCGTCGTGTGGTTTGATTCATGAATGGCCTGACCGGGCATTCCTACTATACTAGTGTTTTCAACCATCAGAATAATTTGAGAAACAAAACTAGGCCTCTTGCTGGTTCATCCAACTGCAAGACCAACCAACTCAAGAAGTGACAAAAACAATTTAAGACAAAAATTACCTCCTAAAATGTGAATTACTCGTGAATTATTTCCAAACTAGAATCACGCGGCAAAGTTTCCCTCCAAAGTGGAACCGAGAATTTCATAAACCCTGAACCCTGCTCGGCTTAACTCTAATGAATCATTTAGAGTTTCAAGAAGTCTTATTTGAAATTAAATTTATTTATATTTTACATTATGTCTATTTATTAGAATTGTTGAATGTTTTAAAATACCATATATGGTGTAATGTTGGATTGAGAAGTTGATATTTTAGAAGCATGCATTCGGAGACAAAATATGATTAAATATGTATTTGTTCAAGGAAGGTTAACTCCGTAACTTCCGTGGTGTGTCTTGTCCTAATAAGACTTGTAGTCTAGATACTCTATTAGATAGGGAATCCCTGTTCGCCAGGGATACTTGATGTAATGCCTATATAAAGGCCTCCTTATCAATGAATAAAGACAGAGAGATTTATCAATCTATTTCTCCTACAACACGTTATCAGCACGTTGCTCTAGCCTCCCGTCTGATAGCCCTAGAAACCCTAATTCCGAATTTTTTTTTTTCGAAACCCTAACCTACCGTCGGCCGCCGATTCTTCTCTTCGGCACCGTCGGCCTCTTCTTAGCAGCATCTGCGCTGTTCGCTTGCCGCACTGTACCCTCGAGTACTGCTCCTCCTCTGCCTCTAGGCAGACAACCCGCTCGCCAGCAGCTCTCCCTTGCGTGCTACTTTTTGCACGCATCCGCCAGACGATCAAAATTGCTCGCAAGCCAAGCAAGCGATCCGCGAACCCTTATTCGTGGTTAAGAAGAAATCAAGAAAAATCGAAGAAAACAAGCTTCCCCAAGAGTCAAGTTTCGTTTGATCAAGCTTCTCTTGAAGAGGTAAATATTTTTATAAACGTTCCCGCTTATGAAAATTTCAATAGTTGGGTTTTGTTTTCTCTTCCGGGACCTTTCCGTGTCCCTGCTTCTTCATCCCGATTCTATCGCTTCTCGGGACGGCATACGGGGATTTAGTCACCCCGGTGCCAACGTTTATTGGGGTAACTGTGATGTTACCGGCCACCGTTATGCTTGTGACTGTGATGTCACTGTGAACCATAACGTATTATTCTTTTTTGGAAAGAAAACAAAGGGAAGATATCGATTGTGACTTGAAGTCACGTTAAGCATCGATTTATGTGACCATGATATATCTTGGCACTGTTCTAAAAGAACAATCAAACTTGATTAGTATTCAAACATACTAACGTCTCCCTGTTTGTGTTCTGTAGATGGCTGACACTCAGCGTCCAGAATTTGACATCTTGGATGTCCAAGGCAAGGAATACAAGAGGTGGGTCTCAGATGTTGAGAACACTTTCATTGGTAAAAGATTTACTGCCACCATCAACCCTCCTGAGGATGAAAGCTTACACGCTTCTCCTGAACAGAAAGCACAAGCCCTGATGTTTCTCAGGCGCCATATCCATCCAACGCTCAAGAAGCAATACCTGAGGAAAACTGATCCCAAAGAGCTATGGGATATCCTCAAGGACCGCTTCGACAATGTGCATGACGCACAACTCCCAGACCTCATGTCTGATTGGGAGCAAATCCGCTTACTGGATTTTGATTCCGTCCAGGAATATCATCAGACTATGCTAAACTTGCAATCTGATTTGAGCTTTTGTGGGGTCGAAAAGACCGATGATGATATGATGGAGAAGACTTTCACGACGTTCCCAGAATCTGCGTCCATGTTGTCGCATCAGTACCGCGATCTCCGCGAGAAAGGCACTATCAAAACCTTCAGCGATTTGATGAATGTGCTTCAAAGAAAGGAGAGGTACCATGAGTTGATTCTTACCACCAATAAGAGGCCTCGAGGACCGAAAATCATTGCGGAATCTCATCAAGCCCGTGGTAAAGCTTTTAAGCAGAAGCATCAACCTCCTGAACGTCAAGCACCGCCACCACGTACGCCAAGAGCAATACGTGGCGGACGAGGAGGGAGAAGAGGCGTCGGCCGTGGCCGACCGCTTTCTTGGACAAGGGATGATGGCAGAGCCGCCGCTCCCAGAGGAAGGAACAGTTTTGGTTCCGGTCCCAGGCGTGGTGGCCATCCGCCGAACAATGCTTCGGCTCCTTGCTTCAAATGTGGTTCTATGAATCATCTCCAACGCGATTGCATAGCAAGCAGAGATATTCAAGCCGCTTACAAGAAACACAAACAATACATAGAACAAGAAGCACACTATGTAGGAGACTTTGAGGAAGAAGTATACGATGAGGAAAATACGAACTTCGCCATCGATGACTTCCAACCTACCAAGAAACGTAGGACTCAGGAGTATGATACTCCAGACTATGAATAAGTATTTGACTTAGGTCATGAGATACGTGTTCAAGTTTGATTTTGATTGTTATTTTGACAGAATAGTCAATAAATCACGACTTTGTTCGATAAGTCGTTCTATTTAGAACAACCTTGATGTATTTTTGAGTTGTCATCAATAAAATCTATCTTATTCTACGAATGATTTGAGATTTTTACATCCCTGAAAGCAAAATTGGTTCAATGCGTCCAATTCTCAATGGCATAACCATTTTGAGTTCACCAAAATTCTGGTGATGTTAACTCATATCCGAAAAATCACAAAGACAAAAGGAGAGATCCGCGATACGCCATCCGCGATCCGCGATACGCCATCCGCGATCCGCGATACGCCATCCGCGATGCGAGATATGCCATCCGCGAGCCGCGATACACGATCCGCGATCCGAGATCCGCGATCCGCTATCCGCCAACTTGGTCGCGATCCGCCAGGACTCGCTCGCCATGGCTATTCGCCAACTAATCCGAGATCCGCGATCAGCGATCCGCCAACTTGGCTGCGATCCGCCATGCCTCGCTCGCCAAAGCCCATAAGCGCTTTGCCGCGACTCGCTAGGCCTCACTCGCCATGGCCATTCGCCAGCTTGGCTCAACACCGAATCCGGTTTTTTTTTGAAACCAACAATCGATAGCCTATCGAACAAATGCAACTTTTGCATCAATGGCTCGGCAACGAAGTGTCTTCGGACTCGCCATGCTTCGGATTTAGCTCAACCGTCGCATCGCATTGCCTCAATGCCTGACCGACTCTCACCACTCGCCTTGCTTCGGCTCGGCCTCTGGGTCGCTTTGGCCTTACCACAGCTTCGGCTTTGGCTTGGCTCCGGCCTTTGCCCTGGCCTCGGCCTTGGCTCGGCCACGCCACCTACGACGGTGTCCGGTCTCAATCTCTGACCTAGGCTATGATTATCAATGGTGATACTCGGTGATTAAAATGCGGCTTATCTCTTTCTCTCAAGTTTTGTCGTTGCCATGGCTATGTTATTGGCCTTAATGCACTTCATTTTGTGATGATATATTGTCTCAATACACTTACTTTAAAGTGTTCGCCAAAGTCTAAAGTAGACTATTGATTCAAGTTACATTGTTTTTGTAGATGTATCAAGGCGAGATTGAGTGTTTGTTGGATTGTGCAACAACTCACACGATTCTGAGAAATCGGCAATTGTTTTCGGATTTTACGCCAAGCGAATCGTCGTTATCTACGATGACAGGAACTGGACCCGTAATTAAGGGTCGTGGCACTGCTCAATTCTTACTGCCAAATGGCACTGAGATTCGGGTAGAGGACGCCCTATATGCGCCTAAGGCGCCAAGAACCTTGCTAGCTTTCAAGGATGTGCGTGACAATGACTATCACCTCAGCACTTATGTTGAAGATGGAACTGAATATCTGTTGATCACCTCCACTCAATCTATGCGCACTCGCATTGTGGAGAAGTGTAAGCGAGTTCGCAATGGCATGTATTTCACAACCATTCGAGCCAACGAATCTCATGTTGTTATATTATGTGATTCTGATGCTTATAAGCTTTGGCATGATAGACTCGGTCATCCGGGTCGTGATCTGATGATCCGTATTTTGAAATGCTCCCACGGTCATCCATTTTTCCGATCACAAAAGCACAGAGGGCGCCTCGGCCTCGGTTCGGCCGTGCCGTCGATAGCCGCCTCTCGGTTCCAAGGAGAGGTTCGGTCCCCTCCTGCTTCTCATGCTTCTGTAGCGATGTCTAATGCTCATCGTTCGTTTTGTAAAGCTTGTTCACTAGCAAAACTTCAAGCAAGACCATCTTTTGCTATTGATAATAAACAGAATATTCCGTTTCTACAACGAATACAAGGTGATATTTGTGGACCTATAACACCAGAATGCGGACCATTTCGATATTTCATGGTTCTGGTTGATGCATCAACGCGTTGGTCACACGTAGCGTTGTTGTCCACGAGGAATGCTGCATTCGCTAAACTCCTAGCTCAGATTATTAAGCTTCGGGCTCACCACCCGGACAATCCGATTAAGTCCATCAGACTGGATAATGCTGGAGAGTTTACCTCAAAGTGTTTTGATGACTATTGCATGTCAGTTGGGATTGAAGTTGAACATCCCGTACCCCACGTTCATTCTCAGAACGGTCTTGCAGAAGCCGCTATCAAGAGACTACAGCTTGTAGCTAGGTCTCTTGTCATGGCTACAAACTTGCCAGTTTCGGCATGGGGATATGCAATATTACATGCAGCTATGCTTATTCGTCTACGACCCACAGATAGCCAACCATTTAGTGCGTACCAGTTGGTAACTGGTTACGAGCCTGATATTTCGCATCTGCGTACTTTTGGTTGTGCCGTATATGTGCCTATCACGCCTCCACTGCGTACCAAGATGGGTCCACAACGACGATCAGCTATTTATGTTGGATATGAAGCACCAACTATTGTCCGCTATATAGAACCTATGACAGGTGATCTGTTTACTGCAAGATTTGCAGATTGTCACTTTGATGAGACATCCTTCCCGCCGTTAGGGGGAGATGGGGCCGCATCCGTCCCAAATGAACGTCAGGAATTGACGTGGTTCTCTCCCACTATGTCTCATTATGATCCCCGTACGTCTCAGTGTGAGACTGAAATACAACGCATATTAGAACTACAAAAGGTGGCGGATACGATGCCCGACTCCTTTACTGATATTGCGAAAGTGACAAGATCAACCATACCTGCTGCGAATGTACCTGCAAGGCTTAACATTCCTCGCCATGCGCGAGCACGCGCCGCCGGTCTCGGACCCGCAGCCCTAGGTGCCATCGGCAGCCTAGGCTCGGCACCTCCAAGTGGAGAGCCGGCGTCGACTTCGGATCCTCCTAGAAAGAGGGGGAGACCAATCGGTTCCAAAGACAATGTACCTAGAAAGAGGGCATGTGTCCAGGCACAAAGCGATCCGTTCATCATCGATACTGTGACGCCGTCACACGAGATTGTCTCCGACTATACCTATGTCCAAGAATCAACTCTGAATCATCTGGGGGACGCCTCAGACTCACTGTTGATGTTGGAGAACAAGGAAATCTCACTAAACTACTTATGCATGCACAATCTGATGGAAAGAAATTCCATGTATATCGATGATGCATTCGCCTACGCCGTTGCTCAAGAAGTTATTGACGACGACGATATGGAACCCCGCACTGTTGATGAATGTCAACGTAGGGCGGATTGGCCGAAGTGGGAAGAAGCAATCCAGGCTGAACTAGACTCTCTAAAGAAAAGGCAAGTTTTCGGACCGGTTGTGCCTACACCGCCGAACGTGAAGCCTGTTGGACATAAATGGGTCTTTGTCAGAAAGCGCAATGAGAATGGCGAAGTCCAGCGATATAAAGCTCGACTCGTGGCGCAAGGTTTTTCTCAACGCCCTGGAATTGATTATGAGGAGACGTATTCTCCTGTCATGGATACTATTACCTTCCGATACTTAATAAGTTTGGTAGTCTCAGAGAGACTCAATATGCAGCTTATGGATGTTGTAACTGCGTATCTTTATGGGGACCTAGATACGGAGATGTACATGAAAGTGCCAGAAGGACTTTCGTTACCCAAGTCAAGTGAGCAAAAACCACGAAGTTCATTTGCTATCAGGTTGAGACGATCTCTATATGGACTCCGACAATCTGGTAGGATGTGGTACACACGGTTAAGTGATTACTTGATTGGGAAAGGATACAAGAATGATGAGTTGTGCCCTTGTGTGTTCATAAAGAGAACAAGTTCAGGATTTGCCATTATAGCCGTCTATGTCGATGATATGAACATCATTGGAACTCTGAATGAGATCAATGAGACCGCTAGCTATTTGAAATCCGAATTCGAGATGAAAGATCTGGGAAGGACTCGGTTTTGCCTAGGCTTAGAACTAGAGCACCGAAGTGGTGGAATTTTTATACACCAGTCTGCATATGTCCGAAAGATGCTCAGGCGATTTAACATGGACAAAGTTATGCATCCTACAGGCACTCCCATGGTCGTTAGAAGTCTGGATATCAACAAAGATCCCTTTCGTCCGAAAGAAGATGACGAAGAGATCTTGGGAGCTGAATATCCATATCTTAGTGCGATTGGAGCTTTGTTATACTTAGCTCAGTGTACTAGACCAGACATCGCTTTCTCTGTGAACTTGTTAGCTAGATTTAGCTCTGCGCCAACACAACGTCATTGGGTTGGAATCAAGAACATCTTCCGATACCTTAAAGGAACCCTTGACATGGGCTTGTACTATCGATACACTCATCAGGATTCGACACATAGTCGATCTCTTGCATCTAACAGCACAAACCATGGCTCGGATTGCCATCCGCCAGCCATATCCGCCAGGACTGGCTTTGGTTCATCCATCCGCCATCCTGCAGCCATATCCGCCAACTTATCCGGACCCGCGGATGCTAAGTCGTGGTCCCGATACGGCTTTGGCGATACCCCCTCCTACTCAGATACACCAAATGATGTGATGGTAGGATTTGCTGATGCTGGATATTTGTCAGATCCACACAAAGGACGTTCCCAAACCGGTTATGTTTTTACCATTGGGAATACGGCGATATCTTGGAGATCAACCAAGCAAACCCTTGTTGCTACCTCCTCGAACCATGCTGAGATTATTGCACTACATGAAGCAGTCAAAGAATGTATTTGGCTTCGCTCAGTTATATCTCACATTCGAGAGTCTAGTGGACTTGAGTCTACTACGATGGGACCAACTTGCATATTTGAAGATAATGCAGCATGCATTGAGCAGATGAAGTTGGGATACATTAAGGGTGACAATACTAAACACATTTCGCCTAAGTTCTTCTACAATCAGCAGCAGCAAGAGACTTTGAATATCCAGGTGAAGCAAGTCAGCTCAGAAGAAAATGCAGCGGATCTGTTCACCAAGTCTCTACCCAAATCTACATTTATGAAGCATGTAAAGCGCATTGGAATGTGTCGCTTATCCGAACTCAAAGACTGAATGACTATCAGGGGGAGTTCTCATCTAGACTTCAGGGGGAGCCTAGTTATGCATGTCTCACATACTTGTAGTTGGTGCGTTGTACTCTTTTTCCTTAGACCATGCTTTTATTTTTGCCCAAGAGGTTTTTGTTTGCTGGCAAAGGTTTTAACGAGGCAACGGTTCATGCACCATTGAGGACGCGACACAAGGGGGAGTGTTCAAGGAAGGTTAACTCCGTAACTTCCGTGGTGTGTCTTGTCCTAATAAGACTTGTAGTCTAGATACTCTATTAGATAGGGAATCCCTGTTCGCCAGGGATACTTGATGTAATGCCTATATAAAGGCCTCCTTATCAATGAATAAAGACAGAGAGATTTATCAATCTATTTCTCCTACAACAGTATTAATATTTATCAGACGTTTTATGCTAGCTCTTTTAATAAAAACGCTTATGCGACACAGAGACTTTTGATTGATTATAATTTTATATCGAGAATGTGCAAATAATTTTTAGTTTTAACCTCTACCAATTGATCCCGCATCTGCGCCTCAGTCTGTTTAAGAAATCCCATTTCTTTCTTCCCGTAAGAAACAAAGAAAACACTATGAACCATCCCAACAAGAAAGTAGCGCAGATCAACAGCAGCAAAAGACAAAGAGACCAATGGCAGCCCACAGGTCCCTGCAGATTCCATCAACTCCCACAAGCTTTAGTCACGGACATTCTCTTCCGGCTCTCCCCAAACACCCTCTTCATCTGCAGGTGCGTTTGCAAACCATGGCTTCTTATGATTTCCGACCCTCTTTTTAATCGCCTCCGCCATTCAAGATCGCCCATCGGCATCTTGATCCAGACCTACCCTCATGTCCCTAATTGGAGATTAAGGAAATTATACTTCACCCACATAGAGTCTGCTGGTCCTGATTTGCAGCTAGAGAGGATGACTTTCCGCCCAAATTTAGCATACCCGTCGCTGCCGACACAACTTATTATGGTAGGAGATGTGGTTTGATAAACTCTTGCAATGGTTTACTCCTCTTGGCTGGACCCAACACCCGTAAGCCTTTGTTTGTGTGCAATCCGATTTCGGGTGAGTTCATCACCACCCCACCTCTTCCTGCTGAACCTAGAGTTAACTCCTTTGTTGGACTTGGGTTTAGTGCTACCACCAATGAGTACAAGGTTCTTTTTACTTACTTGTCGTTTCAGGTGCAGATATACACCATTGGTACAGGAGTGTGGAGAGACATTGGAGAGCGTCGTGTTAGCTCTGTGCAATTACAGTTCAATGCGTTTCTACATGGAGCTCTTCATTGGACTAACGAGTTTTGTATTATTCATGATGATTTTATGCAGTCATTCAACTTCGAAACCGAAAAGTTTGAGATTGTACCCCCGCCTGCCCAGTTTGCAGTCTTTGAACGAAAAGATAAACTTACAAGGTGCAGCTTGGGAGTGTTAGAGGGTTGTCTCCTGTTATGTGGGTTTGTTGGTTATACCACCAAATTTGAAATGTGGATCATGAGAGATTATGGAATCCAGGAGTCTTGGACTAAGACTTTTGTTATTGAAAGCTTGTACCCAAGAAAAAGCTTTCCACTTGGAGAACAGTATAGACCAATTATGTTTTTGAGTAATGGTGAAATTCTAATGTCCTATGTCTCCGATGGTATTGGTGATGTGGTCTGTTATAAGCCAGAAACAAAGAGGTACAGGGCAACTAGCATTGCTCTCACTGAGTCTGAATTTGTTGCAACAGGCTACAGTCCATCATTTGTTTCACTCCATCATATTGCAAAAGGAGAAGAGGTGAATAGGTAAGAATCATTATAGACATGCATAAGTTTTACTAGAATTCTTTGTTATCTTCAGTAATTGTGTTGATTTTGATGATTTTTCTTCGGTGCTTATAGTATAATGCAAGTAGAAGTAGTAGTAGTAGTAGTAGTAGTAGTAGTAGTTGTCAACTCATCAGTGTGTTTCTTCCAACATATCATTGTAATACTTATAAGAGTTTCAACCAAACATAAAAGTCTCTGTATTAATTAGTTACCAACAGGGGCTTTCAGGCTCTTTCATGATGAATAGTATGATTCATTAGCACAAATATCTAAATATTTCAGAAAATTTGCTTGTCACTACATGTTAGTGATATGATCGAAAATTTGTCGTGTAGATGATTAGCCAAAAATAAGCTTTTATTAAATATTCAGATTTCATTTTTCACATTAAAGATGAGTTCATCCCTTGAAGATTAAATCTATGGTTAAGTATAAGAAGTGCTTACTAGTTACTACTTATCAGTACAGTATCTCTGTGTAAGTAAGTTTGGCTGAAGTACATGACATTACATAATTAACCTGACCCTGGTAATTAAACACTTATTCTTTAGGAATACAATTATTTTGACTCAGTGACACATCAGGCTGCAATTGTGATAGATTTTGAGTTTGAGGAGCTCATTTTACCATGCTTACTACTACTATATCATATGATATGCAGGATAAGAAACAATGAGAATTTTAACAAGCTGTTTACAGAAGGTTGTAGTAGCGATGCTGGCTCCGGAACATCAGCCCACCTGTGTACAAATCTAAACCCAGATTCTTGCCCGCCTGGTGCTGAAGAGGCTCCCGTTACACCTAATGTCACAACTTCCTCTGCAACTGTAAGTTGTCTAATTTATTTATCTATATTATATTTCTTGTGCCAGTGTTTGGTTGGGAGTAGTTTCTTAAAGTTGGAAGTATAATTTTAGTTGTTATCATCTTCTTTTTTCTCAACTTTTGTTCTAGAGCAGCTGGATTTCACTCTGAGGGTCGGAACCACGTGCGCTATATGTGCTGGGCAATTGGGTTATGTTTTCAGAGGCAAAGGGTTTGCAATGTGTCAAAAATGTTTTGATGCTAGTTCCTCTTAAGAATTCTTCACTTCCATTGCGCAAGGCAGCAAAAGGCTTCTTTTCGGCACTTAGCATCCCTCACTGTATCTCCATCTCTACAGTGCTCAAATTTCTTGTGATGATGACCTTTTGTTGTGCCTATAATTTTTTTTTTTTCCAAGTTTTTTTAGAATATGAATTTCCCTATTTTACAGTCTAGCTAAAATATTTCAAGTGGCTTCATTTACATGAATATCAAGTGTACTATAAAGTTTCTGAGCCTGAATCGTACTCCCAGGTATTATGAACAAGTTTAAGTATTTACAGCCTTTTTGCTGTACTCCCAAATAAGCTGAATATTGCTCATTTTTTCCAAACTTACATGGCATAATTTAGTGTTATAGCAATAGTATTGGGTTTACAGGTCACTGTCTGGTAAACTGTTATCGCTCGGAAATCCATCCTTCTAATGTTTTTCATTACTGATAATGAATCTTATGGTCTGCTCGGGGGATCGGGGCAGGGCGGGGCGGGGCGGTTATGAATTCTCTGCTTGGTAAAACTTATAATTGTCATTGCTGATATGTACTGCCTCTATTCTATTCTGGTTTGCTGATGAGTGCCTAGTCGATTTCTCCTCACATGGATCCTCTACCGCTACTGCCTACCACTGCTTGGCTAGTTCTAAGTTCTAACCAAATCTTGCCATGTTATTATTCATTAAATTTAGTTCACTGATAAAAAATAATAATAAAAAAAAAATTATGTATAGAATGGGTAATGTTCGGACGGTGGAGGGTCGGTGGAGGTCGGGCCGAGTCGGGGGAGAGGAGAGAGAAAGGAGAGAGAAGAAAAAGAAAGAAAAGAAAAAGAAAAAGAAAAAGGAAAGTTTTCCGTTCGGGAAATTTTTCATTTCCCGCTATTTATACTCGTCCAAAAATCGGATAATTTCCGATTTACATCGTAACTTTTTCGTACGAACTCCAAATTGGGCATGCTACGTGTCCACGAACTCGTTTCAACGTCTTCTACCTCGTCATGAAATAAAATCCTCGGTCGAGTCAACTTATTTAAAAGTCAACCTTTAGAACTTTCAAATCGTAAAACAAATTTTCGAGGAGTAAAAGTAAAAGTAAACCAGTTAAAAGATAATTCGAGGTTCGGGTTGTATCATGTAGTTGCTTCCTTTCTTTCCTATATATAGCTTTCTTCACATTCTGAATCATATTTTCCCACCATTCGTACACCAAATGAAGAGATGGTCTATCAGTGTCGGCATGTCTAATCATACTATATATAGGCTCCATGAAGGATAAAACATAATCAATCTCATCTCAAAACATCTCATCTAATATATTTTGTTTCACAGCAGCAGCCTTCTTCACATCATCGTCTTTGTAATCATCTCATTTATTACTGATTACCATATGTTGCAAACCACCTTTTACTTTCCTAAATCTCCTTAACATCACAAGTGTAGAGGCAAACCTGGTTGAAGCAATTGTAAGAAGCTTAAGGTCACAGTGCTCTGTAAACATCACCAGCCTCATTCCATGGTTCATTATGAAATTCTTCACAAATGAAACATCATCTGCAAGAGGACCTATCCAACTACAAGCAGCATACACATCATCACTGTTTCTTGCCTGTGGTGAAGGTGCACATATATTCTTCACAGCAAGGTTCAAGGTATGGACTACACATGGTGTCTAAAAGATAGTGGGGTACTTTGCTGAAATAAGTGCACCAGCCTTCATACAATTAGAAGCATTATCGGTGATTACCTGAACCACATTTTCATGACCAACCTCCTTTATGCTTTCTATAATCAACTCAGCAATCATCTCACCGGTTTTCATTTCACCCTGACTATTTATAGCCCTCAACATCATTGGACCACTCTCATTTGCAACAATTATATTGAAGATGGGTCTTCTCTGCGGATCCGACCAACCATCACTACATATACTCACTCCTTTAGTTTTCCATGTGTTCTTGATCGGTTGCAAATGAAATTTAATGTTCTTCCTTTCTTTTTGAAGAAGTGTAGTCCTCAATGCATTATAACCCAGTGGAATATATCCTGGAATGTTACAAGCACGAACATAGGAGTTGCGGTAGTGAGGGTTTCTTGCAAGATTAAAAGGCAATCCACCAGTGTAAAACATTCTAGCTACCTCACCATCACATTGCTTCCTAGCATTACTTTGAAATGCATTTTCCAAAGATGTACCCATTCCCTTTCTCTTCTTTGGATCCCCTTCACTTGATGTTGGAACACTATAACTCACATCATAATTAAGAGAAGAATTTGATGCATTCCTTGACGATGAAGGCAGTGGAACTGATCTGGTGGCTACATTTTTGACTCTTTGCTTGTAATCATTCAAAAGCTTGCTTATATTAACATGTTGTTGAGGACTAACCTTTAAGCAAGTCTTAATACCTTTGCCACCATCCTTTAACAAATGTGTCACAACTCTACTATGAGATCCAACATAAAACTTATCGCAAAACTTACATTGAAACCTCCAAGATCCTCCCCCAACCATCTTTTCAACCTTATTAGTAAAAACCCACAAAGGAGCTTTGTCATCTACGTCATTGGGTTCAACATTAAACACATTTGCCCCGATATTAACGCTCCCACTAGAACCTCCACTACTTGGTGCAATTGGTGGCTGACTCATATTTCTAAAAAAGTAGGAAAACAAAACAGCAACTATATAAGATGCAACACTCATTCAGCAAATTCATTTAGCAAGAAGTTTAAGAGTTCATGAGCAAGAAGTTATTCAGCAGCTATATAAGCATATTCAGCAGAAGCTAATGGCTGCAGTTTCTAAGCATATTCAGCAGCTATATATTGAAGGGTCATTATTATTTAAGAAAGACCTCTTAAGACAACTATAGGGTCATTAGACTAATAGAAAAACTTAATGGCCTGGGATATTCTAATCTAGTTAGACTAATGGCTGCAGTTTGTAAGCATATCAGCATAAACTATCTGTAATTTATTAAATCCACACAGTAAATGAAGAAGCAAGATTAAGTTCATATTCATTCTCACATTCATTCATGTACTTATGTCTTTTAAAGTGAATCGACATCTTCTTTTATATACTCATATTCATTCTCATATTTTCACATTATCGGCATCTTCTTCCAAAGACCCAAAATGGTTTCTTTCAATTTCAATTTCAATCTCTCAAATGGTTTCAGTACAAACTCAAAATTAGATCAACAAGCTACTTATGTCTTTTACACGAATGGGGTTGTACAGAAGATGATAGAGAAAGCCAGAAAGGCATAATTGGGGTTGCACAGAAGATGTACCTGATGCAAAATTGCAGAGTAGTTGCCACGCCCCCCCCCCTCCGGCCTCCTCGTATTGGCGCACGCGAGTCTGAACTGTGAGTAACAATAAAGCACCAATCGCAGGAACAATACAACTCTAAAGCCGATTAACAATAAAACTACACCATCTTCTAGGACAATACAACTTTATGTGGTAGATCATGATATCCACAGACTCTTCTTTTTGCACTTGTTACCAAATGACGCAAGTGAAAAGGATTGGGTAGGTATGCTGCAAGTGAAAAGGAAAAGGATGCAAAGGTACTCTCCCTAACCACCACCCCACCGAGTCGGCCGCCGCACCAAACACAGCAGAAAAGGCAAAGGAGATTGAGGAAGTGGGGAGGTCGAGCAGAAGAGCAGCAAATCAGAAATTAGGTTGGCGAATAAGTGTTTGCAAATACAATTTTGCCCCTGACCCACCCCACGTTTCCTGAACGCTTCCAATTTTGGAAGCGACGCTTCCGTTGCGCTTCCAAATATCACTTTTCCAGGAATCGCACTTCGTCGCGCTTCCGCTTCGCTTCCGCTTCCGAAGCGCGAAGCGCGAGGCCGATGGCGCTTCCGTGCTACGCAGGTTCATACCACTTGTAAAACTTCTGTATGAATGAATTTATTTAATACAAAAAAATTAAAAAAAAAAAAAAAACTTCAAGGGTAATGTATGCTAAACCCAATCTCTTACATGACCATTGTTCAAACAGATTGACTACTAGCAGAATATGCCCAATTACATATATATAATTACCGATTTGAGGCCTTAACGAACTCAAAACCACTATTCTTTCCTCAAAAGTTTACACTTATTTTATTATAGAAACTATTAGGAGGTCGGGTTGCCTTCTATTGAACTCAGTAAGGGCTTCTTTAGCAAGTTCTTCATTAAAGACATCTCTTCTCTTGGGTCACTTACACTTTACATTTATAGTCAAAAACGTCTGATACACTAGTTTAATTTCTAGTGTCATTTCATTCTGACACCCAACACTGAATCTACAACAAATCAAATTTCAACTTACGTCGATCAATCTGCTCCTCAATCTCCTCTGCCATCAACCCTACAATCATAGTGTTTTTGTGTTATATTTAGAAAAAAATGGCTTTTGCTTTATAACGTAGAGAAAAAAGAAAGAATTAAGTCTTCATGATCAACAAGTGTGTCGTTTTAGTCAATTATCTACATCTATTTGTACATTATATATTCAGACGAAAATGACTTGTGTGCCAGAACCATTCAATTAATTAACCTTAAAAAAAGTCTGTTAAACTAGAAATCTGTTGTAGGAAGGTTATTTCCGTAACTTCCGTAATGTGTCTTGACCTAATTAGACTAGTATAGTTGATTCTGTATTAGATAGGGAATCCCTAATGTATCAGGATACTTGTTGTAATGCCTATATAAATGTCTCCCTATCAATCAATAAAACACAGTTCTCCCTATTATCTTTTCTCCTTGAACACGTTATCAGCACGTGACCTCCCTGAGCCCTAGAAAAACCCTAATAACTTTTTCCTCCTCCTCCATCCCTTCCGTCGGCCGCACCTCCCTCCTCGGGACCCGTGCGCCCCCCCTTCTCGGTCTCTCCTAGGCCGCAGCCCTTGCCCGGCCGCTTGCAAGCCTGCCCGCTCGCTCACCAACCTACTCGCTCACCGGCCCGCGCGCTCGCCAATTTGCTCGCTCACCAACCCGCTCGCTCACCAGCTCGCGCGCTCGCCAACCAATTCGTTCGCCAGCCTATTCGCTCGCTGGCCTGTTCGCTCGCCATCAACTTTTCAAGACGGCTCCTTCAAATTACTAGCGTAAAAAGAGGCTCGAGAACCAGACAAGAGTCGAAGAACAAGTTTTACGCTCTCGTTCCTTTGATCAAAAGGTAAAAAAATTTATAAAAGTTCCTGCTTTTGAACTATAGATATATTATATGGGGCGCTATTAGCCTTTCTTCTACTCCGATTCCGGCCATTCTTATATCGCCGATGAGACCTAGAATGGGGATTTCATCACCCCTACGGTCGCATTTTTAAGTGATGGTCCTGGGGGAATCACGTTAAAAGGGAATTAAAAGAAAAAGAGATGCTTATGTGGATGTCTGAGTACGCCACTGTATGAAGGTGCGGTATGAAACCGCCAGTTTATGCATCAAAAGAAAAAAAAAATTTCGCATCGAAACTAGCTTTCATGTGACCGAATATATCCCTTCTAATTCCAATTTATACTTGATAGTATCTGCTTAAAGCGATACTAATTCGACGTTTTATTCTCTTGTAGATGTCGTCGTCGTCACCGTCACGCCCTGATTTTGAGATCTTGGATCTTCAAGGCAAAGACTATCATCGATGGGTTTCCGATGTTGAAATTTCTTTCCAAAGCAAAGGCTTTCCAGCCCTTCTGACTGATGCAGCCGCCACCACCCCTTTTGGGGACCATGCCAAGGCTCAGGCCCTCATGTATTTGAGGCGCCATATCCACCCGACTCTGAAGCGACAATATTTGTCGGTAAAAGATCCCAAAATTTTATGGGACACGCTCCAGCAGCAATTTAACAATGTCCATGACATGCTTCTTCCAGAGCTCACCCTTAAATGGGAACAAATCCGTTTATCGGATTATGACAAAATAGACAAATACAATCAGGATATGATTAGTCTACAGGCAGATCTTGGCACGGTTGGCGTCATCAAAACTGATAAAGATCTTCTGGAGAAGACATTTAACACATTCCCCATGGCCTACGATGTCCTCAGACATCAGTATAAAATCTCAGTTGATGAAGGCAGAATCAGGTCATTCACTGACCTTATGGCAATATTGGCTAAAAAAGAACGCCATTCTGAGATTAGGCTCAATAGTAGCCAGAGACCTGTTGGTACAAAGCCAATTCCAACACCACAGGCTCATTATGGGAAGGCTTCAAAGCAGAAAAATAAAGGCCGCCATACCCCGTACAATTCGGTACGTGGAAGAAATCAGAATGCTGAAAATAATGTGACACGACGCTCCAACACTTGGAGGCGAGAAAGTGGCGAATATGCACCACCTTCAGGGGGAGGCCGGACTGGCCACGGACCCCGTCTAGGTCCAGTACCAAAGCCTCCTCGACCTCATAGCAATAACCGGAATGATCAATTTGCTCCGTGCTACAAGTGTGGTTCCTCCAAACACTACCATCGCGATTGTCGAGCTAGTAAGGAGATGTTAAATAACTACAAGAAATACAATAAGTTTTTGTCCGAAGAAAGCAATTATGCTGAGGACGAGATGATTGATGCAAATTATGCTCATCATGTGGATTCTCCAAAGGCGCAACCACAAACTCTTGATGTCCCGGATTTTGACTAGCCTATGGCTTTTCTAGTTTATCAAGTATTGTAATGGCATTCGCCATTGTAATGACATTCACCATTGTAATGGCACTCGCCATGTTTTTATGACTCTTGTTAGTCTGTTTATTTTGGAATTAGAAGTTGATGTATTCAAGTTGGCACTTAATAAAATTTCTCTGTTTTCCCATAATTGTGAGAAATTTTATGTTTTTATGCAATCAGGTTCGTGTATTAACAACTCACATGGTTCTTGTGACGCCACCTTTGGGTCACATAGGCTCTATATTTTGGACTTATAAATATAAGTAGGCTCAATCCCTAAATAAATTAAAAAAAAAAAAGGGTGGCGAACGGGCCGCCATCGGCTCACTAAGGTGAAGTAGGCTCGGCATCCGCCACACTCTGGTCCCACGACACCATGTGTCTTTGACATCCACAGCTTCGGCTAGTGTGCAGCCCGAGAGGTGTTTTAACACCGATCCTAGGAGGCTAGACCTCATTTTATTCCAGTCACCAAAGGTGTTCTACACCACAATGTGCGAAACCCCGGTTTCGTTTTGGTTTCTGATGATGATTGCTTGGTTATGTAACATTCAACCTTGCACTTTCCGACTTTAGTCGACATTATAATGTCCAAATGCCATGTGATACACTCGATGGGATTTTCATCCCCTTTCTTTCTCTATCCTACGGCATAGTGATTAGACTGTGTCCCACGAGAAACTAACCCAAGTTTTCGTCTCTTTGTAGATGTCTCGCGGTGAAGTTGAGTGTCTAGCTGATAGTGGAACTACCCACACTATTCTAAGGAATAGGCAGTTGTTTACGGATTTAATGCCGTATCGCTCATTAATGACAATATTGATAGGTAACTCGCCGGTTGTCAAAGGGCGAGGAACCGCTGAATTTATGTTACAAAATGGTACTCTTATCAATGTCATTGATGCTCTCTATGCGCCGAGAACAAATCGAACCCTGCTGAGTTTTAAGGATATCCGTGCCAACGGTTATCACTTGAATACCTATGCTGAGAATGATGAAGAATACTTATGCATTACTTCTTAGAGAAGATGCAGTGCATTGAAGACAATGGCTTATATCTCACTACAGCCCGTGTCTTCGAATCATATACTGTCACTGACAATTTTTGTGACACTAATGATTATAAGCTTTGGCATGCTCGACTAGGCCACCCTGGCCGTGATATGATGATCCGGATTCTAAAGAACTCCCATGGACATCCATTTTTCAAGTCGAAAAAGCGATTGGAAGAACCTCTTACCACGACTCAACATCGTGATGTACGCAGGAGCCAAGCTCCTCGCCAGACTGTGGCCTTAAAGCCACACTCGCCACCGCCCCCCCATTCATAGGGTTTCGGGGCCGCGTACCTGGCGGATGAGGAAGCGGCCTTTACGCCGCACGTCGTGCCGTCCCACCCTTCACAGGGACATGAGGCGTCACCACCTATGTCCTCTTATGCCACAACGACAATTTCCAATGCCCATCGCTCATTCTGTAAGGCTTGCTCGCTTGCTAAATTGCATGCTCGTCCTTCATTCGCCAGAGCTTTAACTGATAATATACCATTCTTACATCGAATCCAAGGTGATATTTGTGGACCAATCAAACCAGAATGCGGCCCATTTAAGTATTTTATGGTGCTGGTTGATGCGTCGACGCGTTGGTCACACGTCGCTTTGTTGTCCACAAGAAATGCTGCATTCGCCAAGCTTTTAGCTCAAATCATCAAGTTAAGGGCTAACCACCCTGACCATCCTATCAAATCTATTAGGATGGATAATGCTGGCGAGTTTACCTCCAAAGCATTCGATGATTATTGTATGTCCACTGGGATTGAAGTAGAACACCTTGTTCCTCATGTTCATTCTCAAAACGGCCTTGCAGAAGCCACCATTCAGCGACTCCAGCTAGTGGCTAGGGCATTGGTTATGGGAACCAATTTTCCAGTTTCTGCTTGGGGATATGCAATACTACATGCAGCGATGCTTATTCGTTTCGACCCATTGCCAACAATGCGTTTAGTACCTACCAGATGGTAACTGGTTTTGAACCCAATCTATCGCACTTACGTACTTTCGGTTGTGCAGTTTATGTGCCAATTACGCCTCCTTTGCGTATCAAAATGGGTCCACAACGACGTTTAGGCATCTATATTGGCTATGACTCGCCAACGATAATCCGCTACTTAGAACCAACCACCGGTGATCTATTTACTGCGCGATTCGCAGATTGTCACTTTGAAGAGACACACTTCCCGCTGTTAGGGGGAGATAGGAATGCACTCACTCCGAATGAACGTCAGGAATTGACATGGTGTGCCCCCAACGATTTGTCTCTTCATGATCCTTGCACTGCTCAAAGTGAGCTTGAAGTGCAACGCATTATCGATCTTCAGAAAGTCGAGGAATCGATGTCCGACGCTTTCACTGATATTGCGAAAGTGACAAGATCACACATACCTGTTGCAAACGTACCGGCAAGGTTGGAGGTCCCAAATTACGGGACCGGTTCGGCTGCCTTAAGACCTAGTGCCGTTGGTATACCCTCAGGAGAGGGTGACGCCGGCGACGGCGCCATCGTACGCCGTGGCGTCGCTGTTGTTGAATCGGATCACAACGGTGCCCTGATGGACTTTGAAGGGGCAGCAGCTTCGGCCTCGGCTCCCACCAGGAAGAGGGGGAGACCGAAGAATTCTCGAGATAAAAACCCTCGAAAGAAGCGAGCGAAGGCACAAAATCCGCTCATCATCGACGATGCGAATCCATCGCATGAGATTGTCTCTGACTATAGTTATGTCCATGAGTCAACTGAATCATTTCTGTGGGATGACACAGAACCAATGCTGACTCCAGAGAACAAAGAAATCTCGCTCAGTTTGAATAGCGCGTGTCTCTTAGTGGATAGAGCCTCCACACACGTAGATGATATATATGCTTATTCCGTCGCACAAGAGATCATCCATGACAACGAAGTTGAACCACGCTCAGTGACTGAATGTCAACAAAGAGCAGATTGGCCGAAGTGGAAAGAAGCAATACAGGCAGAACTTGACTCATTAGATAAAAGGCAAGTCTTTGGATCTGTTGAATTGATCCCTAAAGGCGTTAAACCTGTCGGACATAAGTGGGTCTTTGTTCGTAAGCGCAATGGGAAGCACGAGATCTTGCGATATAAGGCAAGACTCGTGGCGCAAGGCTTCTCGCAGCGTCCTGGTATTGACTACGAGGAGATGTATTCTCCCATAATGGACATCATTACTTTCCGCTACTTAATCAGTTTAGTAGTGTCCGAAAAACTGAGTATGCAACTAATGGATGTAGTTACAGCGTATCTATATGGGGATCTAGATACAGATATCTACATGAGAGTTCCTGAAGGAATTCATGTGCCCGAATCAAAAGACTCTAAACCACGGAGTGCTTATGCAGTTAAGCTGCAACGTTCACTGTATGGACTTAAACAATCCGGAAGGATGTGGTACAATCGCCTACGTGAATACTTGATTCAGAGGGGTTACAAGAACGATGAGTTATGCCCATGCGTGTTCATTAGAAAGACCGACTCTGGATTTGCTATTGTAGCTGTTTATGTTGATGACATGAATGTCATCGGTACTTCAAGTGAGATTGAAGAGACAGTTTCATTCTTGAAATCTGAGTTCGAAATGAAGGATTTTGGGAAGACTAAGTTCTGTTTAGGACTTGAGTTAGAGCATAGAACCAAGGGTATTCTGGTTCACCAGTCTGCTTATACGCAGAAGATGCTCAGGCGTTTCAACATGAATACATGTACGCCGTTGTCTACTCCCATGGTCGTTCGTAGTCTGGACATAAACAAGGATCCATTCCGTCCTAAAGAGGATGAAGAAGAGATTCTTGGTGCTGAATACCCATACTTAAGTGCGATTAGGGCACTTTTGTATTTGGCACAGTGCACTAGACCAGACATTGCTTTCGCTGTGAACTTACTAGCTAGATTTAGCTCAGCGCCTACGCATCGTCATTGGAACGGTATCAAACATTTGTTTCGTTACTTGGAAGGTTCCATTGACTTGGGACTGTTCTATCCCTTCAGCACAAAGAGAGAAAATTCCGCCGTTCACCCTCCTCACACCAACGTTTCCGGCTGCCTCGACAGTACCATCGTACGCTGTGGTACTGCCACTGGCGCTAGTAACGTGGCGGATGATGATGGCGACGCGTCCGGCCATCCAAATGTGCCATTCTCTGGACGTCTCCCTTACTCAAAGACTCCCAACAACGTGTTAGTTGGTTTCGCGGATGCTGGGTATCTCTCTGACCCGCATCGTGCTCGTTCCCAAACTGGTTATGTTTTTACCATGGGAAATACATCGATATCCTGGAGATCAACCAAGCAAACTTTGGTTGCTACTTCATCGAATCACGCAGAGATCATTGCCCTCCATGTGGCTATTAGAGAATGTGTCTGGCTAAGGTCAATTATTCGCCACATTCGTGATTCGTGTTGACTAGTGTCTACCACCGATAAACCTACGTGTATCTATGAAGATAATGTTGCCTGCATTGAGCAGATGAAATTGGGTTTTATCAAAGGTGATAACACTAAGCATATATCGCCCAAGTTCTTTTACAATGTGCAACAACAGGAATTCCTGAATATCCAAGTTAATCAAGTGAGTTCAGATGCGAATGTTGCAGATTTGTTTACCAAGCCTTTGGGAAAATCTATGCATGTGAAACATGTGAAGAGCCTATCCATGCGCTATATATCAGAGCTCTAAGTTTGTTAGACATCAGGGGGAGTCTACATCACATGTTATTCACAAGTGTAGTGTTGGTGTGTTGTGCTCTTTTCCCTTCATCCATGCATTTTATTTTTACCCAAGAGGTTTTTGTTTTGCTGGCAAGGTTTTAGTGAGGCAACATGGTAAGCACCATGAAGACATTAGGCGCTCGACACAAGGGGGAGTGTTGTAGGAAGGTTATTTCTGTAACTTCCGTGATGTGTCTTGACCTAATTAGACTAGTATAGTTGATTCTGTATTAGATAGAGAATCCCTAATGTATCGGGATACTTGCTGTAATGCCTATATAAAAGTCTCCCTATCAATCAATAAAACACAGTTCTCCCTATTATTTTTTCTTCTTGAACAAAATCAATTTAATCATCAACTAGTCACACTTGTCTGCCAATTTAGACTCCACAACCCCAAATGTTCACCCACTTGTATGTCCCTACAAGTAGTCTCAATGATGTCCTTGGAAAAATTATTATTGCACTATCAAGTATCAAGTGTGTGTAGACTAATATTTATACTATCAAATAATAATTAAAAAGATTGGTAATTATCCATTTCTTTATATATGGGGAGCGACCAGTTTTCAGTTGTTAAATTTTTTTTGTTAAATGTTGATTTTATAAATGAAAATTGAGAATTATATGTTTTTATGTTAAATTTTTTTTTTTTAAATGTTGACTTATTGATAAAAAAAATAAGAATTATGTATTTTCATTCAAAGTTTAGGACATCGGAATTAGGCTCGTCCCGACCCAATCCCAACCAAAACCAGTTCCACTGGGATGAAATTTTAAAAACGCAAAACTCGTTTTGATTTCGTCGTGAGTTTAAAGAGTGGGACGGACTGCGGGATTTACACATTCACATCTCATCTCATCCCATCACTACTAGGAACGATTGGCTGGCCGGATCCCCTTCTATTGAACTCAATATGGGCTTCTTTAGCAAGTTCTTCATGTAAGACATCTCTACTCTTGGGTCACTTACTCTTTACATTTATAGTCGAAAAAAATTCGATACAATAGTTTGATTTCTAGCGTCGTTCTATTTTTAGACAAGTATTATAATTACCAAACTGACACCCAAAACTAAATATGCAGCATATCGGTTCCAACTAAATACGATCATTGTGCTCATCAATCTCCTCAGCCATCCATCCTACAATCATAGTGTTCTTGTGTTAAATTTAGCAAAGAATGCCTTATGCTTTATAACGTAGAGAAAAAAGAAAGAACTAAAACGTCTACATGATGAACAAGTGTGTCGTTTTAGTCAATTATCTACATATACATGTACATTATATAGTCAAACAAAAATGATTTGACTTGTGTGCCAGAACCATTTCTTTTACACAATTAATTAACCTTCAAAGAATCTGTTAAACTAGAAATCAAATTAATCATCAACTAGTCACACTCGTCTTCCAATTTAGACTCCACAACCCCAAATGTTCACCCACTTGTATATCTCTACAAGTAGTCTCAATAATGTACTTGAAAAATTATTATGGTACTATCAAGTATCAAGTGTGTTTAGACTAATATTTATACTATCAAATAATAATCAAAAAGACTGGTAATTAATTATCCACTTCCTTACATCCATATCCATATGGTTTGACTTGGAAACCTTCCACGAGAGATTAATTGTAAGATGTGCTGCGAATCATTTGACTTGGACCTGTTCTAAACAAGTCAAGGCATGTTAGAAATTTGCCACCATTTTTTCCGTACAGGTCCTTAGCAAGTGGGGGATCTTGAAGGCTTGAATTGGCTCTCTATAAAAGCCGCTGAGAGCCAGTGGTCTTCTCAAGCATTTCAAGTTTCCTTTCATCGATCACTCTCAGTTGTGCAGATAAACGTGAGCACTACTCCAATCTTCTCCAAATTATTTTCATCTGTGCATTTATGCATGCTTAATTCTATATATATATTTTGGACTAATTAAGGGATATTGGATTTCAGTTACAGATAATGGGTGGAAAGAGAGAGTTAACCCGCAGGTCGTGGATGGTACTTAAGGACCTTTGCAGGCGTGATGCAGACTGGAATTCATATATGGTTGCTTGCGACGAAGATGCAGAATTGAAATCGTTTGACGCCGAAGTCCAAAGCCGAACCACAAAGGCCATCAACACCATTAAGAATGGAGGTGTTTCAGCTGATTATGTGAGTGAAGCCATAGCGTATGTGACAGATTTTAACAAGCACACTGTGGAAGCAATCAGAGTGTGCAGAGAAGACATAACAAGTGATGCATGGAAAAGTAAGAAGAAGAAGAAGTTGAGCGAAGAGACCTTCAAGGTGGTGGTCGAGAAGTACGTCAACAACAGCCAGGAGATGCTGGATTTCTGCTCCGTATTGGTCAAGTTCCTAAAATAGGCTCGCAACAATCATTTTGAAGTTGATGAAGTGATTCGACAATGCGAGATGGAGACTCATGATCCTAAGGGAGTGAACAATAAGTACGTGAGGATTTCGGAGAAACTGAAGAGCCTCAAGGCCGCTGCGGGCCATTACGATTCTGCAGACAAATTAATTCAAAAGATTCAAAGCTTGTAGGCCAATCATCAAGCACTGGTCGATAAATTGAAAATCGAATATGAGAAGCTGGGGAAGAAGCGGAAGAACGCTCGCACATGGAAGAAGGCCGTGAATATGATATTCATCACCACGGTTGTTGCTCAGTTTATTACTACAGCCGCGGCACTAGCTATGGCTAATCCAGTTGCAGCAGCAGCTATTACAGTTTCCATCGCCCCAGTAATTGCCGGACATCACTGGGCTCTCGGTTTGATCACAGACTACGAAAATCATTTGGACGGTGACAACATGATGGTGGACACAATGCGTGATGCTAGCGTGTTTTGTATATATCCAGGAGTAGTTGGGGGACGTAAAGTTTCTCATTGATAAGCTTGTAAATGAGATTGATGATATCATCTTTCATGAGAATCATATTGATTCTACCATAGAGGGACAAGTGGACAACGCTATCAAGAGTATTAAGAGCAAGCTGGACGTGTTTCTGAAGAAAATTGAGGAATTGGAGGAGAAAGGTGAGACTTGCAGCTCTGAGGTAATGAGATCAAGGGATAAGGTTGTGGGGAGCATGAAACCATAGATGGCAGGCAACTCTGGCTAGCCAGTATTTGAAAAAAGCTTTCGATATTTTGGTGATAAAATTGGAGAAAACTCTCCACATAAATGTTCAATACTACGTGATAAGTGAATTTCATGTATCTTTCATTCATTCTATATATATATGTCTTTATGTATCTTGGCCCAGCAGTAAACTAATGATGTAGATTGCTAGACTGCTGCTAGAGTTCATCTTATCGATTCTGTTTTTGAAGTTTTGAACAATGGAATAATTTATTGAAAATATGCATCAACTATATTTTAAAGATACGGAAACAACAACTTCATTAGGTCAAGCGTTAAGCGTCCAAGGTTCTCAAGAGCTCAAATAACAATCAATCGACACTCAATTATTCGAGATTATGAACTAAATTAATGGAAAATGCAAACTCCAAGGTTACCACACATATTACCCACTTGAACAAATTTTCACTAAAACTTAATAAATTAGAACAATTTTACCCTCATCCACTACCAGAAAAGGGGTTATAGCCGACGATATGGGAAAAAACGGTCGACGAAATAGTACCTCGTCGGCTATAACCCCTTATAGCCGACGAATTACTATTTCGTCGGCTATAATATTAGAGCCGACGACTGCCGACAAGTCGTCGGCTATAACTATAGCCGACGAAAATTTTTTGGTTATAGCCGACGAGGAGGGTATTCGTCGGCTATAGTGTTATAGCCGACGAAAGTTTTTGGTTATAGCCGACGAGGAGGGTATTCGTCGGCTATAACTCTTATATCAGATCGACCTTCTGCAGCAGGGAGCTCATTCGTCGATGAAATCGTCCAAAACGCTCTGAAATCGTCCAAAACCTCGGCCATAAGCTTGAAAGGTACGTATATTGCTGTGTGTGTTGATTTAGTTGGTTATATGCAGAGGTGTGTTAATTTAGAGTTTAATTAGAATAAATGTGTGATTAATTTGATATATATATATATATATATATATATGTGTGTGTGTGTGTGTTGAGATGAGATTATTAATGGGTTGATATGTTGGTTAGATAGAATTGAAGTTTTGTTGAAGATCAGTGATTGATTGTTGATTTAGATCGGTGATTTTAGATGAATTTGATGAAAAAATGTATATATATATATATATTAATTAATTAATTTAATTGTAATTAAAAATATATTGTTGGTATATATGAAAAATATATTGTGTTTAATTAATTAGGGAGATTGACGATGTTTTAATTAATTTAGGGATGCATGTGTATATATATGTGTGTGTAATGATCAATTTTTTAATTAATTAGTACGTACGTACGTACGTACGTACATACGTAGTACGTGCATATATACATATCGACAGATATATAGCTATATTTATTTCTTGAATTTACAGGATGGACAAGAGTTGGATTACCCTTGGAAGATGGGATCAGGCGTATCATGATGGAGTTAGGAGTTTCCTGGATTTTGTGATGGCTAACTGTGGAGACACTACACTTCATTATTGTCCGTGTAAAAAGTGCAAGTGTGCCACCTCACGACACCGGTTTTCCATAGAGACAGTGGAGCAACACCTGGCTAGATATGGATTTTGGGTCCTATACACTAATTGGATTTATCACGGTGAACCAGAGTTTGCGGGTCGTCATGATCATGGACAATTTGCCGAGAGAGGGAGTTCCTCCAATGATCCGACAACGAACTGGATCAACGATATGTTTCCTCGTGAGAGCGGTGTCTTTGAGGAAGCACCAGATGTGCAACTCCCACCTCCGGAGATGGAGTGTTTCCCTGATATTGAGCCACTCGAGCCATTACCCCGATCTCCGGTCAACACAAGTGGTATGGAAAAGTACAACAACCTGATCGTATTGCAACAGACTCCGTTGTACCCCGGATGCAGTAAGACTGTCCTTGAATCTGTCATGGGAGTGATGAAGATCAAAACGGAGAACAAAGGCACTGTCAAATCGGTTGATGATTGGCTTCGGCTATGGGGTGGGGCGATGCCCCCCGGACATCGGCTTCCTACCAGTCATCATAAGGTACGACATATCCTTAAAGATCTCGGCCTTTCCTACATCAAGATTCATGCATGCAGATACGATTGCGTTCTGTTTTACGGGGAAGGACTTGCAGATCTTGAATACTGCCCAGTATGCAATACAGAGCGGTATAAGTTCACTCCTAAAGGGAACAAGAAAGCTGTGAAGATACTTCGGTACTTCCCGCTGATTGATAGGCTTGAGCGGTTGTTCATGTGTGCTTTCACGGCCGAAGCTATGAGATGGTGGGCTGAGAGGAATGTGCCTGACGATGACACCCTTAGACATCCCGCCGACGGAGAGGCTTGGAAGAAGAACGTGTTGGAGTTTCCTGAATTTGCATCAGAGGTTCGAAATGTTTGGCTAGGGCTATCATACGACGGTTTCAACCCTTTTGGCAAGAAAGAGCTTCAGTACAGTGTGTGGCCAGTTATTTTGATTCCGTACAACTTTCCACCGTGGATGTGCATGAAGAAGGAATATAACATGCTCACATTGTTGATTCCAGGCCCAGGTTATCCGGGAAAGTGTCTCGATGTGTATTTGAGACCCGTAATTGAGGAGCTTCGGTACTTGAGTCTGAACGGCCACCTGGTCTACGACCGGTTCAAAAATGAGATGTTCCGGATGCATGCCATGCTTGTTGGCACGATCAGTGACTTTCCTGGGAGGGGTATGTTGTCGGGCAGCGTCACCAGGGGTTACAGGGCTTGTTCAGAGTGCATGACTGTTGATTGCTCCAGTCCTCATTGCAGCAAGATTGTCCAGATGCGTCACCGTCGTTGGCTTCCGCATGACCATCCATTTAGGGACGATGCACAGGCTTTTGATGGGACTGAAGAAAGGGGCTGGGCACCGGAGCAATGGACAGGGGAGGAAATATTGGCAGTGTTGAATGAGTATGACTTTGGTCCGCTTAGCAATCATCCCGATGTGTTGCGCACGATTCCAGAGAGGCCGGATCGGTATAGGTTCTGGTCACACAAGAGCATCTTATGGGAACTTCCTTATTGGGCCAGGTTGGCTACCAGATACTACCTGGATGTCATGCATATAGAGAAGAACGTGGGTGAAGCCGTGGTTGGCACAGTTTTGAATTGGGAGAAGAAAACAAAAGACACCCCCAAGGCACGCGTTGATCTGAGAAATATGGGACTGCGGGACCATTTGTGGTTGAGAGAGGGCAGGAGCAAAATGCCCCAAGCTCCTTACACCGTCACCAGGGACCAGAAACATGAAATCTTTGGATGGCTGAGTAATGTCAGGTAACTTTTTATTAGGCATGTATTCCCTAAAGAATCCATCTGTTGTTGGACGACTATATATGCATGAAATCTAATTGTTGTTAATGGCTATGCAGGTATCCTTATGGCTATGCGGGTAACATAAGTAAGTGTGTTAACTACCGAGACAACAAGATGTACGGATTGAAGAGTCACGACTGCCATGTACTGCTTCAACGCCTCTTCCCTATTTTCATTCGAGCGTACTTGGAGGATGAAGTGGTTGAGCCGTTGGTGGCGTTGTCAAGATTCTTCCAGAAGTTATGCGCTAGAGAAGTTAGAAAATCAGACCTCATGAGAATGCATGAGGAAATCGTTTTTATCTTGTGCAAGTTCGAGAGGATATTTCCCCCAAACTTCTTTGACATCATGCCTCACCTGATGATCCATCTTCCCCAACAATTGTTGCTTACCGGTCCCGTACACTACACTTGGATGTATCCCATCGAAAGGTACATGTTATTCATAAATTGGATTTATACATGTTTTTAAATAAAAGTTGCATGCTCTTAACATGCACTTGTTAACCTTGCAGACAACTTGGAGAGTACAAGAAATATGTGCACAATAAATCTGCGCCTGAGGGGTGTATTGCTGAAGCTTACATTGCGCATGAGTGCGTAACGTACGCCAAGTTGTACTTGGGAGCGATGGAGGACCCCCCACTACATCCAAGTCGAGATGACCCCGAGTTCAACCTATCTATCGTCGCTAACTCTGTTGTACCATACGGAAGCTTCAAGAAGAAGGGTGTGGACAAGTTGCCTGACCATGAGGTAGGGATTGCCCACTGGTGGGTTCTAATAAACTGTCCGGAGGTACAATATTGGAAACAAACCCATCTTCACTGCAAGGAAGTTCGCGGTGATGTCGAGTACCACAACACGACGTTTGCAGACTATTTTCCACAATGGGTAAGTGTATAAATATATATATTAGATGGCTTTCTTTTACAGTTCCCTATTCTTTAATCATAAACACACCAACTGATTTGAGTTATATTTTTCAGCTGATGCAAGTGGCTGAGAGGGGTGGTCATACAAATTACTCAGAG
Source organism: Potentilla sterilis (assembly GCA_963682095.1). Classification (NCBI taxonomy): domain Eukaryota; kingdom Viridiplantae; phylum Streptophyta; class Magnoliopsida; order Rosales; family Rosaceae; genus Potentilla; species Potentilla sterilis. The sequence continues at coordinate 28,490,782 of OY821761.1, forward strand.
GAATTGAGGCTGTTGTCGATGAAGCCGCTATCTTCCACAGTCCGCCCAATGTGTGATGTCAACGGCGTTAAGTATATATGTGAAGCTAGAGACGGGGAACGCAAAACACAGAATTTTGGGGTGATGGTGGATGGTGCAGAGGGGGGCGTGGATTTTTACGGTGTCCTACAGTCAGTTGTTGAACTCATTTATGGGAACCGCATGAAAGTCCACTTGTTCAAGTGTCGATGGTTTGATACAAGGCCGCACCGCATACGGATCGATCAGTACGGCATACTTTCGGTGAATACCGCCACTAGTGTGTATGAAGACGACCCCTTTATTTTCGCCACAGCGGCCAAAAAGGTCTTTTATCTTGACGATCCTTTGAACAAAGGCACGTGGAAGGTAGTTAACCATGTGTCTCAGCGAGACATATACAGTGCTACCACACTTGGTGTGAGCACATAGTGTCAAGAAGCGACCGCATACCAAGGGCCGGACGCCGGCGACATTCCGGAATCCTCCACCATCCGCGATAATAATGTGACGCCGGGCAGAGTGGTTCGACTTCCTAGGGGTCAGGTGCCCATGTATGATGTTAATCCGAATCGTCTATATCAGGCAGACGATGACTCAGACGACGAGTACGAGCACCGGTTGCCAGATATTAACTACTATACTACGTCTGACTCAAGTGATGAGGATGATTCTGATTATCATCATTAGTATACTATTTATGTATGTATTTGTGTACGATGGTGCATGCATGTATGAAAACATTTTTTGTCCTTAATTACCGTTTTCGGAGTTTATGGGAATTTGTATTGAATTGTTTGTGCGATGTTCAGGAATTTATCAGGTGAAATAGGCAATTTTCAGGCCCTAAATGGTAAATTTTCAGAAAGATCAGCATTATAGCCGACGAAATGGACCATAATTCGTCGGCTATAATGCCCATACTTTAGCCGACGACTTGCAATTCGTCGGCTATACTGTAGCCGACGACTTGCAAGTCGTCGGCTAAAGTATATTGACCGAAACCAGACGTAGACCGTTCAAATGAAAATGTGTCGTGAAATAAGATATGACCGAAATATTGAAATACGTCTACGGTTGAAAAATGAGAAGATTCCGACAAAATTTGTGTGCCGAATGTTGCGGTTAGCTGTTTTTTACTTCCGTTTTCCTATGGGTAGCCTGACGCTCGGTCAATATTTGGAGGAAAATTTTTATACGGTTAGTTGCGTCGCATCGATTTGAAACTATTCTCTGTTGAAGGTCAGGCCAAAAAACGTCATTTAGACGGGCCAATTGCCGTTTTAAAGCGTTTAGAGGTTTGACTTTGCAGTTTGACCGTCCCGATCGAGCCTTTAACGTTGTCAGATGTAGTTGGATTTTTTTTCATATATGTATTTAATCTTAACGGTGATATCTGACGGTTGGAATAGATTTTCCAAACTTTTAGATTCGAAATCGGAACATATGCACTAATGTTCCTTAACTTATTTACTAAGTGTTTAAGTGAATGTATAGTTTCAAATAGTTACTATACGTAGACCGTTCAAATGCAAAAGTGTCGTGAAATAAGATACGACCGAAATATTGAAATACGACTACGGTTGAAAAATGGGAAGATTCCGACAAAATCTGTGTGCCGAATGTTGCGGTTAGCTGTTTTTTACTTTCGTTTTCCTATGGGTAGCCTGACGGTCGGTAAATATTTTGAGGAAAATTTTTATACGGTTAGTTGCGTCGCATCAATTTGAAACTATTCTCTGTTGAAGGTCAGGCCAAAAAACGTCATTTAGACGGGCCAATTACCGTTTTAAATCGTTTAGAGGTTTGACTTTGTAGTTTGACCAAAGAATAGCCGACGACATACTTAACTTCGTCGGCTAAACTCTTGCGATCCGCGCCGTTTCATTGTCCGCCGTTGGATGGGCGAGATCTGACGGCTGCTGAGAGCGTGAAGTATAGCCGACGAGATTCATATTATAGCCGACGATATTCATATTATAGCCGACGATATACTTAACTTCGTCGGCTATAACCGGCCCGCAAAGCCCAACTTCGGCCCGGCCCGGATTTCGGCTCGTCCCGTCAGAGTATAGCCGACGAATTTCGTCGGCTATGACTATAGCCGACGAATTAAAATTACATCGTCGGCTATAGTCCTTCGATTTAAACCGAAATAGAGGGCGCCTCCCTCATTTTCTGCTAATCCCTAAATCCCTAACCCTAAAACCCGCCCCTCCCCGACGCCGACCGACCACCACCGACCGTCCCCGACGCCGACCGACCCTCCCCCTCCCTACCCTCCCCCTCCCCGCCCCCTCCCCGTCCTGCCCGACCCCTCCCCGACCCGAAACCCCCTGCCGCCGCCGCCCCCGCCCTGAGCCGCCGTAGCCGCCCCTGCCGCAGCCGCCTCTGCCGCCCATGCTGCAGCCGCCCCTAGCCGCAGCCGCCCCTAGCCGACCCGAAACCCCCTGCCGCCGCCGCCCCTGCCGACGTCGCCGCCGTCGCCGCCGCACCGCACCACCGGTCCTCGTCCAGACTGCACCACCATGTCAGGTAGTCCCGATCGAGCCTCATTTATGGTTTTTATTAATTTTGTCGAATTTTGTGAATTTTAGGGTTTTTGTGAATTTTTTGTGGAATTTAGGGTTTTTGTGAAATTTATGGAATTGTGTGGATTTTTTGTTAAATTTATGGTTTTTATATACTAATTGTGGAATTTTGTTGAATTTATATACTAGTATACTAATTTATATACTAATTTATATATAATTAGGTATAAATATTTTGTGTAATTTTTAGGAGGATATATATATATATATTTTTCGGAATATATATATATATATATATATAATTAGGTATAAATATAGTTATGTATATATATAATTAGCTATATATATATTTAAAAAAGTTTTTTATTTTTTGGTGAAATTTAAGGAATTTTGTGTTATATTTCAGAATATATATATATATATATAATTAGGTATAAATATATTTAGGTACGTATATATATAATTAGGTACATATACATTGAATGAAGTTTTTAATTTTTTTGTGGAATTTTTGTGCAATTTATGGAATTTATATACTAATTGTGCAGGAAACCGCCGCGCTGTAGACCGATGGCTTGGCAGACCGACCGAGAGCGACCCCGACGCTCAGGCAGGACCCAGCCGTGGGGGGAGCGGATCCAGCGGTCGTCGGAGCCTAGGCCGGCCTATGAGTCGACGAGAGGAGACCTTGATGGGATTGATCCCGAGCGATCCACGTGGGGGCTCCTCGACTCAGTCGACGGGAGCGGGCCCTGACTCGAGTGTCGGAGGAGGACGCAGAGCCACCCGACCTCAGTGCACTTCAGTACTGTTCCAGGATCGGCAGCCGACCCCACCGCGCGCCGATCTGGACCCTCTAGAGATGCTCCCTGTCCCCCCACAGCGACAGCGTCCACAGCTACGGGGCCCACCGTCAGAGGGAGCAGGCCCCTCAGGGTCCACGCCCCGTATGTCTCCGCCATCGGGGATGTACATGGTCCAGTTCCTCCCTGCCATCCCCGAGTACGACGCCAGGGGGAGGCAGATTTGGAGGCACGACCGGCCCCACGAGATTCCCTGGGAGGAGGCCTACGTCTACAGGCCTTTCGACTCAGAGGACTGCCGCGGCCTGTGGTGTGTTCGTGAGAAGGACAAGCAGTACAACGACGCAGGTAATTGGTTAGTTTAATTAATTATTTAATTAATTATTTAATTAGTTAGTTTAAATAATTATTTAACTATGTATTCATTTTAATTATGAAACAGGCGTCCTCGTAAATAAACCCCCGGGGACGAGACGGACCAGAGGGCCAGCGAACATGTCGACTCTGGAGAGGGAGCTGGCCGGTGGGATCAGGGAGATCCTACCCGGTCCCGGTGAGGATGGACGCCCGATCGAGAGGAGAGACACCACCACCAAGTATATCAACGCGACGGGCATGCTCGTGCGGGACAGGGTCCCACTGTTGTGGCCCGACTGGGGCTCTGTGCCGGATGACATCAAGGCGCGAGTGTACAATGCACTGTCGGTGAGTTAAATCGTATTTTTATTATAGAAAATAAACATTTATGAATTCAGTCCTTATAACTATATACAAATATTTTCTAATTAATTTATAATATTGCAGCAATGGTTTAGAGTCCATCCTACCTTGGACTGGTGGAGAGACGAGCAGCTGAAGAACAGGTTATGTGTTTCGCTTTTTTTTGTATAAATATATTTATTGGCAGTGTACGAATATATCTAACAGTTGTGTTTTGTTAATATAGGTACTCCGAGTGGAAGAACGAGCTGTCGACGCACTACAGGACGTACCATGTGGAGCAGCGCTTGGGGCGAGGTGCAACCCCCCACGAGTTCCGGTACAGGGAGTATGAGTGGCTATGGCTGGTAGCCTACTTCGGGAGCGACAGGGTCTCGGTAAGAAAATTTAGCCTACTAGTATATAACTTTTTAATGTTATTTAATAATTAAATTATGTAGTTACTTAATTAAATTAATTAGTTAGTTAGTTAGTTAGTTAGTTATTAAATTAAGTTAGTTGGTTAGTTACATAGTTAGTTAGTTTGTTACTAAATTAAATTAAATTAAATTAAATTAGGTAGTTAGTAAATTAGTTAGTTACTAAATTAAATTAGTTAGTTAAGTAGTTACTAATTAAATTAAATTAGTTAGTAACTAAATTAGTTAATAATTTTATTTTGGTTAGTTCCTAATATTTTAATTTAGTTACTAATTTATATTTGCGTTTATATGTTCGTTCTTATAATACAGAAAATCTCGCGGACGAACAGCGACAACCGCAGGAGGAACGAGCACCCCCACCACGGCGGCGCCCGCTCCTAGAGGCAGTGGGCAGAGATGGCGAGGAGGGACCGACCGCTGAGGCCGTTGTCGTGGATTCATGCGCAGATGTATCCGGGGCGTCCCGACCAAGTGGTAAGTATTCGCCCATCTTCAATAAAACTGTTTCATTAAATTAATTTATATATATATTTTTTAATTCGTTTATTATATTTTCTTGTCAATTAGGCGGAAATAGATGCGGAGACCGACGCGATCACCTTCGGGATCGCGCGAGACACCCTGGGAGACGGGGCGTCCGACGAGGCGATCGCGGAGTTTGCCTCCACGATCGACACCCTTGAGCCGCGCTTGGCCTCTCAGATCATGCACGCGGCGGTAGGGACGGGGAACAACTACTTCTACCAGAGAGGCCTAGGCGCGGCGGGAGATGGGGTTCTCAAGTACACGCCGGCCAATCCCAGCACGCAGCGTGCGGCTTCGACGAGAGGAGACTTGCAGACGCAGCTGCAGAGGACTCAGGCGGAGTTGGCGAGGGCGGTGGAGGCGCTCCAGCAGGCGGAGTTGGCGAGGGCCGCGGAGGCTTCGGCGCAGCAGGCCAGAGACGCATCTGTGGCGGAGATGTACCGATGGATGCAGCAGTCATGGGAGGCCCAGCAGGCTGGACTCCAGCCCCCGCCTCCGCCACAGATGCCCCAGTTCGTCGTCCCCACTCCCCCCCCGCATCGGAGTACGCCAGCCGATCAGGACAGCCATAGCCACCGGAACTCGAACGATCCGGTCGACGACGCTACGCGTTTAGGGGGTGATGATGAGTAGATAGATGACTAGTTAGGGGGTTAATTTGTACAGTATGTAGGATATTAGGGATGGATTGATGTGGATATTTGTTGGATATTTGTTTGTGGATTTTCTGCAGCTAAACCGAAGACGAAGTGAAATTGGGCCTGAGTTAAATTTTTAATTTTTTTTTTAAATATTTAGGGGTTATAGCCGACGAAATGGACCATATTTCGTCGGCTATACCCTCCCGGCTTCCGGCAAAAAAAAGCCGTTCCTGGTACCGGCGATTGTTATGGCCGACGATTAATTCGTCGGCTATGCCTCAACTAATAGCCGACGATAGTGTCGTCGGCTATGCCGGACGTATAGCCGACGATAGTGTCGTCGGCTATACTTCGGATTAGGAGCAATTACGTAATTATTGAAGCCGACGATCTTTCGTCGGCAATGTTCGAAGTATAGCCGACGACGCTTTTTTCGTCGGCTATACCTGGTGTTTTATAAGCCGACGACTTACCCCGGGTGTCGTCGGCTATATTATAGCCGACGGAGCATTCCCGACGAGAGAATAGCCGACGATACTTCGTCGGCTATGACTATAGCCGACGAATTAATGGAAACGGCCGACGAGATGGCGTCGTCGGCTATGACGCCTTTTCTGGTAGTGATCCTTTCTCACATGCATAGAGAGACTGGCAGACTCCGGCCACCGGTCGCCAAAATCTAAGCCTGGGACTTTTGGACCGAAAACCTGCAGAATCTGTATAAACCGAACCGAAACTGGCGGTTGGTTCGAAATTTTTTTTTCAGTCAGTTAAAAAAAATCCTAACAGAACTGTAGATTTTCGGGTCAGTTCGGTTCCTGAGTTAAAAAAAAGGCAAACCCGAATTAGAACTGTTGGATATTTATATATTAATTTTGAACCGTTAGATTTAAAACCTAGATGTAAAAACTTTTTAGCTTCAACTGCAAGTGGCCTCTCTTTCTTCGATAATCTCTCAGCCGAATAGCCTGCTCCCACCCCTCTACGCTACCCGCCCCTCGCCCCAGCCCGGGTTGACCCACCGTGGATGCCTGCTCCCCGCCCCATCCCCGAGTTGACCCGCCGGACTGAAGATTGAAGAACAGAGAGGTTAGTTGGTTTTGTTGCCTTCAGTACCTTCGATTCGTTAGTTGCATTCGGTTCGTTAATTGATTAATCAGTCGCCCCAGCCCGGGTTGACCCGTCGTTGATGCCTGCTCCCCGCCCCATCCCCGAGTTGACCCGCCGGACTGAAGATTGAAGAAGAGAGAGGTTAGTTGGTTTTGTTGCCTTCAGTGCCTTCAATTCGTTAATTGCATTCGGTTCGTTAATTGATTAATCAATTAATCAATTAATCGTTTGAGTACATATGTTATTACATCATTGATCAGTTAATCAATTTGAATTGCATGACATTATAATTATTATTCCTTACATATACATTTGACAGGAACCGAGGAACATCAGGAATCGAACTGAAAGTTTTGCGGTGCGGTTCCTTATGGTTCTAAAAAATAATAATAATAAACCGAACCAAACTATGATAAAAATTTCTTGTGCGCTTTTTTTTTTAATATTAAACCCACACCGTCCCAGCCCTACCAAAATATCCGAGGTCCGGTCACCGGTCACTGGACTCTGGTCATCGAAATCCGGACTCCGGTAACTGGTCGTTGGAATCCGGTGGCCGGAATCTGATCGTCAGAATCTAATCGCAAATTTTTTTGTTCTTTTTAAATCTCAATAAGCTCTAATAATAAATTACTCACCCCAGTAACCCCTAATAATAAATTGCTGACCCTCAATAACACCTAGTAATAAATTACTGATCCCCAATAACCCCTAATAATAAATTACAGACCTTCAATGACTCAAATTACTGACCTCTAGTAACCACTGATATTAATTTACTGACCTCCACTAACTCAAATAATAAATTACTGATATATAGTAATCTCAAATACTAACCCATAGTAATCCTCCATAATAAATTACTAACTCTCGGTGTCTGGTAATACTGACCTTTAATCACTACCAGAAAAGGGGTTATAGCCGACGATATGGGAAAAAACGGCCGACGAAATAGTACCTCGTCGGCTATAACCCCTTATAGCCGACGAACTACTATTTCGTCGGCCACATCGTCGGCTATAATATTATAGCCGACGACTGCCGACAACTCGTCGGCTATAACTATAGCCGACGAAACGTTTTTAGTTATAGCCGACGAGGATGGTATTCGTCGGCTATAAGAGTTATAGCCGACGAAAAGTTTTTGTTATAGCCGACGAGGGGGGTATTCGTCGGCTATAACTCTTATATCAGATCGACCTTCTGCATCAGGGAGCTCATTCGTCGATGAAATCGTCCAAAACGCTCTGAAATCGTCCAAAACCTCGGCCATAAGCTTGAAAGGTACGTATATTGCTGTGTGTGTTGATTTAGTTGGTTATATACAGAGGTGTATTAATTTAGAGTTTAATTAGAATAAATGTGTGATTAATTTGATATATATATATATATATGTGTTGAGATGAGATTATTAATGGGTTGATATATATGTTGTATTGGTTAGATAGAATTGAAGTTTTGTTGAAGATTAGTGATTGATTGTTGATTTATAGGTGATTTTAGATGAATTTGATGAAAAAACGTATATATATTAATTAATTTAATTGTAATTAAAAATATATTGTTGGTATATATAAAAAATACATTGTGTTTAATTAATTAGGGAGATTGACGATGTTTTAATTAATTTAGGGATGCATGTGTATATATATATATATATATATATATATATGTGTGTGTGTAATGATGAATTTTTTAATTAATTAGTACGTACGTAGTACGTGCATATATACATATCTATATATAGCTATATTTATTTCTTGAATTTACAGGATGGACAAGAGTTGGATTACCCTTGGAAGATGGGATCAGGCGTATCATGATGGAGTTAGGAGTTTCCTGGATTTTGTGATGGCTAACTGTGGAGACACTACACTTCATTATTGTCCGTGTAAAAAGTGCAAGTGTGCCACCTCACGACACCGGTTTTCCATAGAGACAGTGGAGCAACACCTGGCTAGATATGGATTTTGGGTCCTATACACTAATTGGATTTATCACGGTGAACCAGAGTTTGCGGGTCGTCATGATCATGGACAATTTGCCGAGAGAGGGAGTTCCTCCAATGATCCGACAACGAACTGGATCAACGATATGTTTCCTCGTGAGAGCGGTGTCTTTGAGGAAGCACCAGATGTGCAACTCCCACCTCCGGAGATGGAGTGTTTCCCTGATATTGAGCCACTCGAGCCATTACCCCGATCTCCGGTCAACACAAGTGGTATGGAAAAGTACAACAACCTGATCGCATTGCAACAGACTCCGTTGTACCCCGGATGCAGTAAGACTGTCCTTGAATCTGTCATGGGAGTGATGAAGATCAAAACGGAGAACAAAGGCACTGTCAAATCGGTTGATGATTGGCTTCGGCTATGGGGTGGGGCGATGCCCCCCGGACATCGGCTTCCTACCAGTCATCATAAGGTGCGACATATCCTTAAAGATCTCGGCCTTTCCTACATCAAGATTCATGCATGCAGATACGATTGCGTTCTGTTTTACGGGGAAGGACTTGCAGATCTTGAATACTGCCCATTATGCAATACAGAGCGGTATAAGTTCACTCCTAAAGGGAACAAGAAAGCTGTGAAGATACTTCGGTACTTCCCGCTGATTGATAGGCTTGAGCGGTTGTTCATGTGTGCTTTCACGGCCGAAGCTATGAGATGGTGGGCTGAGAGGAATGTGCCTGACGATGACACCCTTAGACATCCCGCCGACGGAGAGGCTTGGAAGAAGAACGTGTTGGAGTTTCCCGAATTTGCATCAGAGGTTCGAAATGTTTGGCTAGGGCTATCATCCGACGGTTTCAACCCTTTTGGCAAGAAAGAGCTTCAGTACAGTGTGTGGCCAGTTATTTTGATTCCGTACAACTTTCCACCGTGGATGTGCATGAAGAAGGAATATAACATGCTCACATTGTTGATTCCAGGCCCAGGTTATCCGGGAAAATGTCTCGATGTGTATTTGAGACCCGTAATTGAGGAGCTTCGGTACTTGAGTCTGAACGGCCACCTGGTCTACGACCGGTTCAAAAATGAGATGTTCCGGATGCATGCCATGCTTGTTGGCACGATCAGTGACTTTCCTGGGAGGGGTATGTTGTCGGGCAGCGTCACCAGGGGTTACAGGGCTTGTTCAGAGTGCATGACTGTTGATTGCTCCAGTCCTCATTGCAGCAAGATTGTCCAGATGCGTCACCGTCGTTGGCTTCCGCATGACCATCCATTTAGGGACGATGCACAGGCTTTTGATGGGACTGAAGAAAGGGGCTGGGCACCGGAGCAATGGACAGGGGAGGAAATATTGGCAGTGTTGAATGAGTATGACTTTGGTCCGCTTAGCAATCATCCCGATGTGTTGCGCACGATTCCAGAGAGGCCGGATCGGTATAGGTTCTGGTCACACAAGAGCATCTTATGGGAACTTCCTTATTGGGCCAGGTTGGCTACCAGATACTACCTGGATGTCATGCATATAGAGAAGAACGTGGGTGAAGCCGTGGTTGGCACAGTTTTGAATTGGGAGAAGAAAACAAAAGACACCCCCAAGGCACGCGTTGATCTGAGAAATATGGGACTGCGGGACCATTTGTGGTTGAGAGAGGGCAGGAGCAAAATGCCCCAAGCTCCTTACACCGTCACCAGGGACCAGAAACATGAAATCTTTGGATGGCTGAGTAATGTCAGGTAACTTTTTATTAATTAGGCATGTATTCCCTAAAGAATCCATCTGTTGTTGGACGACTATATATGCATGAAATCTAATTGTTGTTAATGGCTATGCAGGTATCCTTATGGCTATGCGGGTAACATAAGCAAGTGTGTTAACTACCGAGACAACAAGATGTACGGATTGAAGAGTCACGACTGCCATGTACTGCTTCAACGCCTCTTCCCTATTTTCATTCGAGCGTACTTGGAGGATGAAGTGGTTGAGCCGTTGGTGGCGTTGTCAAGATTCTTCCAGAAGTTATGCGCTAGAGAAGTTAGAAAATCAGACCTCATGAGAATGCATGAGGAAATCGTTTTTATCTTGTGTAAGTTCGAGAGGATATTTCCCCCAAACTTCTTTGACATCATGCCTCACCTGATGATCCATCTTCCCCAACAATTGTTGCTTACCGGTCCCGTACACTACACTTGGATGTATCCCATCGAAAGGTACATGTTATTCATAAATTTGATTTATACATGTTTTTAAATAAAAGTTGCATGCTCTTAACACGCACTTGTTAACCTTGCAGACAACTTGGAGACTACAAGAAATATGTGCACAATAAATCTGCGCCTGAGGGGTGTATTGCTGAAGCTTACATTGCGCATGAGTGTGTAACGTACGCCAAGTTGTACTTGGGAGCGATGGAGGACCCCCCACAACATCCAAGTCGAGATGACCCCGAGTTCAACCTATCTATCGTCGCCAACTCTGTTGTACCATACGGAAGCTTCAAGAAAAAGGGTGTGGACAAGTTGCCTGACCATGAGGTAGGGATTGCCCACTGGTGGGTTCTAATAAACTGTCCGGAGGTACAATATTGGAAACGTCACCATCTTCACAGCAAGGAAGTTCGCGGTGATGTCGAGTACCACAACACGACGTTTGCAGACTATTTTCCACAATGGGTAAGTGTATAAATATATATATTAGATGGCTTTCTTTTACAGTTCCCTATTCTTTAATCATAAACACACCGAGTGATTTGAGTTATATTTTTCAGCTGATGCAAGTGGCTGCGAGGGGTGGTCATACAAATTACTCAGAGGAATTGAGGCTGTTGTCGATGAAGCCGATATCTTCCACAGTCCGCCCAATGTGTGATGTCAACGGCGTTAAGTATATATGTGAAGCTAGAGACGGGGAACGCAAAACACAGAATTGTGGGGTGATGGTCGATGGTGCAGAGGGGGGCGTGGATTTTTACGGTGTCCTACAGTCAGTTGTTGAACTCATTTATGGGAACCGCATGAAAGTCCACTTGTTCAAGTGTCGATGGTTTGATACTAGGCCGCACCGCATACGGATCGATCAGTACGGCATACTTTCGGTGAATACCGCCACTAGTGTGTATGAAGACGACCCCTTTGTTTTCGCCACAGCGGCCAAAAAGGTCTTTTATCTTGACGATCCTTTGAACAAAGGCACGTGGAAGGTAGTTAACCATGTGTCTCAGCGAGACATATACAGTGCTACCACACTTGGTGTGAGCACAGAGTGTCAAGAAGCGACCGCATACCAAGAGCCGGACGCCGGCGACATTCCGGAATCCTCCACCATCCGCGATAATAATGTGACGCCGGGCAGAGTGGTCCGACTTCCTAGGGGTCAGGTGCCCATGTATGATGTTAATCCGAATCGTCTATATCAGCCCGACGATGACTCAGACGACGAGTACGAGCACCGGTTGCCAGATATTAACTACTATACTACGTCTGACTCAAGTGATGAGGATGATTCTGATTATCATCCTTAGTATACTATTTATGTATGTATTTGTGTACGATGGTGCATGCATGTATGAAAATATTTTTTGTCCTTAATTACCGTTTTTCGAATTTATGGGAAATTGTATTGATTTGTTTGTGCGATATTCAGGAATTTATCAGGTGAAATAGGCAATTTTCAGGCCCTAAATGGCAAATTTTCAGAAAGATCAGCGTTATAGCCGACGAAATGGACCATAATTCGTCGGCTATAATGCCCATACTGTAGCCGACGACTTCCAATTCGTCGGCTATACTGTAGCCGACGACTTGCAAGTCGTCGGCTAAAGTATATTGACCGAAACCATACGTAGACCGTTCAAATGCAAAAGTGTCGTGAAATAAGATACGACCGAAATATTGAAATACGACTACGGTTGAAAAATGGGAAGATTCCGACAAAATCTGTGTGCCGAATGTTGCGGTTAGGTGTTTTTTACTTCCGTTTTCCTATGGGTAGCCTGACGGTCGGTAAATATTTGGAGGAAAATTTTTATACGGTTAGTTGCGTCGCATCGATTTGAAACTATTCTCTGTTGAAGGTCAGGCCAAAAAACGTCATCTAGACGGGCCAATTGCCGTTTTAAAGCGTTTAGAGGTTTGACCAAGCAGTTTGACCGTCCCGATCGAGCCTTTAACGTTGTCAGATGTAGTTGTATTTTTTTTCATACATGTATTTAATCTTAACGGTGATATCTGACGGTTGGAATAGATTTTCCAAACTTTTAGATTCGAAATCGGAACATATGCACTAATGTTCCTTAACTTATTTACTAAGTGTTTAAGTGAATGTATAGTTTCAAATAGTTACCATACGTAGACCGTTCAAATGCAAAAGTGTCGTGAAATAAGATACGACCGAAATATTGAAATACGACTACGGTTGAAAAATGGGAAGATTCCGACAAAATCTGTGTGCCGAATGTTGCGGTTAGGTGTTTTTTACTTCCGTTTTCCTATGGGTAGCCTGACGGTCGGTAAATATTTGGAGGAAAATTTTTATACGGTTAGTTGCGTCGCATCGATTTGAAACTATTCTCTGTTGAAGGTCAGGCCAAAAAACGTCATCTAGACGGGCCAATTGCCGTTTTAAAGCGTTTAGAGGTTTGACCAAACAGTTGACCAGGGAATAGCCGACGAAATCCTTAACTTCGTCGGCTAAACTCTTGCGATCCGCGCCGTTTCATTGTCCGCCGTTGGATGGGCGAGATCTGACGGCTGCTGAGAGCGTAAAGTATAGCCGACGAGATTCATATTATAGCCGACGATATGCATATTATAGCCGACGATATACTTAACTTCGTCGGCTATAACCGGCCCGCAAAGCCCAACTTCGGCCCGGCCCGGATTTCGGCCCGGCCCGTCAGAGTATAGCCGACGAAATTCGTCGGCTATAACTATAGCCGACGAATTAAAATAACATCGTCGGCTATAGTCCTTCGATTTAAACCGAAACAGAGGGCGCCTCCCTCATTTTCCAGAAACCCTAAATCCCTAAATCCCCACTGCCGCAGCCACCCGTCCCTCCCCGACGCCGACCGACCACCACCGACGCCGACCGAGCCTCCCCCTCCCTACCCTCCCCCTCCCCGCCCCCTCCCCGTCGTGCCTGACCCCTCCCCGACCCGAAACCCCCTGCCGCCGCCGCCCCGAGCCGCCGTCCCGAGCCGCCGTAGCCGCCCCTGCCTTGCGTCGCCTCTGCCGCCCCTGCTGCAGCCGCCCAGCCGCAGCCGCCCCTAGCCGACCCGAAACCCCCTGCCGCCGCCGCCCCTGCCGCCGCCGCCGCCGCACCGCACCACCGGTCCTCGTCCAGACTGCACCACCATGTCAGGTAGTCCCGATCGAGCCTCATTTACGGTTTTTATTAATTTTGTCGAATTTTGTGAATTTTAGGGTTTTTGTGAATTTTTTGTGGAATTTAGGGTTTTTGTGAAATTTATGGAATTGTGTGGATTTTTTGTTAAATTTGTTAATTTTGTGGAATTTATATACTAATTTTGTGGATTTTTTGTTAAATTTACGGTTTTTATATACTAATTGTGGAATTTTGTTGAATTTATATACTAGTATACTAATTTATATACTAATTTATATATAATTAGGTATAAATATTTTTTTTCATTTTTATGACGATATATATATATATATTTTTCGGAATATATATATATATATAATTAGGTATAAATATAGTTATGTATATATATAATTAGGTGTATATATATTTAAAAAAGTTTTTTATTTTTTTGTGAAATTTAAGGAATTTTGTGTTATATTTCGGAATATATATATATAATTAGGTATAAATATATTTAGGTACGTATATATATAATTAGGTATATATACATTGAATGATGTTTTTAATTTTGTTTTGTGGAATTTTTGTGCAATTTATGGAATTTATATACTAATTGTGCAGGAAACCGGCGCTTTGTAGACCGATGGCTTGGCAGACGGACCGAGAGCGACCCCGACGCTCAGGCAGGATCCAGCCGTGGGGGGAGCGGATCCAGCGGTCGTCGGGGCCTAGGCCGGCCTTTGAGTCGACGAGAGGAGACGTTGATGGGATTGACGCCGAGCGATCCACGTGGGGGCTCCTCGTATGAGTCGACGGGAGCGGGCCCTGACTCGAGTGTCGGAGGAGGACGCAGAGCCACCAGACCCCAGTGCACTTCAGCACTGTTCCAGGATCGGCAGCCGACCCCACCGCGCGCCGATCTGGACCCTCCAGAGATGCTCCCTGTCCCCCCACAGCGACATCATCCACAGCTACGGGGCCCACCGTCAGGGGGAGCAGGCCCCTCAGGGTCCACGCCCCGTATGTCTCCGCCATCGGGGATGTACATGGTCCAGTTCCTCCCTGCCATCCCTGAGTACGACGCCAGGGGGAGGCAGATTTGGAGGCACGACCGGCCCCACGAGATTCCCTGGGAGGAGGCCTACTTCTACAGTCCTTTCGACTCAGAGGACTGCCGCGGCCTGTGGGCCGTTCGTGAGAAGGACAAGCAGTACAACGACGCAGGTAATTGGTTAGTTTAATTAATTATTTAGATTGTTTAATTAATTATTTAATTAGTTAGTTTAAATAATTATTTAACTATGTGTTCATTTTAACAGGCGTCCTCGTCAATAAACCCGCGGGGACGAGACGGACCAGAGGGCCAGCGAACATGTCGACCCTGGAGAGGGAGCTGGCCGGTGGGATCAGAGAGATCCTGCCCGGTCCCGGTGAGGATGGACGCCCGATTGAGCGGAGAGACACCACCACCAAGTACATCAACGCGACGGGCATGCTCGTGCGGGACAGGGTCCCACTGTTGTGGCCCGACTGGGGCTCTGTGCCCGATGAGATCAAGGCGCGAGTGTACAATGCACTGTCGGTGAGTTAAATATGATTTTTATTATAGAAAATAAACAATTATGAATTCAGTCCTTATAACTATATAAAAATATTTTCTAATTAATTTATAATGTTGCAGCAATGGTTTAGAGTCCATCCTACCTTGGACTGGTGGAGAGACGAGCAGCTGAAGAACAGGTTATGTGTTTTGCTTTTTTTTGTATAAATATATTTATTGGCAGTGTACGAATATATCTAACAGTTGTGTTCTGTTAATATAGGTACTCCGAGTGGAAGAACGAGCTGTCCACGCACTACATGACGTACCATGTGGAGCAGCGCTTGGGGCGAGCTGCAACCCCCCACGAGTTCCGGTACAGGGAGTACGAGTGGCTATGGCTGGTAGCCTACTTCGGGAGCGACAGGGTCTCGGTAAGAAAATTTAGCCTGGTAGTATATAACTTTTTAATGTTATTTAATAATTAAATTATGTAGTTACTTAATTCAATTAATTAGTTAGTTAGTTAGTTATTAGTTATTAAATTAAGTCAGTTGGTTAGTTACATAGTTAGTTAGTTCGTTACTAAATTAAATCAAATTAAATTAAATAAAATTAGGTAGTTAGTAAGTTAGTTAGTTACTAAATTAAATTAGTTAGTTAAGTAGTTACTAATTAAATTAGTTAGTTAAGTAGTTACTAATTAAATTAAATTAGTTAGTAACTAAATTAGTTATTAATTTTATTTTGGTTAGTTCCTAATATTTTAATTTAGTTACTAATTTATATTTGCGTTTATATGTTTGTTGTTATAATACAGAAAATCTCGCGGACGAACAGCGACAACCGCAGGAGGAACGAGCACCCCCACCACGGCGGCGCCCGCTCCTGGAGGCAGTGGGCAGAGATGGCGAGGAGGGACCGACCGCTGAGGCCGTTGTCGTGGATTCATGCGCAGATGTATCCGGGGCGTCCCGACCAAGTGGTAAGTATTCGTCCATCTTCAATAAAAGTGTTTCATGAAATTAATTTATATATATATTTTTTAATTCGTTTATTATATTTTCTTGTCAATTAGGCGGAAATAGATGCGGAGACCGACGCGATCACCTTCGGGATCGCGCGAGACACTCTGGGAGACGGGGCGTCCGACGAGGCGATCGCGGAGTTTGCCTCCACGATCGACACCCTTGAGCCGCGCTTGGCCTCTCAGATCATGCACGCGGCGGTAGGGACGGGGAACAACTACTTCTACCAGAGAGGCCTAGGCGCGGCGGGAGATGGGGTTCTCAAGTTCACGCCGGCCAATCCCAGCACGCAGCGTGCGGCTTCGACGAGAGGAGACTTGCAGACGCAGCTGCAGAGGACTCAGGCGGAGTTGGCGAGGGCGGTGGAGGCGCTCCAGCAGGCGGAGTTGGCGAGGGCTGCGGAGGCTTCGGCGCAGCAGGCCAGAGACGCATCTGTGGCGGAGATGTACCGATGGATGCAGCAGTCTTGGGAGGCCCAGCAGGCTGGACTCCAGCCCCCGCCTCCGCCACAGATGCCCCAGTTCGTCGTCCCCACTCCCCCCCCGCATCGGAGTACGCCAGCCGATCAGGACAGCCATAGCCACCGGAACTCGAACGATCCGGTCGACGACGCTACGCGTTTAGGGGGTGATGATGAGTAGATATAGTGGGTTAATTTGTACAGTATGTAGGATATTAGGGATGGATTGATGTGG
Source organism: Potentilla sterilis (assembly GCA_963682095.1). NCBI lineage: Eukaryota > Viridiplantae > Streptophyta > Magnoliopsida > Rosales > Rosaceae > Potentilla > Potentilla sterilis. The sequence goes on from OY821761.1 coordinate 28,508,093, forward strand.
ATATTTGTTGGATATTTGGTTGTTTGTTTGTGCATTTTCTGCAGCCCCCGAAGACGAAGAGAAATTGGGCCCGAGTAAAATTTTTTAATTTTTTTAAATATTTAGGGGTTATAGCCGACGATATTGGCATTATTTCGTCGGCTATAACAGTTATAGCCGACGATTTTTACCAAATTTCGTCGGCTATAAGGGATATAGCCGACGATGTTTACCATATGTCGTCGGCTATACCCTCCCGGCTTCAGGCAAAAAAAAGCCGTTCCTGGTACCGGCGATTGTTATGGCCGACGATAGTGTCGTCGGCTAAAACGGACGTATAGCCGACGATAGTGTCGTCGGCTATACTTCGGGTTAGGGGCAGTTACGTAATTTTTAAAGCCGACGATCTTCTCGTCGGCAATGTTCGAAGTATAGCCGACGACTCTTTATTCGTCGGCTATACCCCGCGGTTTATAAGCCGACGACTTACGCCTCGTGTCGTCGGCTATAGTATAGCCGACGGAGCATTCCCGACGAGGCTATAGCCGACGATACTTCGTCGGCTATGACTATAGCCGACGAATTAATGGAAACGGCCGACGAGATGGCGTCGTCGGCTATGACGCCTTTTCTGGTAGTGAATGCAAGATTGCAATTTACTAACTTTCAGTAATCTCCGATAATAAATTACGGACCCACCCATAGTGATTTTAATTATTAACTGTCAGTAACTTTAAATTATAAATTACCGACTCTTAGTAAATATGTTATTAACCCATAAATAATAGGGCGAATGACCAATTTGAAAATCAAATGACCAAAATACGTGAAAATGTTAGACTCTTTTAGTACAGTTCAAAGTTCAAATGACTCTATTTTTGAGAAAATTAATCTTCAAATGAAAGTAACACAGGATCATGTATAGGTATTAATCATGTATAGATAGATAAAGAACATAGCAAATAAGACACTTAGCTACACAACTATTGTTACACATGCTTTCCCAACGCTTGTCTTTGCCATTTTAAAGCCATGAAAGTTTTGCTCCTATTCATCTTTGAATGATGAAAAATGTAAGTTCAGAAGTGACCCCATATTGGATTCCTAGTTGTAGACCCTCTTCAACTTAGTACATCACTACCTAGCTCCATCATGCATGTTTATCACTTTATCTCTTTCGAATCTGAATGCTTGCTTTTCACTCTGTTAAATTGGCTAGTAAAGAACCGCAAATAACGAATTCGAAAGTAAAACTTCTGTTCAGCCTCAATCATGCATTAAGTAGAAACAATAACTTAAAAGCTTGAGAGCTCAATGATCACATACACAGAGAGATAGAACTAACTCTCTCTCTCTCTCTCTCTCTCTCTCTCTCTCTCTCTCTCTCTCTCTCTCCTAAGCTGCCTTTCGTTCCAACACAATTGAATAAATAAGACTACCGCCAATAGATATTTAAACCATAATTGATTTAAAACTTTGAATGATTCTTGACTACAGTAAAATAAGTTTGCTCATTTGTCTTCGGCCACCGTATCCCTCATCATTGTTGAACCCAGCCTTCGGCACTCCGTCAAGCTAAGAGTAAATCAGGTGTACTCAAACTTCGAGCAAGTTTAGAGATGTAGATCAGGTTAACAAATCATATCTAAAGATGTAGATATGAAACTTGAGAAGGAAAAAAAAGAGTTCAAAGTACTTGAGAAAAGTTGGCGCTCTTAGACCAAACGCCGACGACTTGGCCAAGGAATACCACAAGCCTTGTCGACACAGAGATCGCTGACATCGACGAGTGACAATCGACGACTGCTTGAGAATGAGGAGCTACGAATGAGGCGTCGTCGTCTTTGGGGCTGCAGCTTGGCTGCGGGATGAGCAAGGGCAATGCGCTCGGCAGGGGCAGCCCTCTCAGCAGGTTACTGGGCAGATGCAAGCGGGGGCAGCCCGCTTCGGTAGGTGCACGGTCTTCGGCAAGGACTGCAGCTAGTATGGCTGGCCGCTCTCGGCAGGTTTGGCATAATGAAAGCAGGTTGCATGGTGGCTTCTCTTGGCAGGGTGGGAAGGTTTCATATCGGCATAAGCTTTGGCAGGATACTTGGCAGGTGTAGGCAGCTTCTGGGCAGATCTGTCTAAACCCCGGCAACGGCGCCAAAAATTGATGAGAGCCTAAACTCGTACACAATAATAAACCCTACAATAGTTAGTAATATAGAAATAAGTAGGGATCATTCTAGCCGGGGATTAAGGGTACCTGAAACATGAGAATGTTAACAGAAATATTCACAAACACATATGCACACAATTTTCACTCTTATATACATATATACGAATTTATCATGGGGGATGAAGATGAGGTTCGGCAGCAACAAGGCTGCCCCAAAGCTAAAAGACACGAAATAAAACCTAAAACTACTATGTACAAGTTTGGTCGACATTCTTCTACAAATTATTAGCACGAAAACAATCAAAACACACAACAAAATAGCAAACAAGACTCACGGCATTATATCAACATGTTCTAGATTCGACTTAGTTCCAACCAAATTAGCTCCTAAACGATTTCACTAATCGATTAAGACTCCTTATGTATTTTAAGTGACTAAACGCCTAACCTTCAAAATTAAACTAGTCATCTTTGAATATTCTAAACGACGTAAGCAAACATGACAAGTAATTGAGCGCAAAATCTTTTTAGTTGGAAACATATTAGCAAGTAAGGCGTCACTCTTCTCACATCGATATGTAAATTCTTTAAACCACTCTATCCCTAAAAACACCACAAGGTAAGCAACTAATCGTCTATCTTATCCTATAAATATTTTGGCTTATGAGATCGATACCCCGAGTACATTGCAATTGTATAGGGCAGCAACCTTTATTGCACACGGATTTAAAGAATAAACCAAGTACGAAACTACAACTACGTTAACATGCTTGCCGGTTATCCTATTTACTATCTTGTTACATCTTTTCCTTACAAATTATCATGCAATTCGAAACTTATCTTTGAAATTCTTTATTAATACCATAAGAATTAAATTGACATGCATAATTATAAAACCAATCTCACAATCATTTTTCACATAGACATGAAAACACAATAACCAAACATACACATGAGTTTCATAGACAAAACTACACAAAACTACATAAAAACTATTACAAACCAAAAGAAGGGAGTAGATCACACTTTTGAGACACCTTGATGACTTCTACTCGTGTGGATCCGATGGAATGAGGTTCGGTTGATGGTTGGATGAAGGGTGAAGGATACGCAGAAACTTTGTGGTGGTGTTGTGGTTTTCGGTTTGAGTTTTAAGATCTTTGGCTGAAAATTGGTAGAGTTTTGGCTAGGATTTTTGCTTTAGAATGTGACAAATTTTATGAGGAATTCGTTGGCTTTATATAGCGGAGAACCTAGGGTTTGCTGGCAGCTCCAAGGAATGACAATTCCTTGTCCAAGTTGGTTTTAGATTTCCTTGTGGGTAAAGTATTGCTTTCTTGGACTTTCAATTCTGAATTTTCTTCAAAGCTTGGGCTGCATATCTTCATGGACTTCTTATGTGGACTTGACAACTCCATTTGATGAACTTTGATCCATGAAAAATGCACAAACCGTCAAGAACACAGAACCGGCAGCAATGCTTGCCTACCGGCAGCATTCTCCTAGCTCGACTAGGATAGCTTCTTTCTTCATGCTTTTCCATATTGCCTTGGCTTGATGTCTTCCTCTATCCTTCAATAAGCTTGGACAATCTTCAAATATGCAATTGTGTGCCAAAATGTCCATCGAAAATAGAAACAAAGGAAAAGGGGCAGAAACTTTGTGGAATCGGCTGGCAGTGACCTTGTCGCATTGCAACTGGCATAAATTTCTCCTCCGTGCTCCGATTGATGCAATTCAAAGTCTATGAGAAACTAGACTCGTAGAGCTTTCTCCATATAAAAGGGCTTCCTCAGATTCCATGTGAAATGTCCGGAATAAATTTTTGAATTCAGGACACAGTCCCAGGAAAAATCCTGGAACTCCCTGGATCACTTTGCTCGAACTGCTGAGTTGCAGTCATCTTCTGGTTGACTTCTTGAACTTCGATTGATCTGAATTTTTGAAATAAAATAATTTTGTAAGCCAATTAAATGCATACCAAATTTCAACAAATTTGGAAAAGGATAAGATAGTTTTCCACTCGTCTCAGAATCACGAAAAAGACATATTTTGCATTATTTTCCAGATTTCTCAAACTTAGTCATTTTTCGGATAATTAAGCACAAATTTCCAAAACTCCACCAAAACAACACTAAACTAAATTACGACTCTATCTTAGATAAATAAGGGATAAACGAAGCATAAACGAGGGCATAAACACATTAATATCATAGCACTTTGTGCTCCTGTCACTAATGCAAAAGTGTTATAAAGCAATGTTGTAGTGGACACACAGAGCTTTCTAACAGTATAAAGTTTGCCTCAATCGGACCATCAGAAGTACTCTTTGTTTGGCCTTTTATCAGACCTGTTGATCTGCCTAGTTTTCTGTTTCGCCAGATTGACCTTGCTGCACTCAAATTGAAACTGGGAACAGCTTGAGGCTCCAAATTCACTTATGTAAATTCCTACTGAAATTAGACTCAGAGAGCTTTCCAACGGTTAATGGCACAATTTCCTAGGTCATTTGAACTGAAAATGGAGGCCTTCCAAAGTGGACAGACTGCACTGCCCGATTTCTGTTTGGGCAGAATTTTCTTATTTTCTGCATTTTTTTCTTTCAAGTTCGACCTGCACGAACACAGGACACATCAAAACGAACAAAAACAATAAACTAAAATGCAAGAATATACAGATTCATACAAGCTACGGCTTCAATAAATTTTCAAGGCAATACATGAAATTTTTCTGAATGTTTCAAGTTATACATACGGCATCAAAGTTTTCAAAGATTCGAACGAAAACTATACAAGCACACAAAAGTTTACAAAACGGATAATATTCAAATATAACAAGCTTTTATAATCCCCGGCAACGTCGCCAAAAATTGATCGAGTCGCCGAAGCGGCACTACAATGATAAACGCTACAATCGTTAGTAGTATAGAATAAGTAGGGATCGTTCTAGCCGGGGATTAAGAGTACCTGAAACATGAGAATGTTAGAACAAATATTCAAATATTTACATATAAAAACGTCACATATTGGGGATTGAGGTTCGGCAGCCATAGGGCGGCCCTAAAACTAAAACACGAAATTTAAAACCTAAAACTATTATGTACAAGTGATCATCATCTTTCACACCAAGTAGTTCACACAAAAGACTCTTTAACATGTAGACACGCATGGAAGAAAGTAAGGAACAAGTATTTAGCACGTTTAAGACTCAAATTAGTTTCGACCATAACTAGAGCTTCCGCTATGTACCTAGTTACTAGACTCCACAAGTTCTTTAGAACAAACTTCCGTTCTAGCCCTAAAGATTTTATGCTAATCCGGTCAAGACTTAACATTTAAAGCACAAGAGTCTTAAATCGAAAACATGTAAACAAGTAAGGTTGTCAATCATCTTATTTAGCATGCAAGCTCTAAGATTAATAACCCTAAGTGAATAACACAAATCATAGAGTCCGTCAGATCCATATAGTTTGTAATTACTCTAGCTGATTAAACCTAATACCTAGATCATGTTCAAAGACAATACCAAGTATCGATTTTCATGCCCTCACCTTAGATTACTAACCAATTTAAATCCTAAACATGCTTCTAATACCACTGCCCTAATTATCCAACATACAAAATCCACAAGTTAAAATTACAAAAACTTGAAATAAACTTCAATCATACAATCGGTTTACATAAAAGTTCAATAAAAACCAATAATCGAATCGAGTTCATACAATACAACCATACTAAAACAAATACAAAAGCCATAGGGGGAATGGATCACACTCTTAGAACCTTGAGAAGCTCTTCAAGACGTGGTGGAGAAGGTGCGGCTGCTCGGCAGAAAACAAGAACAAGGGAACGGAAATTTGGAGGGTGGTGGTGTAGGTTTTAGGCTAAGTATTTGAGGATTGGTGTTTGTGAAACTTGGTAGAGTTTTTGGCTAGTACTTGACCTTGAGATGAGATGATTTTTCCGTGGAAAAGTGACCCCTATATATATGAGAGAGGCCGGCAAAACCCTAGGAGAAATCCTAGCTGCAATCAGCAAAACAAAATAAGGTTTTGATTCATTCCTTTCTTGGTTCTTCTAGGACTTCTTTTTCTGAATTTTCTTCTTCGATTGGGCTGCATAACTTCATGAACTTTTCATGTGGCTCAAATGATTCCCCTTGATGGATATTGATCCACGAAAAATGCCCCAACCGACCTAGATGCACAACCGGCAGAAACTGCTGCCTATCGCAGCCTTCTCCTAGCCGAGCTAGGAATGCTTCTCTTCTTCGTATTTTCCACCTTGCTTTAGCTTGCTGACTTCCTCTATCCTCCATTAAGCTTGGAAAATCATCAAATATGCAATCGAATGCCAAAATGTCCATCAAAAACAGAAAATAAGGAAAACAGGCAGGAAGTTGGTTTTCTCGGCAGGCAGTGACATTGCCGCCTTGCAGCTAGCATAACTCTTTCCTGATGGGAGCCTAAGCTCGCACAGAATAATAAACCCTACAAAATATCGTTAGTAGTATGAGCAAGTAGGGATCGTTCTAGGCCGGGGATTAAGGGTACCTGAAATATGAAATTGTTAGACAAATATATATACAAATATAAACACATAACGTCACACATGGGGTATGATATGGTTCGGCAGCAAGCTGCCCTAGACTACACACGAAACTTAAATTGCTGAAAATAAATCCTAAGTCTAATATTTACAAGTGATCATCATCTCTCACACAAAACAGTTCACACAAAAGTCTCTTTAACACAAAGATTCGCATGCAAGAAAGTAAGAAACAAGTATTCATGCATCTTAGACTTAATCAATTTCGACTACAATTAGAGCGATTAGCCTTTTAACCAATTGTAAGACATCTAATGTTTTAAGATCATGCTATTCGCCTTCGATCCTAAAGTTTATGCTAATCCGGTTTTAAACGTTTTAACATTTAAGCACAAGAGTCTAAATCGAAAACAAGCAAACAAGTAAGGTCGTCAATCTTCTTATTTAACTTGCAAGTTCTAAGGTTCTTTAGATCTAGGTGAGCAACACAATCAAGAAAACTCAACTCGTATAACTTAATCTTATTACTCAATCATATGAAATCTAGCACTTAGAATTACATGCAAACAACAAATGCTTAAACAAAACTAGTGTGTCGATTTTTGTGCCCTAACCTTAGATTACTAATCGATTTTAAGTCTAAATCATGCATCAAATACCTACTGCCCTAATTATCATACATACGAAATCCATGAATTAAAAATTACAAAATTCATCACATAAATTCTAACAAAAATCGCAATTCATGTTCATCATACAATACCAAACGAAAACAAAGTATTTTTATAACAACAAATGTGACTAAACCGAAAATAAAAATACAAGTCATAGGGGTGGATCACACTTTAGAAACCTTGGAGAGCTTCGTCTTGGTGTGGTGAATGAGGTTCGGCAGTGGCTGAGGTAAGGAATGGAATCGGTGGTGAGAAGTGGTGGAATCGGTGGACTTGTATTTTAGGGTTTCGGGTTAGAACTTTGGTAGGAAATTTGGTAGAGTTTCGGCTAGTGTTTTGCAAGAGATGAGATGATTTTATGATGGGTGCTGGCCTCTATATATAGGAGAAAAGGTCTGTGCAGTTTGAAGCTTTTTCTTGTTCAAAACGGGAAAGAAATCTTCATTAAATAAGGTTTCCCAATCCAAGTTGGAATAGGCTTTTCTTTCCTTATTGAACAAAGAAACTCTTGCTTGGCCGGCTTATGATTTCTTTTTGGACGTTGCATAGCTCTTTGGAATGATTTGGCATGCTTGCAGCCGCTGGAAGACATTACCGGAAATTCCTCTCTGCTTGCGGATGCATACTTGGCTGGCAAGTGAAGCTGGCGAACGAGTGCTGGCGGATCTGCTGGCGGATGAAGCTGGCGGATGAAGCTGGCGGATCTGACCTTTGTGTCTTCAGTCGAGCATAACTTTTTCTTCAATGCTCCGATTGATGCGATTCCAAATCTCAGATAAACTAGACACATATAGCTATCTCTATATAAAACAGTTCGATCAAATTCCTTGTGAGTCGTCGGGAATGATTTGTCGAAGTTGGGACACAGCCCCAGGAAAATCCTGGAAGTCCCTGGTGATCTTTGCTCGGACTGCCGTTTTGCAGCCAACCTTTGGGTGACTTCCCGAACTCCGATTGATCTGAAATTTTAACACAATATTCCTCAGTATATGAATATTAAGCACACCAAATTTCATAGAATTCGGAGAAGGATAGATCACAGTTTCACTCATCTCAAAATCACGGAAAAGACATATTTTGCATTATTTTCCAGATTTCTCAAACTCAGTCATTTTTCGGATTCTTAACCATTTTTCGCCAAACTCTACCAAATTAACACTAAACTATATTAAGACTCAATCTTAGATAAATAAGGGTTAAACAAAGCATAAATGAGGGCATAAGCATGTAATATCGTCGCACATTGTGCTCCTATCAACTACCCCACACTTATCCTTTGCTAGTCCCTTAGCAAACTAAATTAAACTAGACTTCTAAAAGACTATTGCCCCTAACAATTTGTCTCAGGCTCGTATGTACACATAGCTTTCAAGTTATATGCATGAAAATGCTAAGCACGAAATTTCCGAGCTTCATGAATATGTAACATCGATATGAACATATAAGAACAAAAGGTAAGCATGTAAACATGTTAAGCTAATTTAAATCACCTCACTAGGCATACTCTCTTCTTTTCTCTCGAAGCATGGTAATTCACTCATAAGTATATGCAAGCGAAAGATCGTGAATTACAAAGAGTGACTTGCATATATCAAAGAAACGAAAGCACTTTGTGAATTTTCATCGAAAAACCTCATATGATAACTATATGCACCAATGAACCAAAACCATAAGCTTACTCTTGAGATAATCTCCACAATCAAATTTAACCATCTTAAGAATCATGAAAAGATCAATAAAAGGGATGTAATGGGGCTAGGTTAAGAGGTATTCGATATTTGGATAAGGAGGCTCAAAACGTCACCGTGTACTTTAGCAAAGCTCAAATCTCCTTATGTCTTCTCACCAATGGTCGAATTTCTTCTTGTTGGACTCATACTTCATTCTTTACTTCCCCAAAACATAGTGAATATGAACAAAGGTCAAAATATAACAATAGTAGACCTTCACATGAATACATACTCCAAATTCACAACACTTTTTTCAAGACTATAGTTAGCAATTTTTTTTTTTTTTTTTTAAAAACCGTGCCTCTTTCTTTTCTTTTCTTTCGGACTTGATTTTTCTCTTTTCTTTTCTTTTCTTTTTCTGTTCGAATCACATATTTTCTGTTTTCTTTTTACTAGGGCACAACACAATTACAATTTTCATACAATTTTCTAGCTAAGTCTACCCCACACTTGTTCTTCTTCATCACTTCACGCAAAAACGCTTTCAAAAATCAAGCTTTGCCAATACTTTGATCAAGGGTAAAGGCACAACTATACTAAGCTCATGGAAAGTGTTTAAGGGTGATGAAAGAAAAGGCTCAACGTAGGCTCAAAGGGGTTTACTAAGGTGTCCCACGACGGGCTCCAATAGGGCGCATGCTTTATTTGGCTTTGGTGGTAAACCTAAATGATCTTTATTCAATCATATTCAAAATCAAAGTATTTTATGATATAAATGTTTCGAAAATCAACAAGAGTAAGTTCTAGCATACTAGAGTTCATTAAAAGCTATGGCACATAGTCATCGAATATGCAAAGAATTAATTATGAGGTTTCATACTTCCTACAAATCTATCAAATTTTGTCTTTTTATCGCTGAAGAAGAAAGCAAATTGGCACTAAAGCTCACATAGGTTATAATCGAAATAAATTAGCTAAAACATGCATGCTTCATAATCAACAAATCCTACATGCTCCTACCAATGCACAAAATCCATGAAACTCACAATTTTAATTGTATGCATAACCATCATCTATATATGCAAAGAGGAGAAAAACATCATTGACATATTAGGGGCATCCTAAGACTCGAAACAAACAAATTAAAACACTCTATTTTTGTGGAACAATTTTCTGAATTTTCTTTTCTAAACTAAGCACACAAAAAGCAAAAACAAAAACGGAACATGCTATCCCACCCCACACTTAGAAAATTACATTGTCCTCAATGTAAGCACATAACTATACCAATGAATTTCCTAAGCATGCAATAGACTAACATATACCAACATATCATCACAAATCAAAGAAAAAGAGAAGGGTTAAGAAATTTCAAACTCTCGGTGATGGCTCCTTCACTTTTCTTTGATCGAATTGGGTTGCCTCCCAAGTAGCGCTTTGTGTTTATAGTCCATAGCCTAGACTTTTCACCGTGTGTTGCATGTGTTCATCTTGCTCCAAAGTAGTTCAAATCGGCAAGAAGAAGCTCATTGCATGTCGTATCCATGTCGACTCTTTTCAGCGTGTCCGGTTGAATCGGCGTATCCGGCTCTATAGCTGGCGTATCCGGCGTATCTGTACGGCTGCTCTCGGTATCTGGTAGCATCTCATCAATCCTGCCGGCAATGGCAGGTCCGGCAGGGTGGTCGGCTGCAGCAGAAGTGAGGTCCGGCCTCTCGGGTTCATGGTGTGTGTCCGGCAGGGAGGTACTTAAGCTGCCGGCAAGTGCAAGGGCTGCAGCATGGCACGGTGGTGGCGTGGGGGTGGTAGGTGGATTGCAACTTGACTCGGCAGTGGAGACTTGCGAAAGCTGCAGCTCGGCAGCTTCTTATGGTGGAGGATCATGGAAATCGGCGGCCTCAACGGAGTATGATTGGAATGAATCATAGTAAGGCTTAAGTCGGTGGCCATTAACTTTGAAACGCTTGGATGTCACACGATTCTCAATCTCGATTGCACCATATGGAAAAACTTGAGTGACAACAAAGGGGCCAACCCATCTAGAGCGAAGCTTACCCGGAAAAAGTCGAAGTCTTGAATTGAATAAAAGAACTTGTTGCCCAACTTCAGACTTTTTACCCCGGATCATCTTATCATGAAAAGCCTTTGTTTTCTCCTTGTAGATCCAAGCGGCATCATAGGCTTCATTACGGATTTCTTCAAGTTCGTTGAGTTGAAGCTTTCTATGAAGACCGGCATCGTCTATGTTCATGTTGAAGGCCTTGATTGCCCACCATGCCTTGTGCTCTAGCTCAACCGGTAAGTGACATGCTTTGCCATAAACTAACCGAAAAGGGGACATGCCTATCGGTGTCTTGTATGCAGTCCTATATGCCCACAAAGCATCATCGAGACGATCACTCCAATCCTTCCTTGAAGGTCCAACAGTTTTCTTAAGTATTTGCTTGATCTCTCGATTACTTACCTCGGCCGTACCACTTGTTTGGGGGTGATAAGGTGTAGATACCTTATGAGTGACTCCATACTTCTTCAATAAGGCTTCAATGGTGCGGTTACAAAAATGGGATCCTCCATCGCTAATCAAGACTCTTGGAACTCCAAAACGTGAAAAGATGTTGGTCTTGAGAAAACCGGCTACCACCTTGGCATCATTGGTGCGTGTAGCCTTGGCTTCGATCCACTTTGACACATAATCAATCGCAAGCAATATGTAGAGAAAGCCCTTACTTGAAGGAAACGGTCCCATGAAGTCAATACCCCAAAGATAAAAAATTTCTACCTCCATAATAGGCGTGAGCGGCATTTGATTTCTAGCTCCAATGTTCCCCATTCTTTGGCATCTATCACATGCTTTGCAAAACATGAATGCATCTTTGAAAATCGTAGGCCAAAAGAAACCACAAGTGAATACCTTCAATGCCGTCTTCTTAGCTCCAAAATGCCCTCCACACGCCTCACTATGACAAAAAGCAAGGATGGAACGATGTTCATTCTCCGGCACACATCTTCTAAGCACTTGATCACCACATTGCTTCCATAAGTACGGATCATCCCACAAGAAGTGTCGAGCTTGCTTCCTTATTCTCTTTTGTTGGTGGCTCGGCATCTCTTTGGGAAATCGGTTTGTAGTAAGAAAATTGGCAATGTCGGCATACCAAGGCTCATGTACTTCAAGTCGAAAAAGTTGCTCATCCGGAAAGGTTTCTAAGAGGGGCAGCCGATCCTCTTCATGAACAAGGCGACTCAAATGATTGGCTACAACATTCTCTACTCCTTTCTTGTCTTTAATCTCAATGTCGAACTCTTGAAGCAAAAGAATCCATCGAATGAGCCTCGGCTTAGCATCCTTCTTTGTCATAAGATATCTCAAAGCGGCATGATCACTATAAACAACAACTTTGGAATTCAAAAGATATGATCGAAATTTTTCCAAAGCAAAGATTACCACTAAGAGTTCCTTCTCCGTTGTTGTGTAGTTGAGTTGAGCATCGTTGAGAGTCCTTGAAGCATAGTAAATGGCGCATGGCTTCTTCTCAATTCGTTGTCCAAGTACCGCTCCAAGTGCATAATCACTAGCATCACAAATCAACTCAAATGGCTTGTCCCAATTAGGGGAAACAAGGATCGGTGCCGAGCATAAGCAAGCCTTCAATCGGCAAAATGCACTCTCACATGCATCCGTCCACTCAAACGTCACCTCCTTTTGTAACAAGTTGCTCAATGGCTTGGCAATTGAAGAGAAGTCCTTGATAAATCTTCGATAAAACCCCGCATGGCCAAGAAAACTTCTCACATCCTTCACACACCTAGGGCTCGGCAATGCTTGTATGAGCTCCACTTTGGCTTTGTCAACCTCTAAACCTCTTGCCGAAATAATCTGCCCTAGAACAATGCCTTGCGTGACCATGAAGTGACACTTCTCCCAATTGAGCACAAGATTTGTCTCTACACACCTCTTAAGTATCTTCTCCAAGTTCACCAAACATGCATCGAAGGTACTTCCATACACACTAAAATCATCCATAAACACTTCGATAATGTCTTCAATAAAATCCGAGAAGATAGCATACATACATCTTTGAAAAGTGCCGGGTGCGTTGCAAAGTCCGAATGGCATCCGCCGATAAGCAAACGTGCCAAATGGACAAGTAAAAGTGGTCTTCTCTTGATCATCCGGGTGTATCATAATTTGATTGTAGCCACTATATCCATCAAGAAAACAATAGAAAGAATGGCCGGCTAGCCTCTCTAGCATTTGATCCATAAACGGCAAAGGCATGTGATCCTTCCTCGTTGTAGCGTTTAGCTTCCTATAATCGATGCACATCCGATGACTGGTTACAAGTCTTTGTGGCACAAGCTCATTCTTCTCATTCTTGACAACCGTTACACCACTCTTCTTTGGCACTACTTGCACGGGAGATATCCACTTACTATCCGAAATTGGGTAGATCACCCCACAATCAAGCAACTTGATAATCTCATCTTTCACAACTTTCATCATGGGAGGGTGAAGTCGACGTTGAGCTTCCTTTGTCGGCTTAGCTCCTTCTTCTAACAAGATGCGATGAACACAAGTAGTAGGGCTTATTCCCTTGATATCCGCCAAGGTCCAACCTATGGCGGTCTTGTACTTCTTAAGCACTCTTACCAAATCAACCTCTTGCTTCTCACTAAGCATTGAAGACACAATAACCGGTAGTGTATCTTCTTCTCCAAGATAAACATACTTTAAGTGACTAGGGAGTTCTTTAAGTTCTAACTTTGGGGCCTCTTCCACACTTGGTCGAAATTTTGTTGTGGCACTTGGAATTGACAAAAACGAGTTGGATGTATACCTTGGCGTTGCATTGAGTTCCGCAACAACTGTATCAATGGGTGGCTCGGCAATGCTCCAACAAAGTGATTTGGCAACACATAAATCGTCCTCAACCCGTGCTCCCTTCATGTCAACTCCGACCCCATGCTCGATCGCTAATTACTATGCGTCAAGCGAGGTCGACATAACTTGCTCGACCTCCTCCAAAACATCAATGGCACAACCCTCCTTCAAATCAACATTAGGGAACTTCATGGCATCAAACACATTGAACTTGATCATCTCACCATCAAACTCCATAGTTAGGTTGCCCTCGACCACATCTATCTTTGTGCGCGCGGTCCTCATAAATGGTCGCCCTAGTAGCAATTGAGTGTTATTGACCGGCGAATCCTCCATCTCAACCACATAAAAATCGGCAGGGAATATCAATTGGTTGACTTGCACCAACACATCCTCCACATAACCCTCCGGATACTTGCTTGAGCGATCCGCAAGTTGAATGATGACATTGTCCTTCTTGAGAGGCCCTATACTCAACGTTTGATACACATTGAGTGGCATGACATTGATCGATGCTCCCAAATCCAACATTACATCCTCAAAACGAGTATTGCCTATGACACAAGGCACATTGAAGCTTCCCGGATCCTTCATCTTTGGTGGCAACTTCCTTTGAATAACGGCCGATACCGTCTCGCTCATAGTCACCACACGAGTCTCCCTCGTATGCCTTCTAGCCGTGCAAAGCTCCTTCAAAAACTTAGCATACTTCGGTACTTGCTTAATGCATTCCAACAAAGGGATGTTGACTTGCACTTTCCGGAAAATCTCCAACACCTCCTCATCGGACTTATCCTTCTTCGTTCTAGCAAAGCGAGAAGGGAATGGAATGCTTGATGTCGGCACCCCTCCCTTACTTGCTTGGTTCGGCACTAACTCATTCTTCGATGTTGCGGGATCATACTCAAGCTCATTGCGCAGCCCCCTATCTTTCACATGGTTGTTGCTGGCCCCTCTACCTTGCTCGGCATTCATGCCCTTCTCGGCAGCATCATTGCCGGCAGCATTGTGCTCGGCAGTGTCCTTCTCGGCTCCCTCAATATGGCTGCCGGCAATTGCAGGTCCGGCAGCCATCTCTTTATCCTCAATCACATTGAAAGTTACTCGCTTCTTCTTTGGACTTGTTGGAGGAAACAACTCTCTTCCGCTACGAGTTTGAATCACTTTGGCTTGCTCGTTCCTCGGATTGGGAATAGTATTGCTTGGCAACTTCCCTTGCTCATTAAATCTTCCCATGAAATCTACAACTTGGCCCATTTGAGTCTTGAGCTCACCAATGTCCTTTTGATGATTTTGTTGCCCCGCGAGTAATGCTTGAGTAGCACTTGACAATGATTGAAGCAAAGCATCATAATTTGGATTGCTTGGTGCGGTTTAGCCTTGGCTCGGCCCTCCTTGAGCTTGGTTCGGCAATGCCCCATACGGCCCTTGGTTCGGCTGAAATTGCTGCCGAGGCACAAAGGGTGCCCTCGGTGCAAATGGTGCTCCTCCTTCTCTCGGTTGCATAGGTGCCCTAAGCACATTGTCATTATTTGCCCATCGAAAGTTCGGATGATCATTGAACCTCGGATTGAAATTTCCAAAACGTTGGCCTCCTTGAAAACCAATAGCATTGCACTCTTCTACTCCCTCACTAACTCCAAATTGAGGGCATTGTTCGGTCTCATGGCCCTCGGTGCAAATTCCAAAAACAATAGCACGCTTCTTCATCAAATTACTCACCAAGTCGGTAAGCTTGTCCACTTTCTCCTCTAATTTTGAGCTCGAAGACGTCTCATGCACTTTCTCATTCCTTTGCACATTGCCTCGTGCCATGCCAAATTGTTGGTTGTTCAAGGCACGAACTTCCAACAAACTTCTTGCCGCGCCGGCATTTAACTCCAAAAAGCTACCTCCCGCGGCCGAGTCAAGAAACTCTCTCTCCATGACGCGCAATCCCTCATAGAAATATTGCAACAAGAGCCCATCGCTAATGCCATGCGATGGACACAAAGAAACTAGGGACTTGAACCTCTTGTAGTAGTCGAAGAAAGTCTCATCTCCGGCTTGCTTCACACTAGTGATTTGCTTCCTTAGATCAGTGATACGTGAAGCAGGAAAATACTTGAGCAAAAACTCATCCATCATAGTACTCCACGAAACAATGCGACCACTAGGCACCTCAAACAACCACTCCTTCGCTTGATCTTCTAAAGAAAACGGAAAAGCCTTCATTTTGAAGTGTTGCTAATCGGTCCCTCTTGGACACATGGACTCCGTGGTGAAGTTAAACCACTGCAGATGCTTGTTAGGATCCTCACTTGGCATCCCATAAAACGATTTCAACTTATGGAGGAATCCACTCCTCAATTCAATCTCTCCCGTCTTGTCAGCTTCCAAGGGAGGATAAGTAATATTCGAAGGAGCAACACCAGCTCCAGCAACATGACCATTCTGTGATCGGATTGAGGCCATTATCTCTTCTTCTTCATCTGATTCGGCAAAGGCTACAAATTCTGGATTCTCAAGATCACACGATGATGAAACAACTGAAGGGGAACTCGGCAAACTGTCAGAAATGGACGGCACTAATGGTGATGACGGCAATGATGATGAAACTGATGAACTGGTTGGTGACGATGGCGGTAATGGCACAAAACGAGCAATAGCGAGTTCTTGATCTAAACGTTGCAAACGGCCTTGAAGATCTCTTGTCCAAATATTAGATTCGGACATGCATTATTTCTGAAATTTGCAACATTTAAACAAGTTAGAACCTCGTAGAGAAATAGAAAGCAAGAATATAGATCATTACAAGCCACGACATTGGCAATTACATAACATATTTCAAACAATGATACACAAAATCACATTCGGCAAAGGCACATAAATTTCGGCAAAGCACAAGTATGGTTCGGCAATAAGAGAGCAAAATTCAAAACGTCCATGATCATGTAATCGCTAAGTCTAATTTCTTTTAAAATTTGTTCTAACTCTCGAAGTACGTGGAGCAGAGGAGATAACGGTGCAATGGACTGATACAGCCCCCGGTAGTATCATGCTTTACCCGATATACCTCAAGAGTTTGAACCACACAACATGTTTTATCTTTGAAGAAAATAGGCCACATATGTCAAGTTAAGTTCTAGCGTCTAAAGTGAGGTGATGCTTCGGCACAAGCTGTCGACTAGGTCGTGCGGATTTTACATTTCAAAGGTCATTAAAATCACGGAGGGCGAACCCCCTACAGGAACCAGGCAGGACTCGTTGTTGGACACCACGGAGGGAGAACCCCCTATCGACTCACTCACCGAGAATGAACATCAGTCTGTGGGCCTTGAGATCCAGTTAAACAAACCTGAGAACCATATCTATGATAATAATTTCCCCATACTTTGTAAAACAAACTCGGATCCCTAGCAGTCTACAAGTGTTGATTAAAACCGCCCTCAACCTCATAGAAGTAATACTATTGCCGAAAAGACGCTTATATGTGTGGGGGGGGGAAGTATCCCGCGTTTCCCAATCTACATAGAAACGGTTTCCGACATAGCACCATTCACATGAAGGGTTTTGGTATGATCAACAAAAGTGGCTTCACCTACATGTTACACTTTAGAAACTACAATAAACTCAAACATACACAACACTATCAACTCCCTAGAAATTACACTAAGTGATTACCAACATACATCAATATACATCATGCAACTTCCGAAATTTAAACTCTACATGCATGCCAAAGCATATTTTTACTTTACAAAAATCCCAAAATAAAATTAAAGATTACAACTTTACAAATTTACAACAAAAATTTCCAGCAACATTATATACACAACAATAACACAAATCAAGCTTTTATAATCCCCGGCAACGGCGCCAAAAATTGATGGGAGCCTAAGCTCGCACACAATAATAAACCCTACAAAATATCGTTAGTAGTATGAGCAAGTAGGGATCGTTCTAGGCCGGGGATTAAGGGTACCTGAAATATGAAATTGTAAGACATCTAATGTTTTAAGATCATGCTATTCGCCTTCGATCCTAAAGTTTATGCTAATCCGGTTTTAAACGTTTTAACATTTAAGCACAAGAGTCTAAATCGAAAACAAGCAAACAAGTAAGGTCGTCAATCTTCTTATTTAACTTGCAAGTTCTAAGGTTCTTTAGATCTAGGTGAGCAACACAATCAAGAAAACTCAACTCGTATAACTTAATCTTATTACTCAATCATATGAAATCTAGCACTTAGAATTACATGCAAACAACAAATGCTTAAACAAAACTAGTGTGTCGATTTTTGTGCCCTAACCTTAGATTACTAATCGATTTTAAGTCTAAATCATGCATCAAATACCTACTGCCCTAATTATCATACATACGAAATCCATGAATTAAAAATTACAAAATTCATCACATAAATTCTAACAAAAATCGCAATTCATGTTCATCATACAATACCAAACGAAAACAAAGTATTTTTATAACAACAAATGTGACTAAACCGAAAATAAAAATACAAGTCATAGGGGTGGATCACACTTTAGAAACCTTGGAGAGCTTCGTCTTGGTGTGGTGAATGAGGTTCGGCAGTGGCTGAGGTAAGGAATGGAATCGGTGGTGAGAAGTGGTGGAATCGGTGGACTTGTATTTTAGGGTTTCGGGTTAGAACTTTGGTAGGAAATTTGGTAGAGTTTCGGCTAGTGTTTTGCAAGAGATGAGATGATTTTATGATGGGTGCTGGCCTCTATATATAGGAGAAAAGGTCTGTGCAGTTTGAAGCTTTTTCTTGTTCAAAACGGGAAAGAAATCTTCATTAAATAAGGTTTCCCAATCCAAGTTGGAATAGGCTTTTCTTTCCTTATTGAACAAAGAAACTCTTGCTTGGCCGGCTTATGATTTCTTTTTGGACGTTGCATAGCTCTTTGGAATGATTTGGCATGCTTGCAGCCGCTGGAAGACATTACCGGAAATTCCTCTCTGCTTGCGGATGCATACTTGGCTGGCAAGTGAAGCTGGCGAACGAGTGCTGGCGGATCTGCTGGCGGATGAAGCTGGCGGATGAAGCTGGCGGATCTGACCTTTGTGTCTTCAGTCGAGCATAACTTTTTCTTCAATGCTCCGATTGATGCGATTCCAAATCTCAGATAAACTAGACACATATAGCTATCTCTATATAAAACAGTTCGATCAAATTCCTTGTGAGTCGTCGGGAATGATTTGTCGAAGTTGGGACACAGCCCCAGGAAAATCCTGGAAGTCCCTGGTGATCTTTGCTCGGACTGCCGTTTTGCAGCCAACCTTTGGGTGACTTCCCGAACTCCGATTGATCTGGAATTTTAACACAACATTCCTCAGTATATGAATATTAAGCACACCAAATTTCATAGAATTCGGAGAAGGATAGATCACAGTTTCACTCATCTCAAAATCACGGAAAAGACATATTTTGCATTATTTTCCAGATTTCTCAAACTTAGTCATTTTTCGGATTCTTAACCATTTTTCGCCAAACTCTACCAAATTAACACTAAACTATATTAAGACTCAATCTTAGATAAATAAGGGTTAAACAAAGCATAAATGAGGGCATAAGCATGTAATATCGTCGCACATTGTGCTCCTATCATTTCCTCAGTTCGTTTTTCTTTGCTCAAACTGCCAAGTTGCAGCCATCTTTTGGGCGACTTCCGAACTATGATTGATCTGAATTTTTGACAAAACACACTTTAGTTTGCCAACTATAAGCCTGAAAAATTTCATCAAATTTGGAAAAGGATAAGTCAGTTTAACAGAAGCCTCAAAATCACGAAAAAGACATATTTTTGCACTATTTCCTCATGTTTCTATACTTAGTCATTTTTCTGATAATTAAGCACAATTTTCCGAAACTCTACCAAATATACACTAATCTATATTATGACTCGATCTTAGGTAAATAAGGGCTAAACGAAGCATAAACGAGGGCATAATCATATTAATATCGTAGCACTTTGTGCTCCTATCATCAAGGTATAGTTCTTTGCCATATCATATCCGAGAAGGGCATTGAAGTTGATAA
Organism: Potentilla sterilis; assembly: GCA_963682095.1. Lineage (NCBI taxonomy): Eukaryota > Viridiplantae > Streptophyta > Magnoliopsida > Rosales > Rosaceae > Potentilla > Potentilla sterilis. The sequence goes on from OY821761.1 coordinate 28,528,046, forward strand.
AGCAAAGGTGGAACTAATTCAAAGCTTGCCGAGCCCTAAATGTGTTTGAGACGTGCGAAGCTTCCTTGGACATGCCGGTTTCTATCGACGATTGATGAGAACCGCGAGGCTCACACAAATAATAACCCTATAAAATATAAGCAAGTAGGGATCGTTCTAAGCCGGGGATTAAGGGTACCTGAAACATGAGAATGTTAGAACAAATATTCACATATTTACACATGGAAAATGTCACTTTAATGGGGGAAATAGGGATCGGCAGCTTGCTGCCCTAAAACTAATGGACATAAAAATAAATCCTATTCTACTATGTATAAGTTTGATCATCATCTTTCACGCAACACATAGCACAAAAACACACAAAAACACACACAAGAAATCATCCAAGAATCGACAGCAATAGTTCAAGTTTCTTAGACTCTATTCAATCAAAATTTCAATTAGACCTCAACGGTTATCTAATCGTTACTAGACTTCTCAAGTATTTAGAAAACACGCAACGTCAAATCCTAAAATTATACTAATCATGTTTGAAAACACTCAACGTCGAAGACAAACACAAAGAGTAATTGAGCACAAGAGTCTTTTAAATTGGAGACATATCTTTAGGCATGGCGTCACTCATCCTATTAACATGCAAGTTTCTATGAATTATGGTAACCCTTTTTAAACAACCTAGAATTAAGTTTGCTCAACGCCTAACTCGATCCTAAGTTATTATGGTGAATGAAATCGCAACCTACACAACAGCCATGGCCGTGGCTTCATGTAAACATTGATTTTTGTGTACGAATTCATGAAACTAATCGAATAAAAACTAAAAACACAAGAACAAGCTACTGTCCTAATCCAATACACGAATTCAAACATGTAATTGTTTGTAAAATTTATCACATAAATTCCAATAAAAATCGCAACTAATGTTCATCTTACAATACCAAATGAAAACAAAGTATTTTTATAACAACTATTGTGACTAAACCAAAAATAAAGATACAAGCCATAGGGATGGATCACACTTTAGAAACCTTGGAGAGCTTCGTCTTGGTGTGGTGGATGATGTACGGCAGAGGCAGTAGGTAAGGTAAGGATCGGAAATTTGATGGAGAGTGGTGGTATCGGGTAGGCTTGAGTGTTTACTTTTGGCTCAGAACTTTGGAGAAATTTCGGCAGAGTTTAGGCTAGTGCTTTGCAAAAGATGAGATGATGATTTTCTGTGGAAAAGTTGGCTTTATATAGGGGAAAAACCCTCGGGTTGCCGGCAACACAAAGGAGAGGAAATTCCTTTTCCTATTTGGCTTATGTTTCCTTGTGGGAAAAGCAATGCATTCTTGGACTTTTATTCTGAATTTTCTTCATAGCTTGGGCTGTATATCTTCATGGACTTCTTATGTGGACTTGATAACTCCATTTGATGAACTTTGATCCATGAAAAATGCACAAATCGTCAAGAACACAGATCCGGCAGCATTCTCCTAGCTCGAATATGAATGCTTCTTTCTTCAGGCTTTTCCATATTGCCTTGGCTTGATGTCTTCCTCTATCCTTCAATAAGCTTGGACAATGTTCAAGTATGCAATTGTGTGCCGAAATGTCCATCGAAAACAGAAACAAAGGAAAAGAGGCAGAAACTTTGTGGAATCGGCTGGCAGTGACCTTGTTTTGTTGCAACTGGCATAAATTTTTCTGCAGTGCTCCAATTGATATGATTCTAAGTCTCAAAGAAACTAGACTCATAGGGCTTTCCATTGATATATGATTTGCCTTCTGGTTCCAAGTGAAACGTCCGGAATACATTTTTGAATTCAGGACACAGTTCCAGGAAAAATCCTGGTAGTCTCTGGATCATTTTACTCGAACTGCTGAGTTGCAGCCATCTTTTGGTTGACTTCTCGAACTTCGATTGATCTGAATTTTTGAAATAAAACACTTTAGCAAGCCACTTATATGTATACCAAATGTCAACAAATTTGGAAAAGGACAGATCAATGTTCCACTCGTCTCAGAATCACGAAAAAGACAACTTTTACAATATTTTCCAGATTTCTCAAACTTGGTCATTTTTCGGATTATTAACCAACTTTTGCCAAAACTCTACCAAATGTACACTAAAATATATTATGACTCGATCTTAGATAAATAAGGGTTAAACAAAGTATAAACGAGGGCATAAGCATATTAATATCGTCGCACATTGTGCTCCTATCAACGATTTATCAAAGAATTTTCCAAGGATGCCAAGCCAATGAGCGAGCCACTACAAAAGGATGTGCCGTTTGTATGGAGTGATGCATGCGAGCAAGCTTTCATTCGGCTAAAAGAGAAGTTGTGTACGGCGCCTATAATTGCTTCATCAAATTGGGAGTTGCCATTTGAGTTGATGTGTGATGCAAGTGACTATGCTATGGGTGCCGTGCTCGGCCAAAGAGTGGACAAAAAGCCACACGCCATATACTATGCTTCGAGAACTCTCAGTGATGCTCAACTCAACTACACCACAACGGAGAAAGAACTCTTGGTGGTAATTTTTGCTTTGGAAAATTTTCGATCATATCTTTTGAATTCGAAAGTCATTGTTTGTAGTGATCATTCCGCCTTGAGATATCTTATGACAAAGAAGGATGCCAAGCCAAGACTTATTCGTTGGATCCTTCTACTTCAAGAGTTTGATATCGAGATCAAGGACAAAAAAAGGAAGTAGAGAATGTGGTGGCCGACCATTTGAGTAGAATTGTCAAAGAAGAAGATCGGCTACCCCTATTGGAGAGTTTTCCGCATGAGTAACTCTTTCGGATCGATGCAACAAGCGAACTTTGGTATGCCGACATCGCCAACTACCTTGCAACTCGTCACTTCCCCCAAGCTATGCCGAGCCACCTAAAGCAAAAGATCAAAAAGCAAGCTCGACACTTCTTGTGGCATGATCCGTACCTATGGCGGCAATGTGGGGACCAAGTTATTCGACAATGTGTTCCGGAAGATGAGCATCAATCCATTCTCACCTTTTGTCATAGTGAAGCTTGTGGTGGCCACTTTGGTCCAAAGAAGACGGCATTGAAAGTTCTTAGTTGTGGATTCTTTTGGCTTACAATTTTTAAAGACTCATTCATGTTTTGTAAAGCATGTGCTAGATGCCAAAGAATGGGGAACATTGGAGCTAGAGACCAAATGCCGCTCACGCCAATCATTGAGGTAGAGATTTTTGATTTGTGGGGCATTGACTTTATGAGACATTTTCCTTCAAGCAAAGGCTTCCTCTACATCTTGCTTGTGGTTGATTATGTGTCAAAGTGGATAGAAGCCAAGGTCACATGCACTAATGATTCAAAAGTGGTTGCCGAATTCCTCAAGACTCACATCTTTTCACGTTTTGGAGTTCCATGATAGGAGCACAATGTGTGACGATATTAATGTGTTTACGCCCTCGTTTATGCTTTGTTTAACCCTTATTTATCTAAGATAGAGTCATAATTTAGTTTAGTGTCAATTTGGTAGAGTTTTGATAAAATGTGCTTTATAATCCGAAAAATGACTAAGTTTAAGAAATCTGGAAAATAATGCAAAAGTTGTCTTTTTCGTGATTCTGAGACGAGTGGAAAACTATCTTATCCTTTTTCAAATTTAATGAAATTTGGTATGCATATAATTGGCTTGCTAAAGTATTGTATTCCAAAACTTCAGATCAATCGGAGTTCGGGAAGTCACCCAAAAGATGGCTGCAACTTGGCAGTCTGAGCATTACGATCCAGGGACTACCAGGATTTTCCTGGGACTGTGTCCTGATTTCCAGAATTTCTGAATTTCTGTAAGACGCATCACTTAGAACTAGAAGGCGAGTCACATATCAATGGAAAGCTCTATGAGTCTAGTTTCTCGAAGACTTAGAATCGTATCAATCGGAGTAATGAGGAGAAAGTTATGCCAGTTGCAATGCGACAAGGTCACTGCCAGCAGATTCCATAAAGTTTCTGCCTCTTTTCCTTTGTTTCTGTTTTTGATGGGCATTTTGGCACACAATTGCATACTTGAAGATTGTCCAAGATTATTGAAGGATAGAAGAAGACATCAAGCTAAGGCAATATGGAAAAGCATGAAGAAAAAAACAATCTTAGTCGAGCTAGGAGAATGTTGCCGGTAGGCAAGCATTGCTGCCGGTTCTGTGTTCTTGACGATTTGTGCATTTTTTATGGATCAAAGTTCATCAAATGGAGTTGTTAAGTCCACATAAGAAGTTCATAAAGATATGCAGCCCATGCCATGAAGAAAATTCAGAATAGAAGTCCAAGAATGCATTGCTTTTCCCACAAGGAAACATAAGCCAACTAGGAAAAAGGATTCCCCTTCCTTGTATTGGCGGCAGCCCTAGGGTTTTTCCCCTATATAAAGCCAAAAAATTCTCAGAAAAAGGTGTCACATTCTAAAGTAAAAACCCTAGCCAAAGCTCTACCAATTTTCTGCAAAAGATCCTACATAAAAACACAAACCAAAACCACCACCACCACCACAAAACTTCTGCCGATTCTCAATCCTTCATCCAGCAGCCACCGAGCCTCATTCCATCAAGGATCCACACGAGTAGAAGTCATCAAGGTGTCTGCAAAAGTGTGATCCACTCCCTACTTTTGGTTTGTAATAGTTTTTATGTAGTTATGTATAGCTTTGTCTATGAAACTCATGTGTATGTTTGGTTATTGTGTTTTCATGTCTATGTGAAAAACGATTGTGAATTTGGTTTTATAATGATGCATGTTAATTTTATTCTTATGAGTTTAGTAAATATTTTTAAGGATAATTTTCGGATTGCATGCTAACCTATAATGAAAATATGAAGTAAAGAGATAGGATAGGTTTCGGCAAGCATGTTCACTTTGATTCTATAAATTCGGTCTTGGTTTAGTCCTTGAATCCGTGTGCCTCAAAGATTAGTACTTAGCTTATTCGCGATGTGTTTTGAGTATTGGTCTTATATCCGTCAACATGAATAGGACTAGAGTGGTTAAACGACTATGCATGTTAACAACAAGTGGTGACGCCTTGCTTGATTGATATGTTTCCAACTAAAAAGACCTTGTGCCTAATTGCTTTGCATGTTTGTTTTCGACGATAAGTGTTCTCAAATATGTTTAGTATAACTTTAGGGTTAGACGATAAGTTAATCTTGAAGTACTTGAGAGTCTTAATCGATTAGTAAACCGATAAAGAGCTAATTAGGTTGGAGCTAAGTCGAGTCTAGGATATTGTGTGCTCTTGCCGTGTCTTGTCTTATCAATTTGCTATGTGTTTTGAGTGCCTTTCATGCTAGAAATTTGTGGAAGAATGTCGACCAAACTTGTAGATAGTAGCTTAGAGTTTAAATTCTTGCATTGTATTTCGTATCTTAGAATTTAGGGCATAGGCCATATGTGACGTTTTACATGTATATATGTACATATATTTTTGTCTAACATTCTCATGTTTCAGGTACCCTTAATCCCCGGATTAGAACGATTCCTACTTGCTTATACTACTAACGATCTTTTGTAGGGTTATTATTGTGTGCGAGTTTAGGCTCTCATCATTCCAAGAGTCTCGATTAGCGATGGAGGTTCTCATTTTTGTAATCGCACCATTGAGGCATTATTGAAGAAGTATGGTGTCACTCACATAGTCTCCACACCCTATCACCCTCAAACAAGTGGCATAGCCGAGGTAAGTAATCGAGAGATCAATCAAATTTTAGAGAAAACCGAGGACTGGAGTGATCGTCTCGATGATCCTTTATGGGCTTATAGAACCGCATACAAAACACCGATATGTATGTCTCCTTTTCGGTTAGTTTATGGAAAACCATGTCACTTACCGGTAGAGCTTGAGCACAAAGCATGGTGGGCCGTTAAAGCCTTCAATATGGACATCGATGATGTCGGCCTTCATAGGAAGCTTCAACTCAATGAACTTGAAGAAATTCATAATGAAGCCTATAATGCCGCATGGATATACAAAGAAAAGACGCGTGCCTATCATGACAAGATGATCCGTGGTAAAAAGTTTGAGGTTGGACAACATGTGCTTCTATTTCACTCACGTCTTATACTTTTTCCCAGAAAATTACGCTCTCGATGGATTGGACCCTTTGTCATTGCACGAGTATTCCCTCATGGAGCTGTGGAAATTAAAGATTTACGAACTCGCAAGACTTTCAAAGTCAATGGCCATCGACTCAAGCACTACCATGCATCTTTCCAAGCTTTGGGTGAAAAGGTTATCCTCGATGCCGCACCAAGTCCACAACCTTTGAATGCAGCCAATGTACATTCTGCTGAGAGCCATGCCCCGGTACCTACCCAGTTTTCTGCCGAGAGGAAAGCAGCCGTGCAGCAGCTTCATGCTGAGCTGCCGGTTGCTGTCGCTTTTGCCGTTACGAACAAGAGTCCTGCTGCCGATACAGACATGCAGGAGCACCCGGACACAAGCACACCTGCCGTGCCGCAACCCACATGCATCAACACCGATACAATCCAACTTGCTGCCGACATGACCGATTGGTACAATACGCACCTTGTTACCCTTCTCCTTGCCGATTTGAGCTATTTAGGACCACGATGAACACATACAACAACACATGGTGAAAAGTCTAAGCAATGGACTATAAACACAAAGCGCTACTTCGAAGGCAAGTCAATTCGATCAAAGAAAAGTGAAGGAGCCATCACCGAGAGTTTGAAATTTCTTATCCTTCGCTTTTTCTTTGGTTTGTGATGATATGTTGGAATATGTTAGTCGATTACATGCTTAGGAAATTCGTTGGCATAGATTTGTGCTTACATTGAGGGCAATGTAATTTTCTAAGTGTGGGGATAACATATTACGTTTATGTTTTCGTGTGCTTAGTTTAGAAAAGAAAATTCAGAAAATTGTTCCACAAAAATAGAGTGTTTAAATTGTTGTTTCGAGTCTTAGGATGCCCCTAAATTGTCAATGATGTTTTTCTCCTCTTTGCATACATAGATGATAGTTGTGCATACTTTAAATTTTGAGTTTCATGGATTATGTGCATTGGTAGGAGCATGTAGGACTTGTTGATTAATAAAGCATGCATGTTTTAGCTAGTTTGTTTTCATAATAACCTATGTGAGCTTTAGAACCAAATTGCTTTCTTCTGGAGAGATAAAAAGATAAAATTCGATAGATATATAGGAAGCATGAAACCTCATAATTCTTTGATTTTTCGATGACTATATGCAATACCTTTTTATGGACTCTAGAATTGCTAGAACTTACTCTTGTTGATTTTCAAAACGTTTTTATCATAAAATACCTTGATTTTGAAAGTGATTGAAAAGATCTCTTAGGTTTACCACCATAGCCAAATAAAGCATGTGCCTTATTTGTGCCCGTCATGGGACACCTTAGTAAATCCCCTTTGAGCCTACGATTAGCCTTTTCTTTCTTCACCCTTAAACACTTTTCATGAACTTAGTATAGTGATGCCTTTACCTTATCTCAAAGTTTTGGCAAAGCTTGATTTTGGAAGGAGTTTTCGCGTGAAGTGATGAAGAAGAACAAGTGTGGGGTAGACTTATCTCGAAAAGTATATGAAAAATTGTATGTGCCAAGTCTAGCAAAAGAAAAACAGAAAAATTGAGAAAAAGAAAAATCAAGTCCGAGATAAAAGAACTGTAGGCACGGCTTGTTTTGATAAAATTGCTAAGTCTAGTCTTGTAAAGTATTGTGAATTTGGAGTATGCATGGATGTGAAGGTCTAGTATTGTTAAATTTCGACCTTTGTTCGTTTTCACAATGTCTTTGGGGAGTTAAGAATGAAGAATGGGTCCAACAAGATGAAATCCGACCCTTTTCGAGGAGACAATAGTAGAGTCAAGCTTTGCTATGTTAAAGAGACGTCTTTAACACCACTTATTTCCTAAAAATTTCGAATACCTCTTAGCCAAGCCCCATTATATTCCCATTTGTTGATTTTTTCATGATTCTTAAGATGGTTAAATTTGATTTGTGAAGACTATCTCAAGAGTAAGCATATGGCTTTGGTTCATTGGTGCACATAGTTATTACATGAGGTTTTTTCTTTAAATTTTATTCATAAAGAACTTTCGTTTCTTTGACATATGCAAGTTACTCTTCGTAATTCATTATCTTTCACTTGCATATACTTATGTGTGAATAGCCATGCTTCGAGTGAAAAAAAGAGAGTATGCCTTGTGAGGAGGATTGGATTAGCTTTACATGTTTACATGCTTATATGTTGTTCTTACATGTTCATATTAATGCATGTTACATGTTCATGAAGCTTGGAATTTTCGTGCTTAGCATTCTCATGCACCAACTTGAAAGCTATGTGTACATACGAGCCTGAGACAAATTGTTAGGGGCAATAATTTGTTTAGAGTCTAGTCTAATTTAGTTTTGCTAAGGGACTAGCAAATGATAAGTGTGGGGTAGTTGATAGGAGCACAAAGTGCTACGGTATTAATATGCTTATGCCCTCATTTATGCTTCGTTTAACCTTTACTTATCTAAGATAGAGTCATAATGCGAAATATGTCTTTTTCATGATTTTGAGGCTCGTGTTAAAGTGACTTATCCTTTTCCAAATTTGATGAAATTTGGTATGCATATAATTGGCAAGCTAAAGTATGTTGTGGCCAAATTTCAGATCAATCGGAGTTCGGGAAGTCACCCAAAAGATGGCTGCAACTTGGCAGTTTGAGCAAAACGATCCAGGGACTACCAGGATTTTCCTAGGACTGTGTCCTGACTTCCAGAATTTATGTACGACACATCACTTGGAACCAGAGGACGTGCCTTATATGGAACCTGACTTCCTTCGTTTATGTTTTTTATAGACATTTTGGCATACAATTGCATACTTGAAGATTGTCTAAGCTTAATGGAGGATAAAGGAAGGCACCAAGCTAAAGCAGTGTGGAAAATACGAAGGAGGACGCATTCCTAGTCCAACTAGGAGAATGCTGCCGGTAGGCAAGCATTGCTGCCGGTTGTGCATCTAGGCTGGTTGGGGCATTTTCTATGGATCAAAGTTCATCAAAAGGAGTTGTTAAGTTCACATGAGAAGTCCATGAAGTTATACAGCCGAAGGCCAAGAAGAAAATTTAGAAAAAGAAGTCCTAGAAGAACCAAGAAAGGAATGAATCAAAACCTTATTCTACAAGGTTTTGTTTTGCTGATTGCAACTAGGATTTCTCCTAGAGTTTTGTCGGCCTCTCTCATATATATAGGGGTCACTTTTCCACAGAAAAATCATCTCATGTTTTTGCAAAAGCACTAGCCCTAAACTCTACCAAAGGTTCTCCAAAGTTCTGAGCCGAAAGTAAACACTCAAGCCTATCTGATACCACCACTTTCCATCAAAATACTAAACCTCACCTCTACCTTCTGCCGTACCTCATCCACCACACCAAGACGAAGCACTCCAAGATTTCTAAAGTGTGATCCATTCCTCATGGCTTGTATTTTTATTTTCAGTTTAGTCACAATAGTTGTTATAAAAATACTTTGTTTTCGTTTGGTATTGTATGAGGAACATGAGTTGCGATTTTTTTTGGAATTTATGTGATGAATTTTACAAACAATTACATGTTTGAATTCGTGCATTAGATTAGGGCAGTAGAATGTTCATGTATTTTTAGTTTTTATTCGATTAGTTTCATGAATTCGTACATAAAAATCAATGTTTACATGATGCCATGGCCATGACACTTATGTAGGTTGCGATTTCATTCACCTTAAATAACATAGGATCGAGTTAGGCATTGATCAAACTTAATTCTAGGTTGTTTTAAAAGGGTTACCATAATTCATAGAAACTTGCATGTTAATAGGATGAGTGACACCATACCTTGCTCATGTTTCCGATTTAAAAGACTTTCGTGCTTAATTACTCTTTGTGTTTGTCTTCGACGTTTAGTGTTTTCAAACATGATTAGTATAATTTTAGGATTCGACGTTGCGTATTTTCTAAAATACTTGAGAAGTCTAGTAACGATTAGATAACCGTTGAGGTTCTAATTGAAATTGGAATTGAGTAGAGTCTAAGAAACTTGAATTATTGCTGCCGAGTCTTTGCATGATTTCTTGTGTGTTCTTGTGTGTTTTTGTGCTATATGTTGCGTGAAAGATGATCATCAAACTTGTCTATAGCAGAATTAGGATTTAAATTTCGTGATTTAGGTATTAGGGGCAGCTTTGCTGCCGACCCTTTTCTCCCCCATAAAGTGACGTTTTTATGTGAATATCGTCTAACATTCTCATGTTTCAGGTACCCTTAATCCCCGGCTAGAACGATCTCTACTTATCATATACTACTAACGTTGCTTGTAGGGTTTATTATTGATAGCTCACTTAGGCGACTCATCACAGCAGCGCAGCGCAGTGCCCGGGATGACACCCACACTGACAGGACCCGAACCAGATTTCCCCTCTGAAACCCGGATAAGGTCCTGCGGGGACCACCTTAAGAGAGATTTTACCGAAAAATCGGCATGACCTCTCTTAAACTGGACAACCCAAACCTGTCAAACAAAACATAAAACACTTCAACAAAACCATCCTGACTCCAGGAGCCACCTGCTCCCCCATAATCAAACAACTTCCCCAAATCGACATAAGACCAATTTCAATTGATTTACAATCCATCAGAGCAATCTAATAATGAATTGGAGATACAAGAATCAAAAAGTACAAGGATCAACGGATTCTACCAAGCAGAAGCAAAGATGACGACTCTGCCTCGACTCCGAGTACTCTTGACCTCAATTAAACTAGTCTGCAACTGGGCGATTTAAAACAAAGAGCCCAGGGGAAAAGTAAATTAAAAACGTTAGAGTGAGTGGATAAAATAAATTTTATATAATACCTTAAACAAATAAAAATGTTATTTTACTTTCCCAACATTTTCGTACATAAAATCCACTATGCATGCACTTTAATAAAAGGTCCCACGTTTGAGAAAATCGTATTTAAAATAAATCAACCCCGCTGATATATCAATTAAACAAATAAAAATATTTTGTTTATATATGTATTCAAAACGAAATACTTTTGAAATTCAATTAATAACATTTCACGACCAATCTCATTGGTCACATAAAAACCCCAGCCCCGCTGGTTCGAGAATTTATTAATTAACAGAAAGTCTCATAGAGAAAATATTTCTGAAACCCAAATGATATAAAATCCTGACCAATCCCATTGGTCAAATCAAATAATAAAATAGGGGAAACGTCATACCCAATCCCAAGGGTATTATTGGTATGTGATTATTTTGCAGGTACAAATTGTGCACGCATTGCGATCCCATCAATTTTTGGCGCCGTTGCCGGGGAAATTAAAATTATTTAATTTCATGATGTGTTACTTTGTATCATTGTATAAATTGTGATGTGCATGATTGTTTATAGTTTCTGTTTTGTATAATTTTTAGGTTTCGGTATGTAATAGCTTAATTAGGTTTCGGTTTTTGTTTATAATTGTGGCCGAATGTATGATATAATATGTGATTTATGTGTGTAACGTTTAGATAAATTGCTAGGAAGTTAAAGATTTATTTATGTTTAGTTTATTTTAGGTTCTAAAGTGAACGGAATAGGTGAAGTCCCTTTTGTTAATATTGGCTTTAACCCTCCATTTGTACCTTGTTAAGGTCACTTGGGGATGTGGGCAGCTTTTATTAACACTTGGAGAACTGTCTAACACATGGTTATTCTTAACTGAGTAAGGGGCATAAAGGTTCGCCTATTTTTTTCGTTTGTCTTTAATTTGGTTTCAAGGTTTGTTTAACTAGATCTCAAGGCCCACAGACTGACGTTCCTTCTCGGTGAGGGAGTCGATAGGGAGTTCGCTCTCCGTGGTTACCAACAACGAGTCTTGCCTTGTTCCAACTTAGAACTTTCGTTCTAGCCTTCTGAAAACACGGAATAATTCATGTCTAGACGACAATACTTGGGCCGCACGTCCACCTTGCTTTAGAACTTAGAAAATAACTTTGCATAAATAGATTTATATAGCTTCACAAATGTTTAAAAAAAAAAAATAAATAAAAAAAAAAAAAATTTTACTCTAAACCATACTTGCTAACTCTAAATCTAACTTTCTAACTTTTATTCTTTTCTTGTATGTATGTCTCTTGTAACATGTTGTAACTACCCTCAATTTTCGTTGAGCCTTTATCTTTGTTTATCTAACATACTTGTAGAGTTTGATTGTCAGTTGCGGATCATAAGGAAGAGGTGAAGAATTATATTGTAAACAGTTGATTGGAGCTCTCATTGACTTGGGAAGGACGACAAGTGTTGCAAGAAACGAGTTCCACCACTCTAAACTTTTGTTCATGATTTGCAATTAAATTCTACTTAGCTAATTATTGTATATTTATACACTAACTTCTAACTTTAGCTAATTCACTAACTCACTACTAACTTATTCTTTGAATTCTCATCTCCACTCTTCTAAATTTCTTTATCTTGATGTGATGCAGTTGAAGAGTGGAGTAATCATGCATCGAGTTATGATAACCATTGTAAGGAGGCACGAATTTGGAGTGCGCACTCCAAAAGGCGTCGCCCACAACTTGATTAAGAAGTGAAGAGTCTAGGCTGAGTAGACTATAAACATTAAGCGCTGCATGGGAGGCAACCCATTTCAACCAAAATTGTGAAGAAGCCATCAACGAGAGTTTGAAATTTCTAATCCCTAAACTCTTTTTGGTTGAATTGTATAAATGGAGATATGTGATTTATCATGTGCTTAGAAATTACAACATTATTTTGATCTACATTGAGGACAATGTAATTTTCTAAGTGTGGGGTAGTGATACATGTTTCCATGTGTTTTGTTTTGTTTTGTTTCATTTATTTTAGTTTGTTTCGAGTCAGTAAAAGAAAAATACAGAAAAATTAAAAATTTTCGTTTGTTTTTAGCTAAGATCGAGTCATAGATGCCCACAAAAGAGTCGATGATGATTATATCTTTGAATGCATAGATGATTGTTTTGCATAATCATAAAAATTAATTGTGAGTTTCATGGATATTGTGATTGGTATGAACATGTGAGATTATGATTGACATACAATAAGCATGCATGTTTGAGTTAATTTGTTTCCATAATACCCTATGTGAGCTTTTGTGCCAAATACTTTCTTCTTGTGCGATAAATTTAATACATGGCAGAAATTTGTCTAAACTTCATCATTCTTTGAATATTCAATGACTCTGTGCCATAGATTTTAATGAACTCTAGAATGCTAGAACTCACTCTTGTTGATTTTTGAGACTATTATTCATGAAATGCCTTGATTTCGAATATGATTGAGAAGATCTTGTTAGGATTACCGCTAAAGCCAAATAAAGCTTATGCCTAATTTGTGCCCGTCGTGGGACTCCTTTGTTTTAACCCCTTTGAGCCGAAATTCAGCCATTTTATTTCATCACCATGAAACACATTCCTTGTGCTTAGAATAGTTTTTTCCTAACCCTTGTTATCAAGACTTGGTAAAGCTTAATTTTATTGTGGAATTGTGATTTGGAGTGATGATTTGAAGCAAGTGTGGGGTGAACCAATCCAAAAGCATGAAAGAAATAGGATTGTCGAAAGAAAAAAAATAATAATATTCGGCAACAAAACAAAAAGAAAAGCTTTGGATTGAGTTCTTGGTGTGAATTTGGAGAATGTTTAATAATTGAAGGTCTATTATTATTATACCTGACCTTTGTTCATATTCACTATGTTTTGAGGAGAATGAAGAATGGGCCCAACAAGTTTAAACTTGGCCCTTGGAGTGAAGTCATAAGGAGTATTGAGCTTTGCTAAGTCTTGGTGACATTTTCTCACCATTATCCTAAATGTGAATTCCTTATGCCAAGCCCCATTATATTCCCTTGTAAAGATCTCTCATGATTCTTAAAATAGGTGAACTTTGTATGTGGATATTATCTCAAGAGATGAGTTTATGGTTTTGGTTCATTTGTGCACATAGTTGTTAAATGAAGTTTATCTTGATAATATTATTCACAAAGTGCCTTTATTTGATGACATATGCAAGTTACTCTTTGTAATTCTTAATCTATTCTCTTGCATATACTTTGAGTGAATAATGTCATATCATGAGTGAAAAGAAGAGAGTATGCCTAGTGAGGAGGATTGAATTAACTTGACATATTTACATGCTTATTTTCTCACTTCTTACTTATTCATGCCATGAAACATGTCTATGACACTTGGGATTATTGCGCTTACATTCAGATGCTTAACTTGAAAGCTATGTGTTTTAAAAGATCTTGAGACAGTTATTTAGGGGCAGCAGCAGTTTTAGTAGAGTCTTTTATTTAGTTTTGCTAAGGGACTAGCAAAAGCTAAGTGTGGGGTAGTTGATAAGAGCATAAAATGCGACGTTCTTAATATGTTTTTACCCCCATTTATGCAATGTTTAACCTTATTGTTGTAGAATTAAGTCATTAGATCGAGTCTTGAGTTTTTGGTAGTGAATTTGTGAAAATGTGCTTAAAATGAAGAAAATGTGAAGTTTCGGCAAAAGTCATAATTGAAGTAGGAATCCTTTTTGGATTAGGATTGGTAAATGTATTTTATTTTTGTCAAAACTAATATTCTTTTCTTTCTTATTTTCAGAAATAATCCTAGCATGTGCAAGGCATGCTTGGGCGTGTGCATACATAAGGAAAGCATGGAGGGAATTCAGCCGAAACCAACAAGGAAAGGAAAAGCTTGGAAAGGAAGGAGTTCTAGAGCTATAAGGAAACAAGGCCGAATTAAGAAGGAAAAGGAGGAGCTTTGTATGGCAAGTTTTCTAACCAAAGAATTATAAGATCGGAAAGGAATGAAATAAATGAAATTGAAAGAGATTAATTCAGCCTAATTAAAAGTCAAAGAGGAAAGCAAGGATGCATGTGGACTGATTTCTACTCAAGATTCAAGATAATTTGGCTGAATAAAATCATGGATAAATTAAAGAGATATTGGGCAATTTATTCAGCCATTAACTAAGAGGAATTTCGGCAACAAAATCAAAGGAAATCAAGAATTGCCGAGCAAGAAAAGGGGAAGAAATCAATTCGGATTCCACCACCTAGGGTTGCCAAACTCTCCCCTCATGCTCTCTATAAATACCACGGCATAACTCTTAGAAATGATCTTCTCTTCCTCACAAAAAGCTTACCAAAACTCTACCGAATTGCTTCCTTGAATTTTCACCAAGAACATAGCCAAACCATCTCCACCACCTTCCATAAAATCATTCCAATCATCAACACCAATCCTCTTGCCGAATTCTTCAACAAAGGTTGTCATTTGGATTGTAATTTTCAATGGCTTTAGTTTCTTTGTATTTATACATTAATTTGTTTATGAATTATGTATGGATTCTTGGTACCGATTTTGGTTTTGTAATTTATTCATGGGATTTCCGAATTCTTGTTATATTATTTGGTTATCTTGGGTTTAAATTCCGAATTATGCATGTGATTTAATTGAATATGGTATGTTGGACAGCAAGCTTTAGCATATTTTCTTGATTTAATTAGGTTTATTTCCTTAATTCGTGTGGAACCGAAGGAGATGTCTAGATGCATTCGCAGGCCATGAGTGTTATCTAGATGTTGAATTCATATGCCGATTTAATACATGTTGAATTACGCGCATGTTGGATTTAATATGTATTTATCTAAGGGTTAGAGTAATTCTGGAAATTTACATGTCGATGTGGGATGAGTGACGCCATACCTGCTAACATGTTCCAATTCGACATATTGTGCTTATGTGCTATTTGTGTTTAATTTCTACGCGAAGTGTTGTTAAACCGATTAGTACCATGTTTAGGATTACACGCATGTTGGATTCTAAATACTTGTGATGTTTTGAATAATTAGATATACCGCATTGGCTCTAATTAAATTGGAACTTAGTTGATCTTGAATTCGATATTTACTTGCTGCCCCTATTACTTGTTTTAATTTCGTTGCATGTGTAATGAGTTTTGTGTTTTGTGATTGTGTGAAAGGTGATGATCAAATGTATATAGTAATTTAGGTTTTATTTTCGTAATTTTCAGTAGATATTAGATACCATTTCCAATCCCCCCATATTATTATGTGATGCTTTATGAAATTAAATGCCCTTGATTTCCCCGGATAGAACGATCCCTACTTGTCCTAACTACAATCGACACAAGAAGGGTATTATTTGTATGTAGTTGTTTTGCAGGTATTTTATGCTTGGATAACACCTCCATCAACTACTAACGTTGCTTGTAGGGTTTATTATTGATAGCTCACTTAGGCGACTCATCAGCAGCGCAGCGCAGTGCCCGGGATGACACCCACACTGACAGGACCCGAACCAGATTTCCCCTCTGAAACCCGGATAAGGTCCTGCGGGGACCACCTTAAGAGAGATTTTACCGAAAAATCGGCATGACCTCTCTTAAACTGGACAACCCAAACCTGTCAAACAAAACATAAAACACTTCAACAAAACCATCCTGACTCCAGGAGCCACCTGCTCCCCCATAATCAAACAACTTCCCCAAATCGACATAAGACCAATTTCAATTGATTTACAATCCATCAGAGCAATCTAATAATGAATTGGAGATACAAGAATCAAAAAGTACAAGGATCAACGGATTCTACCAAGCAGAAGCAAAGATGACGACTCTGCCTCGACTCCGAGTACTCTTGACCTCAATTAAACTAGTCTGCAACTGGGCGATTTAAAACAAAGAGCCCAGGGGAAAAGTAAATTAAAAACGTTAGAGTGAGTGGATAAAATAAATTTTATATAATACCTTAAACAAATAAAAATGTTATTTTACTTTCCCAACATTTTCGTACATAAAATCCACTATGCATGCACTTTAATAAAAGGTCCCACGTTTGAGAAAATCGTATTTAAAATAAATCAACCCCGCTGATATATCAATTAAACAAATAAAAATATTTTGTTTATATATGTATTCAAAACGAAATACTTTTGAAATTCAATTAATAACATTTCACGACCAATCTCATTGGTCACATAAAAACCCCAGCCCCGCTGGTTCGAGAATTTATTAATTAACAGAAAGTCTCATAGAGAAAATATTTCTGAAACCCAAATGATATAAAATCCTGACCAATCCCATTGGTCAAATCAAATAATAAAATAGGGGAAACGTCATACCCACCATTTAATAGTAGCCCCTAAGGCTAAGGGTCAAATCTCCAAGAGTCCCCATAGCGCCATCACGCTATGCCCGTACATGTTGACCACCGAGCGTGAATCTGACCTATATGGTCAAGTCGTCACCTCGCGTGGGCTCAGGCGACTAAGCTAGCTAGCATCAATATATGTATATCCCGACCCTGATATGGTGTAAACCCGAAAACAAAACCGAAAGCACGTATCCCTTTATATATCATAAATCCGTACGGTCCCCGACCGTACATCTGAGGCTTATATATATATATATATATATATAATCAAATAAAATCATAGCCTCGAAGGAATATATATATATCTGACATGTCTCAAAGTTATAAAAATAATATCGACAAGAATATATAACTTTGACATGTCGAAAAAAATCACAAATACCGAAAGCATAAAATCTCCGGAAATCTCATTTCCGATCCTTTCATTTAAATACCATTAAAACTTATTCATCATGATCAATTATGAATAATTTAAAACAACTATTTCCGAAAACCTCGTTTTCGGATGAAATCACGTACTACTAAAATAGTAGTAAAAGCATAACCCCAAAACCATAAAGTTCTTTAAATATCAATATCATTTTAATTATACAAATTCTCATGCTTTTCAAATCATTTATCCCAATATAAACTGCATTTCATTAAATAGTTATGCATGCATTTATTTAAAATAAAAATCCACTCACTGTAACCGGCTATGCTCGACGCCTCTCGGAAGTCTCTTCGATACGAGCGTCCTCACATCCTGTAAGATTATTTTATTAATTTCCCTTTTTCTCAAATGTACAAAAGAATCCAAAATATTAACGTATTTAAACGATCTCAACATGTGCCAAAACCTTGCCCTTCACCCTTGATATTCTCTTTCCGAAAATCAGTCCCTAGACCTTAAATTCTCAATCAATCTCCTTACCACAAAAACATCACCAACAATTCCCCTTTAATCCTCCATAAAATATTTATCGAACACTTAATCAATTTCCTTAACCCTTGATAAATTCTTCTAAAAATCCCAAAATAATTATCAACATACTCCACTCATCATAAACTCCGAAATTTCAGTATTAAAACAACCCACGGCGGCTGCACCGCCGCCGGCAGCGGCGGTCAATGGCGGTCAACCACTGCCACCGCCACCATAAATCACCAAAATTTAACAGAAGCTTCATCTCACTATTTCGAACAACTTTCCCTTCTACAACAATCATCAATTTAAAGCTTAAATATGTCAATTAACAAAAACCCCCAATTCGGTACTATTCATCATAAACCCTAGAAATTTCAATTTCTCAATTCTCCTTACCCACTGCAAATCGAGCTAATTCCTTTGGAGGGGTGGTTCACGACGACATAAGCTTCAATTCAACACCAAGAACCCGATCAATAACAGCCGGAGAAGAGAGAATCGACGAAGAGAGTGAATGAACAGTGATCGGCCTAAATCGATTGATTTCTCTCAATCGACAACAAGAGGGGATGAGATACCTACCTAGACTTGAAGAGGAGGAGAACAGCTTCGTCTGGACTCCAAGATCACCACCCATGGTAGCCGGACAGCGGCGCAAAGGCGGTCGGAAAATACGACAGGAAACGGGGTCGGGGAGAGAAGAAGAGAAAAGGAAAAAAAATTCTGATTTTGACCTTTTTACCATCTTACCCTTTTCCTTTTCCTTTTATACTTACAACGAAACCGGAAATTATCGTTTTCACGTCACAACTTTTGTGTTCTAACTCCGATTATAACAAATAATATACCGATAAGTTCGCAACGACGACCTCTTCGACTTCCTCGAGCAATAAAATTATCGGTTTAGTCAACTTATAAAAAAGTCAACCATTAGAATTTTCGAATCGTAAAAACAATTACCGGAACGTAAAAATAACAGATAAAACTGTCAAAAGTAACTCGAGATTCGGGTCGTATCACACACTGCCGAGACTTATCGGACACGGACATGACATGTCCGGGCCGTATCCGAAGTTCAACCAGACGTATCCGATGTCGTATCCGACAAGTGTCCATTGAAGTTCTGACCTCCGACACGTCGTATCGAATACGACATCACGTATCTGATACCGGCATCATCCCTGCATGCTTGCAGCCTTGCATGCCAGCGCGCTCCATCCTTGCACACGCACGAGAAGCACGCCTTGCCAGCCCATCGACACCCTCGCATGCAGCATAGCCTCGCTAGCATGACGCCTACTCGTGCCTCGCACAGCCTTAGCCTCGCCACAATGCCAGCGCGCACGCCAGGAAGCCTGCATCCGAGAAGCAACCAAGTCAAGCTCCGGAGTTTTCCACGTGGAAAATCATGGCTGACGATGGCTGCCATTGCTCCTAATGATACTAGGAATGGTTGCAGTTGGGAAAGATCAAGAAAAAGTCAAAAAGTCAACCAAGCCTAGAAGAACTAGGAAACCTTGCAGAAGAAGGAAAGTTGTTGCCGAGGAGAATGAGGAAGCATGTGACCGGATTTTTGGGCTTTAAATCCAGCAACCAAGGGCTGCCGATCCACTTGGGGAGCCAAGGAAAATTTGCAGCCGTTCCAAGTCCAAAACGCACAGGTGAATATTGAAGAATCTAGAAGAAACTTAGCCGGCAAGTAAATCTAGGGGTGATTGTGCCATGGGATTGGACTTTGGCCTTTGACTGTGCCATGGGATTGGAAATCTGGGGGTGATTGTTTTGAAATTTATCTCGTACGAACTCTTATGAGATTTTGATAAAGATATATATATTAGTATGACCTTATTTGATTTCAGTAAAGATATGTATATGTTTATATAGAGCCTTACCTCTATTTTGGTTTGCAATTATTTTAAAAAGGGACTAACGGATTTTAAGAAGTACACGTCCCTTGCTTTCTATCATAATTCATTTTTGGATTTTTTGAATTGAAACTCGAATTTGCGACGTAATTTTAGAAATTCTTTAATGTGTGTTTGAGAACGAAGTTTTCTTCCTTCTCTAATTTACACATTTTTAATTGGATGTATGTATATATATGAGAATAGGTATAATTGTCTTTTGATAATAACTACTAAGAGCCGGTTTCTTATTCGCTCTGCATTAAGTTGAATCAAAGCTCTTCTTTTATTGGTCTTTCTTAAAGCAAACTTTTGTTCTTTTGACTCTTTCTATATTGAAATTGTGAGTTAGACTCAAAAATTTACTGCTGAAAGAAAGTCTTGTGTTTAACTTTTAGCTAAAATTAACTGTATAGGTATGACCTTCACTGTGACCTCTCTAAACAAAATCTTTAGCTACGTACATGTAGCCATAATCATTATTTTCCTTCTCTTACAAACATTTAACTTGGTTGAGACAAAATGACTTTTATGTTTACATCGATTTCGGTTCACCATTTAAATGACCAAGTTCATTTGCTTATATTATTTGAACCTCAAATTGTCTGAGATTTTAGTATGTTTTTCTTTAATGTAGTTACTATGAATCTGGGAAGTTTCTAATCCATCCTTTGAGTAACAAAAGCTTAGTGAATTGTTGGAGCCCATCTAATCTTCAAGTAATCCTTGGGTTGTTTTAGTACTGGTTTCCTTTAAAAATGTCCAGATTCAACTATATATATCTACTAATTTATTTGGTACAGAATAGAGTTGTGGTACGTACTAGCAGTATGTATAGTATTTGTTGAATTTTAAAAGTTTCAGACAAAGTTAAAGAGGTTTTATAATTCTACCTCTACCTTCGGGATTTATGATGAACACTTTTAAATCATGTGTTGATAAAGTTCCACTTCACGTATCTTATTTTCATATTCAGGCCTGCTTATCAAAAGTTGATATTTCATTAATATTCTTTATACTAGATTATCGGTTTAAACTGTTTCAGTTTTCGACTTAAACGTCTGATAAAGTATTTTTAACTATTCTCTTACTCATGATGGTAATCATGTTTCTATAATATTATTCTTTTGAATTGTGTTGTTTAGGCAATTGTACACTCCTACAATATTAAAAGTCTTAGTTACTTTTTGTATGCTTTGTGCTACATGAAATTATGATTTCAAAGTAAACTCAACACGGCTGCCACAATTTAAGTCCTGCATGATTTTGTTAATTGTTTTATTTATATATTTTTATCTTGGGAGTTAAAACTATTGATATATGCCTTTATCGTTTTCGCAATCAGCTGTTTAGTGGGATTCAGTTGACCCTGACCTTGATAAATTTGGTTTGCCTTGTATCTGTGCATATTCCTTGTTAGGGTCATGTTATGTTTCAAGCTAGGCAAGTACTGATATCCCTGAGTGGTTTCTTGCTAATTGTATTCTTTTCATTAAAGGACCATTGTTAAATGCTCTTATTTACTCCCTATTGGTTAGTTCCTATTGAGGAACTGATTTGAATAGGTTTTACCATCAACGTTGATCATTTTTCAGTATCTCTTCTTTTGTTTTAAAGGCAAGTGTATTTCAAGGTTATTTGAATGTTATCTGATTTTCAGTAACGTATTTTATTTATTATGGACATGGTTCCTGATAGAAAAGAGATTTACTTTCAAAGAGTTGCTTACTGTCAGTATTTTAATATGTTATAAGAAAAGAGAATTCAACTTCTTAATGAAAGCCTGATTTATGTCTGCCTCAGCTTCAAAGACGTGCTTTATGATCTTACAGTAGTGATATTTGAGTATGTTTTTCATTTTACTTTGTCAACAAAATTGTTCATATATCATTTATTTATACAAGGCTGGGTGTTAAAGTAGCCATTTGGAATTTTTTTTTGCTTAAACAAGTTGAGTATAACTCAAGTTTGAATCGATTTATTCCTCCCAGATATTTCAATTTTTATCTTGGCTTGTGATGACAATTGCTTTCTGTCCTAAACAACTAGCAGACGTTTTGTTCTTATTCTATATTTAATTTCATGGTCTACTATCATCATCTTGGTATAAGGTTTGTTGGGATTTGTTACAACCTTACGTTATTTGGTCTTCACAAGCAAAATTTTGCCAGGAAAATGTTACATGTTGCCAGGTTTACCCCTTTTTTCAAAAAGAGGAGATTATTGAATAATTCTTTTTAAAATATTTGCTGTTGAAGATTTTTCTCTTTGAAATCATTGGAGGCAGCATGAGAGAATTTCTTTTGAATCGTATAGTGGTGGGACCACTTACTGACGAGAACCGAGGCTCGCGTGTAATAATAAACCCTGCAATCGTTAGTAGTATAGACATAAGTAGGGATCGTTCTAAGCCGGGGATTAAGGGTACCTGAAATATGAAATTGTTAGACTCTTTATTCACAATAATATACATCGAAAATCATCAAAACATGAGGGTAATGGCGTTGGCAGCTAGGCTGCCCTAGAGCTAGGTATGGCACAAAAACAAACACACGAAACAAGAAACATTTAGTTCCTAGGCTCGGCAGCAATAGGCTGCCTCTAATCCACTTACATGCATAAAAACATAAATTTAAAGTCCTAAATTACTATTTACAAGTTTGGTCGACATTCTTCCACAAAGCACTAACACAAAAGCAATCAAAACACATAACGACCAAGTAAGCAAGACTCACAGCAAGATGTTAACATGTTCTAGACTCAACTTAACTCCAACCCAATTAGCTCCTAATCGGCAATACTAATTAATTAAGACTCCTCATGTATTTTAAGTGACTAATCGCCTAACCTTAAAATTATACTAGTCATCTTTGAATATTCTAATCGACGTAAACAAACATGACAAGTAATTAAGCACAAAGTCTTTTTCTTTAGTTGGAAACAAGTTAAATAAGCAAGGCGTCACCACTTCTTATTAACAAGCATGTTCATTTAAATTACTCTAGCCCTCGTGAAAACAACACAAATTAAAATAACCCTAAAGATTACTTAACCCATATTATTTTCGGCTAATGAGATTAACAATATACATATTGCAATTACATAGACTACCAATCTTTATGCACACGAATTTAAAGAACAAGTCAAGAAAACCCTAAAACCAAGTTAACATGCATTCTTGCCGATTATCCTATTAACTAATTCGTTACATATTTCCCTTACTTTTTAACATGCAATTTGTATTCTAACATCCAAAAACCAGATAAAAATTAAGAAATCAAATTGATCATGCAAATTATAAAACCAAATCTCAATCCAAGTCATACATAGACATACAACTTGAAACCAAGAATTCATGCTAACTTCATAGACAAAGTTTAACATAGCTACAACAAAAATTACAAAACCAAGAGAAGGGAGTGGATCACACATTAGAAACCTTGGAGACTTCGTCTTGTACGGATCCGGCGGCTTGTGGTGATCGGCGAAAGGCTGATGCTCGGCAAGGAAGCAAAGTCGGCAGCAAGTTCCAAAATTCGGCAGAAGTTTTGGGTGGGATGGAGGTGGTTTTGGTTAGGGTTTTTGTGTAGGACTCTTGGGAAAATTTAGGTAGAGCTTTGGCTAGATTTTTTCTTTGGAATGTGACCCCTTTTTCTGTGTAAAAGTTGGCTATATATAGGGGAAAACCTAGGCATTGCCGGCCACAACAAGGAAAGCAGAAATTCTTTTCCTAGTTGGCTTATGTTTCCTTGTTGAATAATTATTGCATTCTTGGACTTCTTTTTCTGAATTTTCTTCAAGGCTTGAGCTTCATATCTTCATGGACTTCAAATGTGGGCTTGATATCTTCATTTAGCAGCCATGGTCCATCGAAAATGCCTGGCACACCAAGAATGCACCGCCGGCAGCAACATGCTTGCCGATCGGCCAGCAATCCTAGCTCGGCTAGGAAAGCCATTTTTCTTCAACTTTTTCTTCATTGCTTTAGCTTGGTGTCTTCCTCTATCCTTCCTTAAGCTTGGACCATCATCACATATGCCTTTGTGCATCAATTCGCCCATCGAAAACAGAAATTGCGAAAAGGAGGCAGTAGCATCCTGGAATCGGCAGAAAAGACCTTGCTGTAGTAACTCTGGAATATCTCCCTCCTCGGAGCTCCGATTGATGCGATTCCAAGTCTCAGATAAACTAGACACACATAGCTAACTCCATATTAAACAGTTCGATCAAATTCCTTGTGAGTCGACGAGAATGATTTTTTTTTAAGTTGGGACACAATCCCAGGAAAATCGTCAGAATTCCTGGAGCGTTGTTGCTCGAGCTGCTGTTTTCCGGCCATCTTTTGGGTGACTTCCCGAACTCCGATTGATCTGAAATTTTAACACAACATTCCTCAGTATATGAATATTAAGCATAGAAAATTTCATCAAATTCGAACAAGGATAGATTGCATTTTTATTCATCTCAGAATCACGAAAAAGATAACTTGCATTATTTTCCAGATTACTTAAATTTAGTCAGTTTTCGGATTCTTAACCAACTTTTCGCCAAACTCTACCAAATTAACACTAAACTAAATTATGACTCTATCTTAGACAAATAAGGGTTAAACAAAGCATAAACGAGGGCATAAGCATATAATATCGTCGCACATTGTGCTCCTATCACTTACTAAGTTAGATATGACTGGAGCAGTCATTATCTTTATAAATGCGTGTTACTATTGTCGTTGGATTAATCAGTGTTTCAGGTTTATCCTCACTTCATTTCTCGTGGGACGAGATGTTGACAGGCTACTTTAGTTAAATTGAGGTTTCGAGAATCTTATTTTTGGAGGAATAGCATGACGTCATTATCTCTCATTCTTCTTCTGGGCAAGAACGTAAATTTCGGGGTCGAAATTTTTATAAGGAGGGGAGAATTGATATGACCCGAACTTCGAACTAATTTTGACCGTTTTATCTTTTATTTTTACGTTCCAAGAAATTTTTATTACGATTCGAAAGTTCTAAATGTTGACTTTTAATTAAGTTGACCCGACAAAGAATTTTATTTCTCGACGAGATATAAGACGTTGAAACGAGTTCGTGGACATGTGGCACGTTTAATTTGAAGTTCGTGTAGAAAAGTTACGACATAAACACCCGAAACTTGCCTTTTTTGGACGAGTATAAATAGCCTGGTTTATTTTTCCCAAAAAGGCAAGTTTTTTTTTTTTTTTTTTCCTTTTTCTTTCTCTCTTTTCTTTCTCTTTTCTCTTTCTCCTTCCCTGCTCGGCTCGACGCCGAGCCGCTCCCTGCCTCTACCCAACTCCGTCGTCCGGCCGAACTGGACCGCCGCACCAATCACGTTCGAACCGACTCGGCCTCCTCGTCACTCCTGTGGCAGCGGCACGGCGAGGTTCGCCACCTTTTGGCCGTGCGACGTCCCTGAAGATCGGCCACCGACCGAACCAATCTCCCTCCTCCAGCCACCAATCGACCCGATTTCGAGAGGGGAAAGGCAGACCTCGGCCTGTACGTCAACTCCATGGAAGGAATTGACTCGAATAAAAACGGGTAAGTAGAAATTCAAAGTTGAATTTCTAGGGTTTTAGGATTTTCGGTAAAGGGTGTTTAATTTGTTGGAATTGGTGAAATTGGAGGTGGAAATTGTGTTTAGGAGGTTGTTTACAGGCGATTAGCTGGAATTGGAAGTCCGATTGGTTGATTTTTGTGAAAATTGGAGGTTGTATAATTTGGACCGCCGTCCGCGGCGGAGGAGACCCCCAACAGCGGCAGAGGCGAAGGGGATGAGTCCCTGTGGTGGTGGTGATGCTGATGTGAAAGTTTGGAATCGATTGGAGGTGTTTTTGGCCTCCTGACGGGGCGGCAGAGCTGCTGCTACCGGCGGCGAGAGAAACAAGATGAATAGTAAACCAGTAAAAAGTGAAAAGTAAAACGGTAAAAGGTGAAAAGTAAATAGTAAAGTGTAAAAAAAAAGGTAAACAGTAAAAATAAATGGTAAATAGTAATTCTGACTTTGACCATTTACTATTGACTTTCCAAATTACTGTTTGACCAGTGATTTTTACTGTGAACTTTCCATAAAAAGGGTAAAAGCTACGACAAAATAACCGGTAAAAGAAGTTATCAGACTCGGGATGGGTCTCCTGAGTAATTCTAGACGTAAATTATTTTGGTATTTGAGGAGTAATTCTTATATCGATAACAAGAATTGAAACTATGTTATTCGGGCGAGTGAGGACGTTCGTAGATTTAACTTTTACAATCAAATTCTGAGTTTTGAATTATGTTTTAAACACGTTTCTGTTACAGGTCGAGATGTTACTCGACATGACGAGAACTCGGAATAGCGGCGCACTCGGCCGT
The DNA here is from genome assembly GCA_963682095.1 of Potentilla sterilis. Taxonomy (NCBI): domain Eukaryota; kingdom Viridiplantae; phylum Streptophyta; class Magnoliopsida; order Rosales; family Rosaceae; genus Potentilla; species Potentilla sterilis. The sequence continues at coordinate 28,554,448 of OY821761.1, forward strand.
ACAGTGAGTGGATTTTATTTTAAAATAAATGCATGCATTTTCGTTTTATTGAAATGCAATTTATTTAATTAAATGAATTCATAATCATGATACGATTTATCAAAACCGATAATTTATATACTGTTGTTATAATTATTGATTTAATATTTAAAAGAAATGTGGTTTTGGGTTATGCATTTACTACTATTTGAGTAGTACGTATTTTAACCGGAAATGAGATTTCCGGAACTAGTATGATTTGATAAATCATACTTAATCGTTTTTATTGTATTTTATATTTGTAAGACCGGAAATGAGATTTTAGGAGAGTTTATGATTTCATTATTTATGATTTCACGACATGTGAGACATGTCGATGTTATATATTCTTTTTGATATTATTTTTATGACATTGAGGCATGTCGGATATATATATGTTCCTTCGGGGCTATAATTCTATTTTTATATATATTTATATAAGCCTCATATGTGCGGTCGGGGACCGTACTGATTATTGTATATAAGGGGAAGCGTGTTTTCGGTTTTGTTTTCGGATTTTTCACCATATCAGGGTTCGTATATATATTGATCCTAGCTAGCTTATTTACCTCATCCCATGCGAGGTGACGACTTGACCATATAGGTCAGATTCACGCTCGGTGGTCGACGTAGATGTGTAGAGGTTTAGCGTGAGACACTATAGAGTCTGGGAGACTTGACCCTTAGCCTGGGAGGCTTACTATTAAATGGTGATAACCTTCCCCTATTATATGACCAATGGGATTGGTCATGATTTTATATTATTATTTGGTTTTCGGGAATATTTTCTCTATGAGATTTTCTGTTATTTAATAACTTCCCGAACCAGCTAGGGTTTTTATGTGACCAATGGGATTGGTCGTGAAATATTACGAATTGATTTTCAAAAGTATATTGTTTTGATTATATATAAACAAAATAATTATTTGTTTATTTGATTATTTCAGCGGGGTTGATTTTTAAATACGATTTTCTTAACACGTAGAACGTTTTATTAAAATGCATGTCCTGTGATTTTATTTATAAAACATTGGGGAAGTGATATGATATTTTCATTTAAAGTATTATATTAAATTATTTTATTTCATCCACTCACTCTAACGTTTTTAATTTACTTTCCCCTGGGCTTTTCGTTTTAAATCGCCCAGTTTTGCAGATTAGTTTATTTGAGGTCAAGAGTACTCAGAGTCGAGGCATAGTCTTCGTCATCTTTGCTTCTGTTTGGTAGGATATATTGATCCTTTATTTTTCTATTATGTATTCCTAGTTCTTTATTAGATTGCTCTGATTATCGGTGAATTAATTGAGTTGTATTTATGTGTTGAATGGAAGTTGTTTGAATTTGGGGGAGCAGGTGGCTCCTGGAGTCAGGATAGTCATTGTAGAAGTGTTTTCTTTTTGTCTGGCAGGTTTGGGTTGCCCATTTTAAGAGAGGTCATGCTGATTTTTCGGTAAAATCTCTCTTAAGGTGGTCCCCGCAGGACCTTATCTGGGCTTCAGAGTGAAATCTGGTTCGGGTCCTGTCAAAAAATTCCTAGCCAAAGCTCTACCAAAATTCCCAAAAATCCTACACCAAACACAAACTCGAGATTCATCTCCACCTTCATCAAAAAATCTCATACCGTGCCGCCATCAACCTTCATCGGATCAACACAAATTGCTGCCCCAAAGGTGTTTACAAAGTGTGATCTACCCCCTACTCTTGGTTTGTAATAGTTTTGTATAGCTATGCTTAGTTTTGTCTATGAAACTTGTATGAATTGTTTGTTTTAACGTGTATGCCGAGCCTCTTCTCCCATGATTAACGTGTGCATATGTAAATACTTGTGAATATTTCGACTAACATTCTCATGTTTTAGGTACTTTTAATCCCCGGCTTAGAACGATCCCTACTTATCATATACTACTAACATTTTTTGTAGGGTTTATTATTGATGCTCTCTTAGGCGACTTGATACGACCCGAATCTCGAGTTACTTTTTGACAGCTTATCATTTATTTTTACGTTCCGATAATTATTTTTACGATTCAAAAATTCTAATGGTTGACATTTTATCAGTTGACTAAACTGAGAATTTTATTTCTCGATGAGTTAGAGGACGTTGAAACGAGTTCGTGGACTTCTGGCACGTTTAATTTGGAGTTCGTGTGAAAAAGTTATGACGTAAAAATCAGAAATTTACCGTTTTTAGACGAGTATAAATAGCCAGGTTTAAATTTCCCAAAAAGGAAAGTTTTTCTTTTTCCCTTTTTCTTTCTTTCCTTTTCTTTCTTTTTTCTCTTCCTCTCTCCCCGACTCGGCCCGAGCCCACTAACCCAGCGCCGCCTTCCGCCGAACTCCGCCGTCCGGCCACCGTTCGGCTCGCCACTGGTCCCGTTGGGACCGCCTCCTCCTCCTCTTCACATTGATGGCAACAGCACAGCGTGGTTCGTCGCCGTTTGGCCGTGCGATGCCCGAGACTAAAAGCCCCGGATTCCACAAAGCTCCCTCCTCCTGCCGCCGTTCGTCTTGATTTCGGTCGGGAATTGAAGGTCTCGGCCTGTGTAGCAATTGTGTAACAACCCGTCCCGGAAATTCCCTCGAAAAATCCGAAACAGGTTCGAAATAAACCCATAAACCCACTAAAAATCATTTGCTCCCAGACCACAACCGCCCACCCACTGAGAACCAGGACCGATCACTTCTTTTACTAATTATCTTAACGTAAAACTTCGTTTTAACCATATTTTTTACCTTATTACAGAAGTCAACCGAAATAATCACAGTCAACAAAAAATAGTCAAAGTCAAAGTACTATTCACCCTTTTACTGTTTACTGTTTTACTATTTACTAAATTATTGTTCTATTGTTTTACTGTTTACCCTTTTTCCTTTTAACTTTCACTTTTTACCCCTCCGCCGCCGCCACAGCAGCAGCACCGCCGCTGCCGCCACTGCAGCTTCACCACCGGACCAAAACCACCCCCAATTTGCCCAACAAGACCGCCACCACTACATGGGATCACCCCCACTACCTCAGCCGCCCAATTTCCCCAAACCTGCAATTCACCATATTCCAACAATCTAGACCTCAAGCTATACTAATTCAACTCTAAACATCGTCCTAAATCCACTTCCAACCTCTAATTACATCAAAAACACCAGAAATCACTCTCCCCCAAATTCAACCCGAAAACCCTAGAAATTCCAATTTGAATTTCTACTTACCGAGGTTGATTCGAGCTAACTTCTTCCATGGAGTTGTCGAGCAGGACGAGGTTTCCCTTTTGCCCCTTGGAATCAGGCTGATCGGTGGCCGGAGGTGGTTATTCCGGGTCGACACAGTCGACCCCTCTCCTGAAAAATCCCGCCGAACGGCGGCGATTGAGGCCGCGCCGCCGCCACAGAAGGGAAAGGAGGCCGAGCCGGTCTAAACGTGACCATCCGATCAGGGGAGGAGGTTTCGGGCCATCCGATCGGGGGGGGAGAGAGAGAGGAAGGACAGAGAGTGAAAAAAAAAAAAGAAAAAAAAAAGAAAAGAAAGAAAAAGAAAAGAGAAAGAATATTCTCTCCTTTTTAAGAATATTCCCCCTGTTTCTAGAAAATTCCGATCGTTTCTAGAAATTTTCTCCACTCCGATTTTTACGTCATAACTTTTTCATACGAATTTCAAATTAAACTCGTTACGTGTCTAGGAACTCATTTTAACGACATCTATCTCGTCGAGAAATAAAATTCTTAGTCGGTTCCACTTATAAAAAGTCAACCTTTTAACCCTTCGAAATGCCAAAAATAGATTAAAACTTTTAGGGGGTATTTTAAAGTTCGGGTCATTACAAATTGTGTGTGAGGAATCGATCCAGTTTAAACAAGGTACGGAGAATTTTGAATTCAAAATTCTAGGGTTTCGGGTTATTCTTGGTGGCCTGCAGATGTAACGACCCGAACCTTAAAATACCCTCTAAAAGTTTTACTTTATTTTGCCGTTTCGGAAATTTATTTTTTTACGATTCGAAGGGTTCAAAGGTTGACGTTTTATAAATTGACCCGATCAAGAATTTTATTTCTCGACTAGATAGTGGACGGTAAAACGAGTTCATAGACACGTAACGAGTTTAAGTTGGAATTCGTATGAAAAAGTTATGACGTAAAATCGGAGGGAAGAAAATTTCTAGAAACCAGCGGAAATTTCTAGAAGGGGAATATTCTTATAATAGAGGGGAATATTCCTTTTCCTTTTCTTTTTCTTTCTTCTTTTTTTTCTCCACCCCCCCCCCCCCCCCCCCCTTCTCTCTCTCTCTCTCCCCGATCGGCCCCAAACCGAGCCTCCTCCTCTCCGCCCATCTCCGCCGTCCGGCCGAACTGGACCGCCGCGCCGGTCACGTTCGGACCGGCTCGACCTCCTCTTCTCTTCTGTGGCGGCGGTATGGCTCCAATCGCCGCCGTTCGGCCGGGTTTTAGGGGAGAGGGATCGACTGTGTCGAGTCGGAAATCCCTCCTCCGGCCACCGATCGGCCCGATTCCAAGGGGGAAAGGAAGACCTCGACCTGCACGACAATTCCATGGAAGGAATTGAACCGTTTCAGTCCAGGTAAGGAGAAATTAGAATTTGGAATATTAGGGTTTTTGTGATTTTCGGTGGAGGTTGTGATTTTGTTGTTTTTGGTATAATTGGACGTTAGAATTGATTTCAGGACGATGTTTAGAGTCGATTAGGTGTATTTTGATGTTCAAATGGTTGAATTTGGTGAGAATTGGATGTGGAGGAGTTCGGCCGCCGCGGGTGGTGGTGGCGCGATCCTTAGACGGCGGAGTTGATGGTTGAGAGGTCCTGAGGCTCATGGAAAGTTGATTCGACGATTTTGGAGGTCTGTGGCAACGGTTTGAGCTGTAGGGCGGAGCTGCTGCGGCGGCTGCGCTGCTGCTGCGGCGGCGGAGGGGTAAAAAGGTTAAATAGTAAATAGTGAAAAGTAAAACGGTAAAAGATAAATAGTAAACAGTAAGTCAGTAAATAGTAATAGTAAAAGGTAAATAGTAAAAGTGAATAGTAACCCGTATGTTTGACTTTGACCGTTGACTGTTAACCTTATAATTTTAATGTTGACTTTCTGAAAAAGGTAAAAACTGGTTAAAAATAGAGTTTTACGTCAAATTAAGCAATAAGAGAATTAAACGATTCTTGTTCCCAGCGGGTGGGTGGTTGAGGTATGGGAGCAAAGAGATTTTTAGTAGGTTTTGGGTTATTTTTCGAACCCGTTTCGGATTTTTCGAGGGAATTTCTGGGACGGGTATGTTACAGTGGTATCAGAGCGGGGATAAGATTCTAGGGTATAAATTTTGGGGAAAAAGTTGGAATCGTTAGTTGGATGAGTTTCAATATTTTGAGCAGTTTGTTGTTTAGCTACCATCACCTTTGTGTTCGAATTTTTATATATTTCTTAATATACATATATATTTATATATAATTAGAGCCATTCTAATGAAATGTCTTGGAGACGTGTTTGGTTGAGTTGGATATACGTTAGTACTACTTCTAGTCTTCAGTACTAGTATATAAAGGTATATTTTTGGCTTGATACAATATAACCTTTCAGATTTGGCATATTAATTACTGCATCACTATTTTGGTACTTGATAATGTAGGCGGTAGGCCTCAATGTATCATTTTCATCCATATATGAGGTCGAATTTTGTTTATTCATTCGAACTGTACTTGGAACTTAATTTATTGTTTATATTTTGCAAAAAAAAAAAAACTATTTTAGAAATATAAGTTTTGAAAGAGAGTTCGTGACTATTAGTAAATGAATACATGGATATATTCGTCATCGCAATAAGGTATTTATCATTAAATTCTTTTCTTTTATATATTTACACGGTTAATTTTTTGTTGGTGATTAATCACCTCTCTTGTTTAGCGATACAGTATACATTTCGTAGGAATGAAAGTTCAGTGATGCTTACAATTGTTTAATGCCAGTTATTTTTGTAAAAGTTAGTCTTAGTTCGTCTTACTTTTCATTCACGTGATTAGTGTTTTGTATATATATGACCATTTATTGGTATTACAAAATTTTGTAATTTTGGGTAACATCATCGGTGGACGAATGCAAGTAGTAGACCAGGAGGTTCTTCAAAAGTGAAATGAGACGGGAAATAATATTGTGGTTGCTCGGAGTCATAGAGGGATAGTCGTGGATCGTCGAGGTAAGCTTTTATGACTATCATTCACGTTTTGCCCTATTGATTAATTTCTTTTTACTTGGTATTTAACCTGACCAGGTCTTGAGAATTAAATAAACTCTTATATTATTATGAGATATTTTATGCAGAAGATTTAGAATGAGGTTATTTACTTCTTAAGCGCGAGAAATTATCATAAAACTATACGAGTTATCGGGCCCAATAATTCATAAAGTTTTATGATAATTGTATATTTGGATATATTGGGGGAAACGAGAGTATGAATATTTATTCACCACATCAGGATCGTCTAATGCTAGGTAGCAGTAGCGTGGGACACTACTAGCAGCCTTGGGAGGTTCCGACCCGAGTCTTGGAGGCTCACTGTTACATCTGGGTCGTCTTGAGCTAGCTAGCAGTAGCGTGGGACGCTACACGTAGCCCTGGGAGGTTCCGATCCTTAGTAAGCCTGAGATTGTGTTATGAGAGGCCGGGTCGTCTTGAGCTAGCTAGCCGTAGCGTGGGACGCTACTAGTAGCCCTGGGAGGTTCCGACCCAAGCCTGGGAGGCTTACTATTACATCTGGGTCGTCTTGTGCTAGCTAGCGGTAGCGTGGGACATTGTTTCAGTAGCCCTGGGAGGTTCTGACCTTTAGCCTGAGAGAGGCTTAGGTAGTTTTATTGTCCACGCTGGTTTAGTAGCCTTGGGAGGTTCCGACCCGAGCCTGAGGCTTACTGTTATATGGTGGTGCTGGCTTTCCCCTGATGTATCTGATATGATGATATGGCTGGTGAGAATGATTTTTGATATTTATTATTTGGTGTTCGGAAATATCTTTCTTTATGAGATTTTATTTAAATTTCCGGACCAGCGAGGCTGGAGTTTTATTATGAAATTAATTGGAAATAGGCCGATGGGATTGGCCGGTTATTTATCATTTGGTTTCCAGAAATGTATTTAAAAATATTATCTGATTATTCGATATACCGCAAGGTTGATTCATGCTATCATTTTCTGAAACGTGGGATATTAGATTAAATGCATGCGTCGTGATTAATTTCTTTTTTTATTAGGAAAGAAATATAATATTGTTGTTTCTTTCCAGTCCATAGTATTAAGTGCTCTAATTTCCTGTGGGCTGATGGTGGTTTAGTTAGTATCGGTTTTATGTATATTTATGAAGGTGGTTGTGTTTTGAGGAGCAGATGGCTCCACGTGTGGACGGATTTTCTTATGAGGAGAGTTATATGAAAATTTTTGCAGGTAGGGTTGTTCACTTTAAGGGAGGTTATGCCAAAATTTTCGGGTATGATTTCTCTTTAAGGTGGTGAGCGCAGGGTTGATGGGAATCTGTGTTCAAGTTGGTGACTAGGAATCTTATTAAAGAATTGGTTATGAATTTTTGGATAATTTGAATGTGCCAAGGTTAAAATTTTTGTTGGAACTTAATTTGATCTTCCTAGCATACGGAAAGTGAATTGATTAAGTGGTTTGAGATAAGATTCACTAAGCTATATGTTATATTTTAAGTATTTAAAGGTAGAGCGACGGCTAAGTGAGGCAAAATATGATTGGAAACTTAGCTTGTTTCTCATTCTCTCATCGCTAGAAATTGTTTTGGGTGTCTATGATAATTCTCAAATGAAATTATTACTTGGTGAATTGGTCAATTGCGATTAAACTTAGAGGAAAAAAATATGTTAATTGAACGATTTATTAAATGTTGGTTGTTTGCGCTCGTATGGTTTGAATATTATCGATTCTTTTAGTTCTAAATTCTTGCAAGTTTTATTCTATGAAATTTATAAGTATGAAATTGAGGTGCGTTTGTACCCCAGTCTTTATTCTTAGCGATTACGCAAATTTCGCGGACGAAATTTTTATAAGGAAGGTAGTTTGTAACGACCCGAACCTTAAAATACCCTCTAAAAGTTTTACTTTATTTTGCCGTTTCGGAAATTTATTTTTTTACGATTCGAAGGGTTCAAAGGTTGACGTTTTATAAATTGACCCGATCAAAAATTTTATTTCTCGACTAGATAATGGACGGTAAAACGAGTTCATAGACACGTAACGAGTTTAAGTTGGAATTCGTATGAAAAAGTTATGACGTAAAATCGGAGGGGAGAAAATTTCTAGAAACCAGCGGAAATTTCCAGAAGGGGAATATTCTTATAATAGAGGGGAATATTCCTTTTCTTTTTCTTTTTCTTTCTTCTTTTTTTTCTCCACACCCCCCCCCCCCCCCCCCCCCCCCTCTTCTCTCTCTCTCTCTCCCTGATCGGCCCCAAACCGAGCCTCCTCCTCTCCGCCCATCACCGCCGTCCGGCCGAACTGGACCGCCGCGCCGGTCACGTTCGGACCGGCTCGACCTCCTCTTCTCTTATGTGGCGGCGGTATGGCTCTAATCGCCGCCGTTCGGTCGGGTTTTAGGGGAGAGGGATCGACTGTGTCGAGTCGGAACTCCCTCCTCCGGCCACCGATCGGCCCGATTCCAAGGGGGAAAGGAAGACCTCGACCTGCACGACAATTCCATGGAAGAAATTGAACCGTTTCAGTCCAGGGAAGGAGAAATTAGAATTTGGAATATTAGGGTTTTTTGTGATTTTCGGTGGAGGTTGTGATTTTTTTTGTTTTTGGTATAATTGGACGTTAGAATTGAGTTCAGGACGATGTTTAGAGTCGATTAGGCGTATTTTGATGTTCAAATGGTTGAATTTGGTGAGAATTGGATGTGGAGGAGTTCGGCCGCCGCGGGTGGTGGTGGCGCGATCCTTAGACGGCGGAGTTGATGGTTGAGAGGTCCTGAGGTTGAGGGAAAGTTGATTCGACGTTTTTGGAGGTCTGTGGCAGCGTTTTGAGCTATAGGGCGGAGCTGCTGCGGCGGAGGGGTAAAAAGGTTAAATAGTAAATAGTAAAAAGTAAAACGGTAAAAGATAAATAGTAAACAGTAAGTCAGTAAATAGTAATAGTAAAAGGTAAATAATAAAAGTAAATAGTAACCAGTATGTTTGACTTTGACCGTTGACTGTTAACCTTATAATTTTAATGTTGACTTTCTGAAAAAGGTAAAAACTGGTTAAAAAGAGAGTTTTACGTCAAATTAAGCAATAAGAGAATTAAACGATTCTTGTTCCCAGCGGGTGGGTGGTTGCGGTATGAGAGCAAAGGGATTTTTAGTAGGTTTTGGGTTATTTTTCGGACCCGTTTCGGATTTTTCGAGGGAATTTCTGGGACTGGTATGTTTCAGCAGAGATGGTGTTTTTGATGCAATTGGAGGTTGAATTCGTGTTTACGATGTTGTAAGGAGGCGATTAAGGGTTGTTCGATGTTTGATTGCTTGAATTTTGATAAATTTTGAATTTGGGGAAATTCTGACGCCGTATCGGCCGCCGTTCGTGGCGGCTGCAGAAGTTTTTGGCGATGGGGGACGACGGGGATGAAGTCTTGCGGCTATGGGGATGAAATTGAGTTGAGTTGGGACTGATAGGGGTGTTTCTGGCCATTGTGGCTGAGCTGTCGGCGGCGGTGGCGCTGCTGCTGCTGGCGGCGAGAGGTAGAAGAAGGTAAAAGGTGAAAAGTAAAACGGTAAAAAATAAAATATTAAAAAGTAAATCTGTAAATGGTACATAGTAAAAGTAAAAGATAAACAGTAAAGGTAAATGGAAAATTGTAATGAGGACTTTGACCATTTACTGTTGATTTTCAAAATTTACTGTTTGACCAGTAAATGTTACTGTTGACTTACCGTAATAAGGTTAAAAGCTTATTAAAAAGGTTTACGATGAAATAATCAGTAAAAGAAGGGATCGAACTCGGGATAGGTGTCCTGAGTAATTTTGGACGTAAACTGGTTCGATATTTGAGACGTAATTCCAATACTGATAACAAGAATTTGAAATTGGGTTATTCGGGCGAGTAAGGACGTCTTTGGATTTAATTTTTTATAATTCAATTCTGAGTTTTGAAATATGTTTTAAACACGTCTCTATTACAGGTCGAGAAGTTACTCGACGGGACGAGAACACGGAATAGCGGAACGCTTGGCCGTAGAGTGGGTGGATTTTTATTTTAAATAAATGCATGCATAAATATTTTAATAAAATGCAGTTATTTTTAATATATGATTTCAGAAGCATGTTGATTCGTATAATTTTATGATAATGACATTTAAAGTAAAGGGTTAATTTCAGTTTACTACCCAAATCTTAGGGTCAAGTTTCAGTTTCGTCCTTAATCTTTCAATTTAATCATGTGTGCCCTTATACTCCTAATTTTCCATCAACCTGAGGCAAAAATTCAAATTCACTTCAAATATGACGTCACCATCCAACGCGGTCGAGACACGCTGACACACTTTTCAGTTTCCAACACTCTTAAAAGGGTATAATTGACTATTTACAACTAAAGTTGTTATTTACACGTCGGATGGTGACATCATATTCGAAGTGAATTTGAAATTTTGTCTCAAGTTGATGAAAAATTAGGAGTATAAGGACACACGTGATTAAATTAAAAGATCAAGGACGAAACTGACACTTGACCCTAATTTTTGGGTAGTAAACTGAAATTAATCCTAAAGTAAAATATGGATTTGGGTTATATATTTACTACTAGTTTAAGTAGTACGTGATTTTACCCGGAAATGAGATTTCCGGAAATAATATTTAATCATTCATAATTTGATCATGTTGAATAAGTTTTATGTGTATTTAAATGTAAAGACCGAAAATGAGATTTTCAGAGATTTGATGTTTTCGTATTTGTGATTTTACGATATGTGAGACATGTCGATGTTGTATATATAACTTTTCGATATTATTTTACGGCATAGTGGATATGTCGGATATATATGTATTTCTTTTGAGGCTATTATACTATTTATGATTATTATAAGCCTCAGATGTGCGGTGGGGGACAGTACTTATTACGACATAGATAAGGGGAAGCGTGTTTTCGGTTTTGTTTTCAGATTTTCACCATATCAGGGTCTAGATATATATTGATGCTAGCTAGCTAGCTTAGGTCAGATTCACACTCGGTGGTCGACGTGTACAGGCTTAGCGTGGGACGCTACAGAGTTTTGGAGGATCGACCCTTAGCCTGGGAGGATTAATAGTAAATGGTGGTAATAACATTCCCCTGTTTATTATAGGACCAATGGGATTGGTCATGATTTTATATTATTTGATTTTCGGGAATATTTTCTCTATGAGACTTTCTGTTATTTAATAAATTCCCGAACTAGTGGGACTGGGTTTTTATATGACCAACGAGATTGGTCGTGAAATATTATTAATTGATTTTCAAAAATATTTCGTTTTGAATATATATATAAACAAAAATATTATTTGGTTATTTGATATATCAGCAGGGCTGATTTTTAAATACGATTTTCTTAAAACGTGGGATGTTTTATTTAAAATGCATGCATTGTGGTTTTATTTCTCAAACATCGGGAAAGTAATATGATCCTTTCATTTAACGTATTATATTAAATTATTTTATTTTTATCCACTCACTCTAACGTTTTTAATTTACTTTCCCCTGAGCCTTTCGTTTTAAATCGCCTAGTTTGCAGACTAGTTTAATTGAGGTCAAGAGTACTCGAAGTCGAGGCATAGTCATCGTTGTCTTTGCTTCCGCTTGGTAGGATCTATTGATCCTTTACTTTTTGATTTTGTATCCTCAGTTCATTTTTAGATTGCTCTGACGACCTGTGAATCAATTGAAAGTGATTTTGTGTTTTCTTGTGAGAGTTGTTTGAATTTTTGGGGGAGCAGGTGGCTCTTGGAGTCAGGATGGTTATTGTAGAAATGTTTTCTGTTTGTCTTGCAGGTTTGGGTTGTCCTTTTTAAGAGAGGTCATGCCGATTTTTCGGTAAAATCTCTCTTAAGGTGGTCGCCGCAGGACCTTACCCTGGTTTTAGGGTGAAATCCGGTCCGGGTTCTGTCACGACTCGTCAAGGGCTTATAATCTATACCTAGTGTTGTCTTTGAACATGATCTAGGTATTAGGTTTAATTTGCTTGAGTTATAATGAACTAAGTATACGTATGATCACTTTGATTTGTTGTGCTCACCTAGAGTGCTCACCTAAGTATAGTAGAGCGACTTGGCATTGCCGTGGTTTGTCCCCACTGTGCCTCATCATGTTTCCAAAGTCCCATAAATCAAAGTGACGAGATTTGATATACATGTTGCAAAGAGCAAACTATTGGTCTTTCAAGGAAAAGATCGGAATAGTACTCTTGTATCAACATGCCTGTAAGTATTCATGTCCAAATCAATGGACATATTATCATTCATAAATGGTGACATGGTGACTCCACAATAGTGGTAGATGGTGTCACTAGGCTGTGACTCTCACAAGAAGTGTAGAGAGGGCACTTAGTTCGATATACACTCGCTGAATGCGAGTTTCGCACAACTTGATCCTTTTTTCAATGACAAGCCATTCGTCTCATGGATTTTTTGGATTAACGTCATCATTGGGGGACGCCTCAATGAGAAGCCAATCAATATAGAGATCTCTACAAATGTGAATTACACTAGTCTACATGAGTACGTTGTTTATGAGTTAGATATCGACCACACTCACTTCTTTGAAGCGAATACCAACGTTGTAAATTGGCCTACACGGAAAGATATGCGATCTAATTTATACAAAGAGATAGGTCCTTGGTCAGGTGATGCCGACACTGCAAATGTAAACCCAATCGATAATCTTTGATGGAAAGCGTAGCGAGAAAAAGAGCCAAGACTCACCTTCTGGTGCAAGGTCTCTCACAAACGCTTTGGAATCGACTACGATGACATATGCTCTCATAATGGAGTCATATCACACTCTACTACCTTGTCAGTTAGGTAATTCCGAAAAACTGAACATGCAGCTTATGAATCATCTCTATTGGGACTAAGTAAAGAGAGGTACATAAACATCCTAAACGGATTAGTTTTCACACAAGTCAAGTAAGTAAAAACCACGAGTTAATGACTACTTGATTGGAGATGAGATGTAAAGAATCATGTCTATTTGCGTGTAAACTTCAGATGAACTGTGATTAAAGTATCACTAATCCGACGTTAAGAATGAAAAGATCTTGGGATACTTTGTCTCAAATGTGAGAATCGTTAGTGATGAGTTATTCATCTATCGACTTATGGCAATCTAAAGGACGTCAAACCAAAGCCTATATGTATTCCATGATCAGTCGATGTCTTGAGAAGACTCGTTTCTTCTATGTGACGAGAAGTCTTGGGAGATGAAACTCTCCATCTAAGTACCATGTTCGCAATCATGTACTTGTCATAATATACTCGAATCGACATCTCATTCACTATAAACTTATAAAGCCAAGGTAATAGCTAGACGTGCCCACGCAATGCCATGGTATATGGCGGTACTTTCTTTCAAGTGTGAAAGGTTTAGGCTCATTCGATCCCATCATGAAAGACACATCAATAGGGAATTCCAGAATCTACCTGGTTCTGTATGTCCACTTCCCCGAGACCTACCGAACAACTCACGCGTTGAAAATTGGTGAAATTAGTACTTTTAGAAAGGTCTATGTGTCTACTTTCTAGTGATACCAACCATTTGATCATAGCTATCATACTGAGTGAGTTATGGCTGTTTTGGAAAATTAGGACGAATCTGTTTGGTAATATGCAGATCAGTCATCTTCGATGGAGATTTGTGATCAGCTCAGAATGAACCACGTTGTGTACTTTATATCACTGGAAAGATATGGGTGTCTAGTTTTCAGAACTGTTTACGGTTTGTTCATACCTACTGTATCGAAGGAGTTATGACTATTTTAGTAAAGAAAGGTCATTCTACACTTGAATCTAATTTTCAACGCAAACTCTAGTTTTGAGTTGTTAAGCAACTTTCTTCCTTAAGGCCAAGTAAAGCTAAGTTTAGCTGGTCTAATATGATGGGAGCCGAAGCTCGCATGCAATAATAACCCTACAAAAATATCGTTAGTAGTATGAGCAAGTAGGGATCGTTCTAGGCCGGGGATTAAGGGTACCTGAAATATGATATTGTTAGACAAAAACACATGTACAAATATACAAAATCACACTTCAAATCGTCACACATATGGGGGATAATGGTTCGGCAGCAATGCTGCCCCTACACTAGGCTCGGCAATAAAAACAGAAAATAAATCCTAGGCTACTATATACATGTTTGATCATCATCTCTCACGCATCACATAGCACAAAACACAATTTAACACAAAGATTCACATGTAAGAAAGTAAGAAACAAGTATTTGGCATGCTCAAAACGTAACTTAGTTTCGACCTACAACTAGAACGTTTCCGATTTTTACCTAGTTGTGAGACTTTTTCTAATGTTTTAAGATCGAGCTTTCGCGAGGTGATCCTAAAGGTTATGCTACCTTATACAAGTCATAGCATTGAAGCACAAAAGTCTATAGCCGAAGACACGTAAACAAGTAAGGTCGTCAATCTTCTTATTTAACATGCAAGTCCTAAGGTTAACCACTCTAGGTGAGCACAACAAATCAAAGTGATCATACGTCTACTTAGTTCATTATAACTCAAGCAAATTAAACCTAATACCTAGATCATGTTCAAAGACAACACTAAGTACCGATTATAAGCCCTCACCTTAGGTCTAACCAAATTAAATCTTAAACATGCTTCTAATACCATTGCTCTAATTATCATACATACAAAATCCATGCATTAAAAATTGCAAAATTCATCACATAAATTCCAAGTAAAATCGTAATTCATGTTCATCATACAATACCAAACGAAACAAAGTATTTTTATAACAACAATATGTGACTAAACCGAAAATAAAAACACAAGTCATAGGGATGGATCACACTTTAGAAACCTTGGAGAGCTTCGTCTTGATGTGGTGGAAGAGGATCGGCAGCAGCTAGGCTAGGGATTGGGATCGGTGGTGATTTGTGGTGAATGGTGGTGAATCGGTGACTTGGTGTTTCTAGGGTTTCGGTTTAGAACTTTGGTAGGAAAATTTGGTAGAGTTTTAGCTAGTGCTTTGCAAAAGATGAGATGATGTTTTCTGAATATGAGATGGCTATATATAGAGGAAAAGGGAGAGGGGTGGCCGGCAAACAAGAAGGGGAAACAAAGAATAGGTTTCCTTGTAGGTTTATGTTTCCTTGTTGAATAAATATTTGCATTCTTGATTTTCTTTTTCTGATTTTTTTCTTCAAGGCTTGGGCTTCACATCTTCATGGACTTCTTATATGGTCTTGGACTTCAATTGATAAGCTTTGATCCACCAAAAATGCCCCACAATGCCGGCAGCACACAAATGCACCAAATCTGCCAGAATCGGCAGCTTCTCCTAGCTTGACTAGGAGAACTTGTTTCTTCATGTTTTTCTTCAATGCCATGGCCAAGTGTCGTTCTCCTTCCTTCCATATGCTTGGAATGTCTTCACAAATGCTTTTGTACATCATATGGTCCATCGAAATGAAGCACTTGTGAAAAGGAATCAATCTGTCCCTGGAATCGGCAGCTTTGACCTTGTCGCAGTAATTCCGGCATATCTCCACCTTCGAAGCTCCGATTGATGCGATTCCAAGTCTCACGTAAACTAGACACATATGGCCATCTTCCCATAAAATATCTCGATCAAATTCCTTGTGAAACGTCGGGAATGAATTTTCGAAGTTGGATCAAAGTCCCAGGAAAATCGTCAGGATTCCTGGAGCATTGTTGCTCGAGCTGCTGGTTTGCAGCCATCTTTTGAGTGACTTCCCGAACTCCGATTGATCTGAAATTTTAACACAACATTCCTCAGTATATGAATATTAAGCACGCCAAATTTCATTAAATTCGGACAAGGATAGATCATACTTTTGCTCATCTCAAAATCGCGAAAAAGACATATTTTACACTATTTTCCAGATTTCTCAAACTTAGTCATTTTTCGGATTCTTAACCATTTTTCACAAAACTCTACCAAAATTGACACTAACTACATTATGACTCAATCTTAAACAAATAAGGGTTAAACAAAGCATAAACGAGGGCGTAAACATATAATATCGTCGCACATTGTGCTCCTATCATAATACAAGAATATTATGGCCGTATTCAATGATTACATCATTGGTCACGCGTACTTTTGAAGCTTGTGAGGAGCGTTTGTATACGCCATTAATCTAAACTCTGAGAATGGGTTACCAATCAGGGGGAGTTATTTTGTAGACATCAGGAGGAGTCTACCTTACATGTAATCTTCAATTGTAGTTGGCGCGTTGTGCTCTTTTCCTTTCGACAAAGCTTTTTATTTTTACCCAAGTGGTTTTGTTTTGCTTATCAAGGTTTTAGCTAGGCAACATGTCATGCACCGTGTCACATTAGGTACGCGACACAAGGGGGAATGTTTAAGAAAAGATATTTTCGTAACTTCCTATGTGTGTCTTGACCTAATTAGACTAGATTAGTAGTTACTTTAGTAGATAATGAATTCTTGATTATTCGGAATACTTGATGTAATGCTTATATAAAGGTCTCCTTATTTATCAATAAAAGTTACGCTTTATATCTATTGTTTTTCTTCTAGAACATACTCTTAAATATTGAACCCGTAGCGACCCTTTCCGGCCCTAATTTATGTGGACTCGGTCAAAACCATACTCTAAACCCTCAAATTTAAGATAGAGTTTGAGCCGGCCCGGCCCATGATGAGGCCTAATAGAAACTAGAGAGTAGAAGTTAGTGGGTGAGTACCCTATTCGACATACCGCTTTCTGATTCTTCTTCTTCGTCTCCTCGTCTAGTTTCAAACTTCTTCATCTCTTTTTTGGCCACATCCTCTCCAAACTGTGGGCATGGCTTTGGCTATTCGTTTTGCCCTCTCAAAGCTGACGACTACCTCTTCCCGCAAGAACACAACTGGAATTCTGATGCTTAAGGCTTTTGCGAGCTCAGCCATAGAGACACCCCCTAATTATCAAGACCGACAAGACGATGCCGTTTGTTGGTTTTCTGGTCGCCGATTCGATTTTAGAAGGCATGAAATCAAAAAGGAAGAGCCCAAGGTACTGAAATGGCTCTTCTGCTTCTTGTCTTCACATTTTTTATTTAGGAGTATGATTCTGATTTCTTTTTTATCTGAACAGTTATTTAAGTATCATGTGGATTTAGGAGGATTAGAGCCTGCCCGTTTTGCCATGGAAGAATTCAACAAGCGAAAGGTATCCAATTACAATGAAAGCTTTTAAGTTATTTAGGAAAATGTTTGTTGTTTAAATCTTTATAATGTTTGTTGTTTAAATCTTTATAATCTTTATACTTTTTCAGTAAATTGCAACTTTTATTTAATGCTTGATGCATAGGTTTTCAAAGCTTGTTGCTTATTTTTTTTTTCTTTCAGTAAAGTGCAACTGTTTGGACTAGCGATAGCTTTAGGTCTAATCTTAATTGGTTATGATCTGTAACAGTGTTTTTTTTTTCTCCCTCTTTTAGAACGCTCAACTGCAGTTTGCCAGACTTGTGAAGGCACATAGGCATATGTGCACAAAACTAACGTGCCTGTATGTTATAACATTGGAGGCCACTGATGCCGGTGTGGCTAAACTTTACCAAGCAAAAGTTTCGGTAAATTTCACTCACGGCATGTTTTTGGAATGGTTCTGTCGTGTGGTCGATGATGGGTGCCCTTTAGCACTATTTGATCACCTAGGTAAATATTTGGTCGATGAGGATATGGTTTGATAAACTAATCAATCCTTGTCTGTGTTGGTTACGTCTCTAAGTTCAATTAACGCAAAAAATTTAAGGATATTGATGGTGGATTATTAATTTATTTGCACCAGAAAACTTTTTTGCTCTGAAGGACCATGAAGACAAAACAGAGAATCAAATTCCGATGTGTAAAAAACAGGTATTTGCAAGCCATTGGTTTTGCTTATTACCTTTATGTCCATGTATAACAGATGGTGTTCGGCAAGGAACACCATCTGCCATTTTATTGTTCAGTGTTAGCTACTTGTTCAAGAGGACTTTATCACGCACTCACTTTTCTGTCTTTGAACAGGGACTCAATTGTTCTAATAACTCCTGTATCAAACAATGCTCTGTCTTACCTGCATATGATGTAGAAGCTAATGGCCAGATGCAAAAATTTGGACTCTGGGCTGTGAAAATATTCAACGAGGAAAAGGTTTGAACTGAAAACATCTTACATTTGTAAAGCAGCCTGAAAATGCTCAACGCTGCTAGTATATCTCATGCTTTTGCTTTTCTAATTGATTCTTATAACTGATTAACAAAAATAATGTCTAATATGGATGCCTTCCGTTTAACATTTTTTGAATGATTTAACCCTGCTCTGAAGAGTTCTTACCTTCAGTTTTGCATGTATACTTGATGTAAAATTCTGGTTTCTCTTTTAGAGTGCTGAACTGGTGTTTGTAAGAGTGGTGAGTGGAAGCAGGCTGCAGTGGGGGGGTTTCTTTTATCTAACACTGGAGGCAGCTGAGGCTGGTATGATGAAAACTTACCAGGCAGAACTATTTTTACAAGTCAACGAGAGGATGAAACATCCCAGTTTCGGGCTCAATTTGTTTGGCCATGTCCTTGATAATGGGAGATTGTCAATACTAATTGATAGGAGGCATGAATGCACAAAAGAGACTTTGGTCTCTGAAGCAAGGCAGCGAGGTAACTTTTTACCGCATGCTGTTTTTCTTACTGGTAATCCTTTCATGGCATTTAATTTGATTATCATCTGAGTCAGAACTGTGCACATTGCTTGTGTGAGTTGATTATTCATCTTTGTTTATTCATTTTGCTTGTGCTCAAAATCTGAATTTCCATGTCTGCTGTTATAGGTTACTGCCGTTACAAGGATGTTGATAATTTCATTCCACCCTTTATAAGATCTTGAACACAAGAGCTGATGTGATTATTCCGCCTATATTAAGTGAAGATATTGGAACTGATAAGTAAATGGTGGTGATAAATAATGCAATGCAGCATATGTGCAGCACTACCAGCAAACTGCCTTGTGTGCGCTGTTGGTGATGTGACCCAGCTAATAGCCACTTGGTGTGAGCTACGGGTGAAGTGCTAGGTATTTTATTTTGTATTATCAATTTACAGTTTAAAACGGATTGTTCAGATTAGTATTGTGTTGGTATTGCGTAAGGGTGCCATCATAGTCGAGAAACATCTCTTTGTTTTCCTGGGAAGAATCAATTATTTGCTCAAACATATCTAACACAGATGGATGTTAAAGCATCCAAGAACTCTGGTCTTTCATGAAGCAAGTTAAAGACTGAGAAATGGAGATATAGCCACACAAAGCGACAAAGATCGTTTACTTGGTGTCTGTGTGTGGGAGAAGAGGGTGGGAATGTTAATAGGAGTGTTGTTTTTACAGAGAACTTCTTGTTATCCTTAGAATGATAGGAGTGAAGACTTTGTTAATCAGGAAACTGATGTTATTTCTCCGTGAAATAATAGGAATAGAGTTATCTTCCCCAATGCTGAATTGTATTACGGTCAACTAGGGATGTGCATCCAGTATCAGTTTCAAAGCAACCAATTTGAGTTGAATGAAGTCTTGAAATGTAAACAAAGCAAAAACAAGATGAGTGCCAAGCAAGATGAATTCAAGATGGTTGTATTTACACATGGTACATGGGACTAGGGCTGGGCGCGGGCCGGGCCGAGCCCAAAAATCCCAAAGCCCGACCCAAAACCCGACCCCCTCGGTCCGAGTCGAGCTAAGCCGGGCTTTTTCTCAGACGAGGACCGGCCCGAGACCGAGCCCGACGAGCCGAGCCGAGCCCTCGGACTTTTTCGGGCCCTAAAAAATCCTGAAACATGAATATCTATGGAGGAATTATGCTACCTATCCGGCCAGGAGGAGTGGAGGTCCGGAAGAGTGGAAGGATGGAGGCGGTGGTTCGGTGGAGCTCGGGACTTGGGAGTGAAGAGAGAGAGTCGGCAGGGGGCGACGACGGGGACAAGGGGTGGCGACGGGGAGCAATCAAAAGAGAGAGAGACGAAGAAGGGGCGAGGTGGCGGGGAGACGGTGGCCGAGGACATGGGACTGCGACGGGGACGGGGAGTTTGTGGCGTCGTGGCGAATCGCACGAAGAGGGCAGGAGGCGAGGAGGAGAAGGAGGACATGAGGCGAGGAGAAGGAGGACAGGTGGCGTCCGAGGCGAGGAGCAGGGCAGGAGGCGAGGTCGACAGGACTCAGGAGGCGAGGACACGAGGTCTCAGTCTCTGAGATTAGGACATTAGGTCTCAGGCAGTCAGGCTGACTGTTTTTTTTTTTTTAATATATATATTAAACAATCGGGCCCGGCTGAGCTTTCGGTCCCAAGAAAAGCAGGGCCCGAGCTCGGACCGAATTTCCTATTTTCGGGCCGGGCTTTTTTCGGGCCGGTCCTTTAAAAAGTTGGGTTCGGCTCGTTTCGATATTTTTTCGGGTTTTCGGGCCGGGCTTTCGGTCCTTCGGGCCCAAACGCCCAACCCTACATGGGACTAAATAATATTGCACTAAATAAGAGGTGTTAACTAGTGTGAGCTGTGTTTGGTGTGTGAGAGTACAAAATTTAATGGTACTACTTATCTTTCGACCTCTTTAGCCAGTGTTATTGTGGGTACTCATTTCTGAGTTTCCAAATTAACACTATCTCTCTCCTGTTCCTCTCTCTCTTTCTCACCCCTCTTCTTTTTTTCTCTCTACGCCTCAGCAAGTCGGCAAGCAAAAGAAATTTACGTCGATTTGGAACTAATTTCAGAGACTGGGCTCTCTCTCTCTCTCCCCCCCCCCCCCCCCCCCCCCCCCCCCCCTCTTAGCAAGTCGGCAACCAAAAGGGCTTCCCATGGATTTTGGGAATTGATTTAAGAGATTGGATTCTGGGTTATGCATATGGGTGTTGTGCGATTTATTTAAAGGCTTAAGCTTTGGTTGGGTTACTGAGAAAAAGTAGAAAACTAAGAAGAGGAGCATCAGAGGAACTCAGATCAAGGAGAATTGTAAGTAATTGAGAATTTGGGTATTGCAACATTTGATTTGAATTTATGAGATTTACAATATGGAAATATGATATTTGGGTATTGTAGAATTGAAATTGGATCTTCAGATTTCGCAAGATATGAATCAGATTAGATTGAAGTGGTTGGTCTGTTCTTGGTCTTCTATTTTCTTATTTTCACTGGAATCCTAAAAAAATTTGGGTAGTTCATGCTTGGCAACACCAAACATAGGACAAAATCAGTGTAGTCTAACCCTACCCTCACCAGTCCAGGACAGTACTAACAATTAGAGAGGCACACACTACTCCCGCATACTAAACGTGCACTTAGTCTCTTACTGCAAAGAAATAGGGCGGTGATACTCACACACCTCTTTTTACTATGCACACACCTCTTTTTACAAATTTTCAAGAATATCCTTCTTCAATAATTCTGAAAAAATATATGTATGTTCTAGGAAAAAAGTAATAGATACAAAGCGTAATCTTTATTGATAGATAAAAAGGCCTTTATATAGGCATTACATCAAGTATCCTGAATAATCAGAGATTCCCTATCTACTAAAGTAACTACTAATCTAGTCTAATTAGATCAAGACACACATAGGAAGTTACGAAACTATCATTCCTTGAACATTCCCTCTTGTGTTGCATTCCTAATGTGACACGGTGCATAACATGTTGCCTCGCTAAAACCTTGCCAAGCAAAACAAAAACTACTTGGGTAAACTAAAAAACCTTGGTCAAAGGGAAAAGAGCACAACGCACCAACTACAATTGAAGATTACATGTGAGGTAGACTCTCCCTGATGTCTACAAGACAACACCCCCTGATTGGTAACCCAATCTCAGAGTTATGATTAATGGTATATACAAACGCACCTCACCAGCTTCAAAAGTAGGCATGACCTGTCACATCCCAAACCCAATTTAACTGAATTACTGAGTTTTATATTAGTTACCGACAAATGTATCTGTGCCTGGTAATTTAGTAAGGTACTTATAATAACTCGATTTTTATTCGTGTTAATTATATAAATTTTCTCGTAATTAGTGGAAGCATGATTTACGAGTATTGGAATTTCCTACGCTTTTATTTATTCTTCACGCGATGTCGGAAGTGTGTTTGAAACTTAAATGCGAAAAACGTTTTAAGTTTAATGGGGGAAAGAGTTGACAGTGTGATCTGTTGTAATTTTTAAAAAATTTCCTTCACGAAAGTTGTAGAGCGCGACTATACAAGTTCGTAGACACGTGGCACGCGTGAAAAGGACTTCGTAAGAAGAAGTTACGACCTGTTGAAATTATTTACTGTTTCAGAAAAAGTAACTATAAAAAGGGGAAATTTTTGGGAAAGGATAAGAATTTTCCCATTTCGTCCATTTAACTTTTCACTGTAGCTTTTTACAGTTCATCTTCGTCTCTCCCCGATCTGGTTTTTTTGCTTTGCAATATCCGCCGTCCCGCCACCCCTGCTCAAGCTCCACCCAGCAATCGACACGTCTCGGCCTCCTCTCCGTTTCCAACTGACAATCAGCCCGGGGGAGCAGTCGTGTGCGGTACAACAAGCTTGGGAAGTCCGGCCACCGTGCGCGACAGCGTTCCAGGCATCGCCGGACCGTGCGCTACCCATTGATCGACTCAGTTTCTTCTTGCGGTCTTCTCTGTGCTAGTGGTTTCTGCCGAATCGAGCTCGCGAGAACGGATCAAAATCGTGTTCTTCCCGACCCGATTCCACTGTTTGACCCGGATTCAATCCGACCTGGTTTGACCCGGATCGGACCCGGCCCACATTGACCAATCCGCTTTGACCATTGACCGCGTTGAACGTTGACCAAGCGTTGACCAGCCATTGACTCGATCCTGGAACTGCAGCGATTTGATCCGACGCGATCCTGCCGCGATCTGACTCGATCCTGAACGAATATTTACCATTTCTGGTAAATTAAGGTGAGTAATCTCGCTGTATTAATATTAAATACGAGTTTAATTTTAATACAATTATTATTATATGTGAAATATATGTATATATTGAGGAACCGTGGTATGGATTTTTATTCACCATATAAGGTAGTCGTCATGGTTGCTAGCTAGTATTAGCGTGAGACGCTGTTTCAGTAGCCCTGGGAGGTTCCGAACTTTAGCCTGGGAGAGGCTTAGGTCGTCTTATTCGTCCACGCTGTTTTAGTAGCCCTGGGAGGTTCTGACCCTTAGCTTGAGGGGCTAGGTCGTCATGTGCTAGCTAGCACTAGCGTGAGATGCTACTTAGTAGCCTTGGGAGGTTCCGACCCTTAGTTAGCTTGGGATGGTATTATGGGAGGCTGGGTTATCTTGTGGACTAGCTAGCAGTAGCGTGAGATGCTACTTAGTATGTAAGGACCCACTCCGGATTTCCACCTTAAATCCGAAGTAAATCATGCGGGGTCCACCTTAAGGTTAATTATACTGAAAATTTGGCATAACTTCCCTTAAAAATGGACAACCCTACCTGCAAGAAACCCAAACTATACACTCACAAACAGAAACATCTGCCACCTTACTCCTGGAGCCATCTGCTCCCCTCAACACAACCACTGTCACAAGACATAGAAGTTTTAAACTACAAGATTTATGACACACATGTAGTGATAATATAACATATATATAAATATATCAAATCAATCCCTGCTATAAACTACTCTACAAGACCATTACCACTTAACCAACTAAAAATCTCTTTACTCCTAAACCGCAACCGCCCACCCACTAGGAACAAAACGGGGTCACCTTTCTCAAATTAACTTCACGAACATAATAAATCATAAAACACTTTTAATTAGAATAAGGGAAAATGGCTGGTTTGCTCACTAAAGTATGCCCCATTCTAAACTTTGCTCACTGAAGTTTGTCCAATATCACTTTGCTCACTATCGAATTACACTTGTATTCACTTTGATCACTCCGTCTAAATCAGACGTTAAAATTTTGCTTATGCCGTTAAAAACAATGACACGTGCCACTCATGTGCAAATTTTAAGGACATTTTGGGAAGAAAAAAGGTTAAAATTCTTGTCTATCAACCGCTTGCTTGCTTGCTTGCTCTCCTCAAAAACCCTAAAGATCTCTCTCTCTCTCTCTCTCTCTCTCTCTCTCTCTCTCTCTCTCTCTCTCTCTCTCTCTCTCTCTCTCTCTCATTCTTCCCCTAAATTCCCAAATCGAATTTGAGATCCACACAACCCTAATCGCACAATCGACCAATTAAGCTCTCTATTTCTTAATACTTCCTAACTATTCTCTCTTAAATTTCACAGGTCTGTTTGATTACTACTGTGTTAGATTTACTCTCAGATTCATTGATTGCATTTACACTTCTGGGTTTGGTTTGAGCTTAGATGAAGAATCTAAAGATGAAAGCTTTATAGACTGTTTAAGCTTTTGGATTAGAAACAATTTGCTATCTTAATTTTGATTGGATTATCAGATGTTTATTGTAGTCTGATTGTTTATATTTGTGCTTCAGATAATTTGAGTTAAGTAGTTGAAAATGGTTGATAACAATTCTCCACCTAAAGAAGCTGATCATGATTCAGATGCTAATGTTGTTGTTAAGGATGACAGCTCACTAGAAACGATAGTCCGAAAGTTCCAGGATTCAGTGTCTGTTGCGAAGAGGCACACATTTTGGGAGACCCAGCTGGTTGGGCAGTTCAAGGATCTCGGTGATGTGAGTCTGCCGAAGGGGCCAATTGAGCCCCTGACGCCATTGTCCGAGGTCAAGCAGGAGCCTTATAATCTACCGACTCAGTATGAGTGGACCACGTGTGATCTGGACTTGGAAGAGACCTGCACTGAGGTCTACAATCTGTTGAAGAACAATTATGTGGAGGATGATGAGAACATGTTCAGGTTCAATTACTCCAAGGAGTTTCTTAGGTGGGCTTTGCACCCTCCGGGTTATTATAGGAGCTGGCATATTGGTGTTCGTGCAAAGACCAATAAGAAGCTGGTTGCTTTCATTACTGGTGTCCCTGCTAGGATCCGGGTCCGTGATGTGGTTGTGAAAATGGCTGAGATTAATTTCTTGTGTGTCCATAAGAAGCTCAGGTCAAAGAGACTTGCACCTGTCATGATCAAGGAGGTCACAAGGAGGGTTCACTTGGAGAATATTTGGCAAGCAGCTTATACAGCTGGAGTGGTTCTCCCAACTCCAATAACGACTTGCCAGTACTGGCATAGGTCTTTGAACCCAAAGAAGCTTATTGATGTTGGGTTTTCAAGGCTTGGTGCAAGGATGACTATGAGCCGAACCATAAAGCTATACAAGTTACCAGATTCACCAGTCACTCCTGCCCCTATTTCTTGCTTATGAAATTGGTTTGGTTTGTTCTATGATATGAATGCAGTTGATAGACAAGAACCCCAGCAAGGCCATATCCCTCTTTTGGGCTGCTATAAATGCTGGAGATCGAGTTGATAGTGCATTGAAAGACATGGCAGTGGTCATGAAACAATTGGATCGAGCTGAGGAGGCGATTGAAGCGATTAAGTCCTTTCGGCATCTCTGCCACTTTGAGTGTCATTGAAAAAAAATTTCATCCCTTTTTTCTTCCCAAAATGTCCTTAAAATTTGCACATGAATGGCACATGTCATTGTTTTTAACGGCATAAGCAAAATTTTAACGTCTGATTTAGACGGAGTGATCAAAGTGAATACAAGTGTAATTTGATAGTGAGCAAAGTGATATTGGACAAACTTCAGTGAGCAAAGTTTAGAATGGGGCATACTTTAGTGAGCAAACCAGCCATTTTCCCTTAGAATAAATATGTTTCACAACCTAACATAATTAATAATTTAAAACAAGCGATATAATTTCCATCTCATCAGCTATATCATCATATTAGACACATCAGGGGAAGGTCAGCACCACCATATAACAGTAAGCCTCCCAGGCTAGGGTCTGAACCTCTCAGGGCTACTAAACCAGTGTGGACAGATAAGACGACCTAAGCCTCTCCCAGGCTAAAGGTCGGAACCTCCTAGGGCTACTGAAACAATGTCCCACGCTACCGCTAGCTAGCACATGACGACCCAGCCCTCCAGGCTAAGGGTTGGAACCATCCCAGAGGCTACTAGGTAGCGTCCCACGCTACTACTAGCTAGCTCAAGACGACCCAGTCTCTCATAATACCATCAAGTAATAATAAATCAAGCAGTCCGAGATGCGTTAATTGATGGGTGGCGCGCGAGCTGGGGTGGCCGATCGGCGGAGATCGGCGGTGGTAAAGATCCGATCGGTAGAGAGAAAAAAATGCTAATGTAATTTTTGAACAGTAAATAGTAAATTTCTGAAAATGGCAAATTCTCTGTCTCTCCCCACCTTTCCCGAAATAGACGTTTTTATAGTTCTTTTCCGAAATTGGAAATAACTTCGACAGGTCGTAATTCTTCATACAACGTTCGTTTCACGCGTGCCGCGTGTCCACGAACTCGTATCGTCGTGCTCTCCAATTTTCGTGAAGAACACTTTTCGAGAGTAATAACATATCAAAAAGTCAACTTTTAACCCCCTTAAAACTTAAACGTTTTTCGAATTTAATGTCTAGACACAATTCCGACGTCGCGTGCCGACTAAATAAATGCGTACGAAATTCTAATACTCGTAAATCATGCTTCCAATAATTACGAGAAAATTTATATAATTAAAATGAATAAAATCGAGATATTATAACTATCTTACTAAATTACCATGCACGGACACATTCGTCGGTAACTAATATAAAACTCAGTAATTTAGTTAAATTGGGTTGGGATGTGACATAGTAGCCCTGAGAGGCTCCGACCCTTAGCCTGTGAGTTTTATTATTACTTGATGGTATTATGAGAGGCTAGGTCGTCATGGTTGCTAGCTAGCATTAGCGTGGGACGCTGTTTCAATATCCCTAGGAGGTTCCGACCTTTAGCCTGGGACAGGCTTAGGTCGTCTTATTCGTCCACGCTGTTTTAGTAGCCCTGGGAGGCTCTGACCCTTAGTCTGGGAGGCTTACTGTTACATGGTGGTGCTAACCTTCCCTTGATATATCATATATTATGATATAGTTAATGAGATGAGTTTTGATATTTTGTTACTTGATTTCGAGAATAATTTTCTTTTATGAGACTTTCAATTATATAATAGATTTCCGAACCAGCGGGGATGGATATTTGGTTATGTAAATAACAGGGAGTGGGCTGATGGAAATTTTACTGCTTGATTTAAATTATTAATTATGTTAGTTGTGAAACATATTTATTCTAATTAAAACTGTTTTATGATTTTTTATATTCGTGAGGTTAATTTGGAAAGTGTGAACCCTGTTTTGTTCCTAGTGGGTGGGTGGTTGCGGTTTGGGAGCAAGGGAATTTTTAGTGGGTTAATGAGTTTTATTTCGGACCTGTTTCGAATTTCCGAGGGAAATTCTGGACCAATGATTGAGTCATTAAATATGGCCATATTATCTTTGTATTAGACCAGTTATACTTAGTTTTACTTGGTCTTAAGGAAGAACGTTGCTTAACAACTCAAAACTAGAGTTCACGTTGAAAATCAGATTCACGCGCAGCATGACATTCGTGTACTTAAACAGTCATAACTCTTTTGATACATTAGGTATGAACAAACCGTAACGATTTCTGAAAACTAGACCCCTATATCTTTCCAGCGATATAAAGTACATAACATAGTTCGTTCTGAGCTGATCACAAAGCTCTATCGAAAGTGACTGATCTGCAAATTATAGGACAAATTTGTCCTACTTTACTAAAACAGCGATAACTCACTTAATATGATAGCTATAATCAAATGGTTGGTGTCCTTGGAAAGTATACACACACTACAAGAAAAAACACCATTGACGACGAAAATAAAAAAATTTCGTCGCCTAAGACATGTTAGCCGACGAAATCCCAAATCGTCGTCTAAGAAAATATATTCGTCGTCTAAGAACATTCTTAGACGATGAAAATTTTGTTTCGTCGTCTAAGAAAAGTTTTTGACGACGAAAAATTAATTCGTCGGCGAGTTTAATTTCTTAGACGACGAAACAAAGTTTCGTCGCCTAAGAAACAAGCTAAGACGACGAAACAAATGTTTTCCTCGCCTAAGATATTACTACGACGACGAAAATTTTGTATTCGTCGGCTAAGAAAGATCCATTTCTGACGAAAATATTTTCGTCGTCTGGTTTTTTCTTGGACGACGAAAACATTACTTCATCGTCTTAGTGTTTTCTTAGGCGAGAAATATTATATATTTCGTCGTCTTAGTGGTTTTCTTAGGCGAGGAAAAAAAAGTTTCGTCGGCTAAGTGATTCCAGGCTATATAAGCTGAACTGATTTCCAGATCGGGAAAAACAGAAAAATTTTGCAAATTTTTCCTCCCACAAAATTTTTCCACTGATTTTCGTTTTTGGATGTGAAAACCTTCAAGACGGGTCTTCTTAATGCTTCTCCACTCCTACCCATCGAATTTTAACTTGGTATGATCTCTTTTTTCATCTTTTTCAACAAATATTTCCATTTTCATTTCCATTTTTTCTATTGAAATATATCCATTTTTTGTGTGGTTATATACAAAACCATGCATATTGTGATGAGGTGAAAGTATATATATATTAATCCTTTTAATTTGTTGATCTATATAATTAATTGTTTGTTTTTGTGAAATTGTTGAATTATATATATTAATTATTTGTGATATAAATTAATGTTTTAATTAATTAAATTAATAATTGTTATTATTATAAGAAAATCATTGTTTTATGATTTATAATTAGCGGTGAATGAAAGAATGATTAATTCTTTTATTCACTGATGTACATGCATTTATATATATCCTTAGAAATCCCGTTCGAGAATCATGGAGAGATTCTTGAATTGTCCCATTTTTGGACAGTTTGGGAGCATACGTCTTTGTTTCGCAGTTTGTATAGGTCTTCTGTATTCGTTTGCGGTCATGGGTATATATTTCGACGGGGTCTCCCAATACTGTTCTTCGAGTGCATACTAGGTATATAGATATTCGTGCACTTGAGGAACTGTGGGGAGATGCTGTCGAAATTTTCCCACGACTGAAAACGAACCCAGAAGACTGACAAACTGTGAAACAAAGTCGTGTGCTCCTGAATGGGATTAGGACCCTAACTGGAGGCATAAGGTGGAGAACAAACATGCATGTTTGTTGCTTAATTTGTGATTATTTGTTATTTATTATCTTACATATGACAGGTGATGGATATAGACAAGAGTTGGATGCAGTACCCCAGGGGAAGCATTATACAACATGGAGTAAACACGATGATGGTATTATGCGTAATTATACAACATGGAGAAAACATGGTGAAGTAGCGGTTTATGAACCTACGGTTGCCGAAATCCAAGCAGGATACCATGACCGGACATCTAGTGGTGCTTTCGACCCTTATGAAGACCCGGCTATAAACATTCTATATGACACTTTTCCTACATTTGCTCCAGTACACCAAGAAGAGCCCATTTATGATGATACCATTGATGCCGCAATTCCTTTTCTTGACAGTGGTGATTATGATAAGTATACCAGACTCCTTGCTCAAGTGAAGATCCCATTATTCGAGGGTAGTCCTCACACTGTTTTAGGGACCATCATTTCACAGATGCAGTTGAAAGTCAACAGTAGGTGGACAAATGACTCTTTTGATAGTCAGCTAAAACAGTGTAAGAAAACTCTTCCACAACCTAACTATCTACCTGATAGTTATTACAAGGTACAAAGATATTGGGCGATCTCGGTCTTAGTTATAACAAAATCCACGCCTGCAAGAACAATTGTGTTTTGTTTTACAAAGAGAAAGCCGAGCTTGATGAATGTCCCATATGCCACGCTTGGAGGTGGGAGCAAGGCACAGTTAAGGAAAACAGTGTTCATGTGAAGGTACTTCGTCATTTCCCTTTAATTCCTAGATTGAAGCGTCTTTACATGTCTTTACACACAACAAAAGAAATGAGATGACATAGAGAGAGAAGAACAAATGATGATACTCTCAGATACCCTTCAGATGGCGAGGCGTGGAAGTCCTTTGACAGATCATTCCCACATTTTGCAAGAGATGTTAGAAATGTAAGACTCGACCTTGCCTCAGATGGATTTAATCCCCATGGAAATATGAGTTTGAGTCATAGTACATGGCCTGTTATTCTCGTCCCGTACAACCTGCCTCCTTGGATGTGTATGAAGAAGGAATTTAGTATGATGTCTTTGTTAATTCCCGGCCCAAAGTCTCCAGGAAAGTGTCTGGATGTCTATCTGCAACTTTTGATCGACGAGCTGTTAGACTTATGGGAAAATGGAGCTCTTACTTTTGATAGGCACAGTGGAAGATCATTTATGATGAGAGCAATGCTGATGTTTACCATAAGTGATTTTCCTGGTTATGGGATGTTGTCGTCTCAGGCGACTAAAGGTTACAAAGCTTGTCCTGTTTGCTCGAACGAAGTCCATTATGTTTGGTGCGCTGGGAAAGTGTGTTACTTGGGTCACCGTAGATGGCTTCCAGCTAACCACCCGTGGCGATTTCATGATACAGCATTTGATAAAACAGTAGAGCTTCGTCCTAAACCCCGTCCCTGGAACGGTGATGAAATTTTGGAGAAGCTGAACTCTTTCGATTTCGGCGTGTTGAGCGGTGATACCACAATATCAGTTCCGGAACGCCCTGATGAGTACAAGTGTTTTACACATAAGAGTGCATTCTATGGTTTGCCTTACTGGCCGAAATTGATTATTAGGCACACCCTAGATGTCATGCACATAGAAAAGAATGTAAGTGACAGCATTGTGGGAACAGTTCTTGATATCAAAGGAAAGAGTAAGAACACTTTGAAAGCACGTCAGTATCTGAAGGAGAAGGGAATACGAAAACACTTGTGGCCAGTGAAGACGGCGTCAGGGACTTTCATACCTGTTGCACCTTGCACAGTTAAACCGGCTTTGAAGAAGCAGGTTTTCATATGGTTTAAAGGAATACAATATCCTCATGGGTATACAGGAAATATATCTCGGTGTATTAACTTAGGGCTTAATACGTTTAACGAATTGAAGAGCCATGACTGTCATGTATTGCTGCAATGTCTGATTCCAATGGTTATCCGACCCTATTTGCATCCAGATGTGGTAGAACCTATAATAGCGTTGTGTAGGTTCTTTCAGAAGTTATGTGCTAAAGAGCTGAAGAAGTCAGATGTTCCTCAAAGAAGACATCATCTACATTTTGTGCAAATTGGAAAGGATTTTCCCCCTGCTTTCTTTGATAGTATGATTCATCTGATGATCCATCATCCAGATCAAGCACTGCTTACTGGTCCAGTTCATTGCACCTGGATGTATCCTCAAGAAAGGTACTGTTTATCATTCGTATTTCCCCATTCATTGTAATATTATCATGTATATATACTTCACTAATAACTGTACGTGTAATTTCAGACAACTGTTTCAATACAAACCGTTATGTAAAAGCAAGAGTAACCCTGAAGGATCGATAGCAGAGTCGTACATTGCACATGAATGTGTAACATACTGCAACTTATATCTTCGTACCAGTGACGAAGCAGAATCTTCTACAGCAGCCTCTACACTACCAGAGTGCAAACTTTCAGTCCTTTCTAGTGTTGTACGTCCGTTTGGTAATTTACCAAGTTCAGAAAGATTGTCAGATGCTGAGCTAATTGAAGCTCATTGGTGCGTACTACAACACTGTGACGAACCACAATATTTCATGCGTGAGCATTTGAAGCTTATTGAAGGAAACCCTAGAGACCGAAGGCCGAATTTGACGTACAAAAGAACCTTTCCTGATTACTTTCGCAAATGGGTACGTCACAACATTTTTTCTGTTACAATATCTTCATTTCAATATTAGTTGTCTGGTTAGTTCAATTTAAATAATTTATCACAACGTGGCAGGTGAAAAATCTCCGAAAACAAAAGAGTGATTGGTACTCGTCAGAATTGCACCATTTGGCTAGAACGTCGATTTCCCACAGGGTGAGCGCGATGTGTTTTGTCAACGGCGTCAAGTTTGTGACACTTCTGGTGGGAGCCGAAGCTCGCATGCAATAATAACCCTACAAAAGATCGTTAGTAGTATAAGTAAGTAGGGATCGTTCTAGGCCGGGGATTAAGGGTACCTGAGATATGAAATTGTTAGACACAGAACATATTCACATCTATACAAAAACGTCACATATTGGAGAGATATGGATGATTCGGCAACAATGCTGCCCTAGAACTAGGTACGGCATTAAGAGAAACAAAAACAGAAAATTAAAAACCTAAGACTAATATTTACAAGTGATCATCATCTCTCACAAAACATTTAGCACAAAGGACTCTTTAACATGTAGATTAATATGCAAGAAGGTAAGGAACAAGTATGAATGTTGTTTCGACTTAACCAATTTCGATCCCAATTAGAGCCTACGAGGTCATCTAATCGTTGATTACTAGAGTCTTAAGATTAACTACGAGTATAATCCTAAGGTATGTGTTAACCGATTTTACTGGGCCAACAATTAAGCACATGAATCACAAATCGAAGACATGCAAACAAGCAAGGTTGTCAATCATCTTATTTAACATGCAAGTTCTAAGGGTTTTAAACTCTTTGCGAAAACACAAACCAAGACAACTACGAGTATGAATTATTCATGCTTTCAAGTTTGATGAAACCTAACACCTAGATTTACATGCAAACAACAAATGCTTAAGCACAACTAATGTTTCGGTTTATAAGGCATACTCCTTAGATTACTAATCGAATTAAGTCCTTAAACAACATCGCATACCTATTGTCCTAGTTATCAAACATAAAAATCTACAAGTCACATATCATAAATTAACATGCGAAGCATACAATTTATAAAACCAAAATTGATTCATACATAGACATACAAATCATCACCAAAAATTCATGAGTGTTTCATAGACAAAACTTAAACATAACTAGACAAAAATACTAAACCGAAGTAGGGAGTGGATCACACTTTGAGACACCTTGAGAGCTTCTTTTGGTGTGGATCCGGTGCTGTGTAGGTGAAGGGATGAGGCTGCACGGCTAAGGTGGCTCGGCAGGGAATTTTCCAAGTTTCGGCAGAAACTTGGTTGGTGGTGGATGGTGGTTTCGGTTTAGGGTTTTTGTCTAGGATCTTTGGTGAATTTTGGTAGAGTTTCGGCCTTGTGTTTAGCTTGAGATGAGATGATTTTTTCTGTAGGAAAAGTGGGGGTATTTATAGAGAATAGGGGAGTCCTTGCCGGCAGCCCTTAAGCAAAGAGGAGTTCAGAAAACCTAGTTCAATAAGGTTTTGCAACCTTCCTTTCTTAGTCCAATTAGGTTTTCTTTTCTGAATTTTTCTTCAAGGCTTGGGCTTCACATCTTCATGGACTTCTTATATGGTCTTGGACTTCAATTGATAAGCTTTGATCCACCAAAAATGCTCCACAATGCCGGCAGCTTGATGTTGCATCCGATCTGCCCCAAATCGGCATCTTCTCCTAGTTTGACTAGGAGACTTTATTTCTTCATGTTTTTCTTCAATGCCATGGCCAAGTGTCTTCCTCTTCCCTTCATAAAGCTTGGACCATCTTCACATATGCATTTGTACACCATTTGGTCCATCAAAAACAGAAAACACAAAAAGGGGGCAGTAGGTTCCTGGAATCGGCAGATTTGACCTTGTTGCAGTAATTCCGGCATATCTCCATCCGTGGAGCTCCGATTGATGTGATTCCAAGTCTCACGTAAACTAGACACATAGGGTCATCTCCCCATAAAATATCTCGGCCAAATTCCATGCAAGTCGTCGGGAATGATTTTTCGAAGTTGGGACTAAGTCCCAGGAAAATCCTGTAAGCCCCTGGATTGGAATGTTCGGACTGCCCTTTTGCAGCCAACTTTTGGGCGACTTCCCGAACTCCGATTGATCTGAAATTTTAACACAACATTCCTCAACATATGAATATTAAGCACACAAAATGTCATAGAATTCGGACAAGGATGGATCATACTTTTGCTCATCTCAAAATCGCGAAAAAGACATATTTTACAATATTTTCCAGATTTCTCAAACTTTGTCATTTTTCGGATTCTTAACCATTTTTCACAAAACTCTACCAAAATTGACACTAACTATATTATGACTCGATCTTAGACAAATAAGGGTTAAACAAAGCATAAACGAGGGCATAAGCATATAATAACGTCGCACATTGTGCTCCTATCAACTACCCCACACTTATCCTTTGCTAGTCCCTTAGCAAACTAAATTAAACTAAGACTCTAAACAAACTATTGCCCCTAACAATTTGTCTCAGGCTCGTATGTACACATAGCTTTCAAGTTAATGCATGAGAATGCTAAGCACGAAAATTCCAAGCTTCATGAACATGCGACATCAATATGAACATATAAGAGCAAAAGGTAAGCATGTAAACATGTTAAGCTAATCCAATCCTCCTCACTAGGCATACTCTCTTCTTTTCTCTCGAAGCATGGTTATTCACACATAAGTATATGCAAGCGAAAGATAATGAACTACGAAGAGTGACTTGCATATATCAAAGAAACGAAAGCACTTTGTGAAATTTTGATGGAGAAACCTCATATGATAACTATATGCACCAATGAACCAAAACCATAAGCTTACTCTTGAGATAATCTCCACAAATCAATTTTAACCATCTTAAGAATCATGAAAAAGATCAATAATAAGGTTGTAATGGGGCTAGGCTAAGAGGTATTCGAAATTTGGATAAGGAGGCTCAAAAACGTCACTAAGGCCTTTAGCAAAGCTCAATCTCCTTATGTCTTCTCGCCGAAATGGTCAAATTTCATCTTGTTGGACCCATACTTCATTCTTTTCTTCCCATAAAATATTACAACAATAATCTAGACAATAGCCATGCACAAAATTTTTTTCTTTTCTTTTTCAAGCCGTGCCTTACATCTTACTTTTCTTGCTCTCGGTATCTTTTTCTTTTTCTTTTGGTCCGAGCAAAAATGTTTCAAAATTTTTCATTCTTTCTTTTTCTAAGGCACGGCATACATATACACTTTTCATAAATTCATGGCTAAGTCTACCCCACACTTGTTCTTCTTCATCACTTCATGCAAAAACGCTTTCAAAAATCAAGCTTTGCCGACACACAAGGTAGAGGCATCACTATACTAAGTTCATGGAAAGTGTTTAAGGGTGATGAAAGAAAAGGCTCAACATAGGCTCAAAGGGGTTTACTAAGGTGTCCCACGACGGGCTCCAATAGGGCTCATGCTTTATTTGGCTTTGGTGGTAAACCTAAATGATCTTTATTCAATCACATTCAAAATCAAGGTAGTTTATGATCTAAACGTTTCGAAAATCAACAAGAGTAAGTTCTAGCATACTAGAGTTCATTAAAAAGCTATTGGCACATAGTTATCGAATATGCAAAGAATTATGAGGTTTCATGCTTCCTACGAATCTATTGAATTTTATCTTTTTATCGCTCAAGAAGAAAGCAACTTGGCACTAAAGCTCACATAGGTTATAATCGAAATAACCTAGCTAAAACATGCATGCTTAATAATCAACAAGTCCTACATGCTCCTACCAATGCACAAAATCCATGAAACTTACAATTTTAAAAGTATGCACAACCATCATCTATGTATGCAAAGAGGAGAAAAACATCATTGACATATTAGGGGCATCCTAAGACTCGAAACAAACAAATTTAAACACTCTATTGTTGTGTTACAATTTTCTGAATTTTTCTTTTCTAAACTAAGCACACAAAAAGCAAAAACAAAAACGGAATACGTTATCCCACCCCACACTTAGAAAATTACATTGCCCTCAATGTAAGCACAAAACAATATCAACGAATTTCCTAAGCATGCAATCGACTAACATATACCAACATATCATCACAAATCAAAGATAAAGAGAAGGGTTAAGAAATTTCCAACTCTCGGTGATGGCTCCTTCACTTTTCTTTGATCGACATGGGTTGCCTCCCAAGTAGCGCTTTGTGTTTATAGTCCATAGCCTAGACTTTTCACCGTGTTGTTGCATGTGTTCATCGTGTTCCAAAGTAACTCAAATCGGCAAGAAGAAGTTCGATGAGAAGATCATTACATGAAGTGTCCGATCCTGTTCTGTTTGGCGTATCCGGTTTAGGTGACGTGTCGGGCCCTTCTGCCGGCGTATCCGGCGTATCAAGCTTGTGTCCGGCCTCTTGTGGCCTTGTGTCAACCCTGCCGGCAATGGCAGGTCCGGCAGGAAGTGGTATTGTGGCTGAAAACAGCGGCAGCAGCTCGGCAGATTGGTGTGTGTCCGGCAGGGTGGTCTTTGGTGCGTCCGTGTCCTTATCAGCCCTCATGGTGATGCTGCCGGCAATTACAGGTCCGGCAGCGTCTTGGCTTGGTGATGGCATGGCTGTGTCACGTGATGGTGAAGGCAACTCGGCTTGTGGGGATGATGGTGGTGCGGGGTAGACGGCGGTTTCTTCCACCGTATGCTCTTGAAAGGATGAGTAATAAGGCTTGAGGCTAGGGGGAGGCGGCCGGAACAGGGAGGAGGAGGGGCGGCCGGAACCGGGAGGAGGAGGAGGAGGGTCGGCTGGGGCTGCCGGAACAGGGAGGAGGAGGAGGAGGAGGGGCGGCGGATCGAACCAAGGAGGAGGAGGAGGAGGGCCGGGCTGCCGAACCAAGGAGGAGGAGGAGGAGGCGCCGGGCTGTCGGAATAGGGAGGAGAATCGGAGGATGGAGGAGGGCCGGATTGGAGGAGGAGGAGGAGAAAGGAAAAATCGGGCAAATGGAGGCTAGGGTTCGGATGCACGAAAATATATACCCGATAGTATAGCCGACGAAATAAAAGCATTTCGTCGGCCATACTTAAGTATAGGCGACGAAATGCTTTAATTCGTCGCCTATTCTACAGCATAGCCGACGAAATGCCTTTAATTCGTCGGCTATAGTCTTCGTCGCTCAGCATCCGTCCGATCTCCCCCATCCAACGGTGGATAATGAAAAGGTGCGGATCACCAGAGTTTAGCCGACGAAATATAATTTCGTCGGCTATACTTTTGGTCAAACCGCAAAGTCAAACCTCTAAACGCTTTAAAACGGAAATTGGCCCGTCTAAATGACGTTTTTTGGCCTGACCTTCAACAGAGAATAGTTTCAGATCGATGCGACGCATCTAATCGTATAAAAATTTCCCCCAAACTATTTACCGACCGTCAGGCTACCCATAGGAAAACGGAAGTAAAAAACAGCAAACCGCAACATTCGGCACACAGATTTTGTCGGAATCTTCCCATTTTTCAACCGTAGCCGTATTTCAATATTTCGGTCATATCTTATTTCACGACACATTTGCATTTGAAGGGTCTACGTATACTAAGTATTTGGAACTATACATTCACTTAAACACTTAGTAAACAAGTTAAGGAACATTAGTGCATATGTTACGATTTTGAATCTAAAAGTTTGGAAAATCTATTCCAACCGTCAGATATCACCGGTAAGATGAAATACATGTATGAAACAAAATTCAACCACATCTGACAACGTTAAAGGCTCGATCG
The DNA here is from genome assembly GCA_963682095.1 of Potentilla sterilis. Lineage (NCBI taxonomy): Eukaryota > Viridiplantae > Streptophyta > Magnoliopsida > Rosales > Rosaceae > Potentilla > Potentilla sterilis. Next base: position 28,592,263 of record OY821761.1, read on the forward strand.
GGACGGTCAAACCGCAAAGTCAAACCTCTAAACCTTTAAAACGGAAATTGGCCCGTCTAAATGACGTTTTTTGGCCTGACCTTCAACAGAGAATAGTTTCAGATCGATGCGACGCATCTAATCGTATAAAAATTTCCCCCAAACTATTTACCGACCGTCAGGCTACCCATAGGAAAACGGAAGTAAAAAACAGCAAACCGCAATATTCGGCACACAGATTTTGTCGGAATCTTCCCATTTTTCAACCATAGCCGTATTTCAATATTTCGGTCATATCTTATTTCACGACACATTTGCATTTGAATGATGAAGCAATGGTTTTTTTTCAATGTGATAGAAAATGGAAACTGTTTTTTTTTGTTTTTTTTTTAATCATAGCCGACGAAATCAAATATATTCGTCGGCTATGATTTTGTCGTTTTCTGTCAAAATTTTTTTTTTTTTTTCATTACAAGTATGGCCGACGAAAAAATGAATTTTTCGTCGGCTATAAGGAGTATAGCCGACGAAAAATTAACCTTTTCATCGGCCATTAGTAGTATAGCCGACGAAATGATGCATTTTTCGTCGGCTATTCTATTAAAAAAATAAAAAAAATAAAGACTTATAGCCGACGAAATTGTAAAATTCGTCGGCCATACTCCAAAAGTTGTATAGCCGACGAAAACTTTAATTCGTCGGCCATTAGTGGAGTATAGCCGACGAAAAATACTTTTTAGCGACGAAAAATAAAATCGTCGGCCATTCTATAGGAATAGGCGACGAAATTTTTTTTTTAGCGACGAAAAAAATTTTCGTCGGCCATTCTATGGGAATAGGCGACGAATTTTTTTTTTAGCGACGAAAAATCATTTCGTCGGCCGTTTTTTTTTTTTTCGTCGGCAAAGCCTATTTTTCTAGTAGTGTGCCACAGCGTCCGCCTCAGTCCGCCGCCTCCTGGCCCCCTACCCCAGGCTCCGCCTCCTGGCCCCTGCCCCAGCCGCCGGCTCGTGGCTTAAGATAATCGCCACTCATTCTTCCTCCTCCTCTCGTTCTTCCTCCTCCTCAGTAGCCGCCCCCTGCCCTAAACTCCGCCGGTTCGGTCCCTGCCCTAACCTCCGCCGGTTCGGTGCTTTTTTTAGCTCAATTGTCCTTGATTTTAATTTTTGCTAATATGAATTTCTGCTCAATGATCCCTATTCTGTTTTTGAGATGAACTGCTTAAACATTTCAGATTGATATGAACTGCTTAAACATTTCAGTAGTTGGTAATTGTAACAATGCCAAAGGAATTTCAGGCGGTTGAGTTCACATTGTTCATTTTACACTAGCTGTTTTGGTATTATTTGTTAACTGGAAAAAGAAGTGTTGTAAGAAACTAGGAATGTATTCGCTGGATTTGCTGAAGGATCAATTTGAAGCATGATGTAGGGTGATTACTGATTAGTATAGTAGAAATGGCATATCATATAACAATTAGGTTTTCAATCAAATATTAGTATTGTTGACAGTAGCCACAGAGGGGCTACACTGGCCCACAGACCCGCAGCCAGCATGCCCGGGGCCGAACTAAGGCCCGAAGCAGGATCTCCAGCACCCGGACCCGAGGCCCAGCAGTCTACCTTGTGACCAGGGGCCCGAGAACCGGGGACGCCAGCCTGAAGAACAGACCACCAGAGCTGCCCTTTTATGTACGAACAGAAGGAAACCAGTCCCACATCGAAGAGTAAGATCAGACCTCACGCTCGACTACCTATATAAGGGCCTCAACTACCCTCTTTAATAGGTAACTGATCTCTCCAACTGCTTATCACTCTTGCTTAAGTTATCTATTCATCCCAACTGTACTAACTTAGGCATCGGAGAGGAGAAGACCGGCCCGCCCGGTATTCCCCTTAGTTAGCAGGTTCGCAGGAGGAGATCGCATCCAGATTCATCAGTTTCCACTAGGCCTACGGGTTTGTGCAGAAACAAGTATCTAGAAGCAGTTTGGTTGTCCTCCTTAAGGGCAGCTGATTTTGGTTGTCCTCCCCAAGCAGTTTTGTAACTTCTACCACTCTGCTAGAAGTTATTTGGTTAAGCAAGTATGTTATGTGACTTCATGGGTTTTCTGGGCGATCGATTCAATTATTGTAAGCTCATGTTTTGGCTAAACGGTACATTTGCTATGTGGTTTAATCCTGATTAAATTTAACTTGATTGTTAAATTAGGTTGAGGTTTTGTGTTCTCAAGATGGTTCTGTGACTAATTCGATCTTAATTTAACTGTGATGAATGCATTTGTCTCTTTGGAATGTATGATGGATGTTTTTTTGTTGGTAAATTTGAATGGTGAGTTTCTGCGCATCAGTTTAGAAACTTTAATGCTTTGTAGAGATGAACATTTGTGTATTTTTGATTGCTTTGTTTTCTTTCAAAATTCACATCTTGAAATTAAGTGGATGAAAACTTGTTTTGATTGTACGTTCTTACTCTTTTGTTACTTTGGCTATGGTTCGAATGTCATACATGTTTTTTCCCTTTCACCTAGTTATATATATTAGGAAAAGTGGTCTCTTTTTTTTTTTTGGTAATGTGAATCTGTTGTTGGAGTTTGCTTCAGCTAAAAGAATCTGTGCAAGTGTATGACAAAATGCCTATAAAACTATAGTAGACTTCATCATTGTAACTATTGAAGCAACCATAAGTGAAGACTATGCCTCATATTGAGCTTAGGAATCTGTGTTGAGTTTGTGTTGGGAATCTCTGAATATAAAGGTGTTTGGTCACTAGTGGCATATACACATTGTAAAATAGGGTTTTAGTGGCCAGCATGCTCTGCGTTTTGGATACTTAGTTTGATATGATCTTATTCAAATTTTTCTTTCTAAAAAGGCTTATCGAACACTTACAATTTCTTTCTTCTGTGTAATGTGCCCCCACTTACAATTTCTTTCTTCTGTGTAATGTGCCCCCTACTTACAATTTTTTTCTTGTGGATTAATCTAATTCCTTTCTAGCTAGTATTGCAATGTTGACCATACTTTGAGACTTTTTTGAATTGTGATATAAATTTGTGTTCTTTGATAGGGAAAATATGCCGCCGACTCATGGGAAGCTGAAGCGGAAACAGGAGGCGTTAGAGCGCCTTCTCAGGCTCAACCTATCAGAAGGGAGTTTGTCGCAGCCAACCACGGCCTTGCTTGGGAGTGGATCTACACCGGGATCTACACCACCTATCCCTCCCCCGTTGCCGGTGGAAGACACTTCAGCCACTCCATCAGCACAAAGCGCACCTCAAGCCCCAGACAACGATGGTGAAGAGATCAGTTGTCGGCGCACAAATCGCCCTCAGGCTGATGGAGGTAAAGAAAACATAACACTTTTGTTTAAGTTATTTAGTTATAAATGTGTTATTAGTCCCTAATAAAACTTTTATTATTTTGGCAGCACCTCCCCCCAAACGCAAACAGGGGTTGGTAAAAGGCTTAAAGGCCTATCAATACTTGGTGCAACACGGACATAAGCTGAATATCATCATGGATGATGACTTCTTGCACGGACCACACACCAGTACACAGAACAGTTGGCTGACTCACGATATCGGCCATATTGTTCGGGACACGATTCCCATGACTGTTGCCACATGGTCGGAACTGGAGGATGACGATAAGCAGAAACTTATCGATGAACTCAAAGTAAGGAGAAAACAACTTATATTTTTAATATTATATTCTTTTATATTTAAGTTAGTTTCTGCAACCTTTAATTTTTGCTCTTGTAACAGCTTGTTTATAACCTCCCTTTGGGTGATGCGAACATGGTCAAGTGGATTGACAAGCGTGCTTCCAAGATCTTCACAGAGTTCAAGAGCAAGCTGAACAAGCTTAGGATTCAACACCCTGACCAAATCCCTAAAGAGTTCAAAAATAGGCAGGAGGAGTGGTCTTGGCTGGTACAACACTTCGAGAGCGATGACTTCTAGGTATACAATTTGTAGTATTAGTCTGTGCTTTGAAACGTAAACATTCTTAATAAACTGTTTTGTTTGAATACTAATGATTTGTCCAAAATGTAATTAAACTTCTGCAGAGACGATCGGCCGCCAACACAATCAACCGGGGGAAGAAGACGTTGCACCATCGGTCCGGTTCAAAGCCTTTCATCTATGGGGCGCTCGAGCTGAAGGAAAAGGGTGAAGTATTGGCGTTCGTGAAGAACTATGAGAAGGTGTACCCTCCTGAGCACCCGGAAGCGGCAGCAAATATAGTAAGTTTCATATTATGTGTAAATTCATCATCTTACACTGTTCTTATGTGATTAAAGATATTAATGCATTTCATTTTCAAATGCAGCGAAAGATCAGAGAACAAATCGATAAGGTGCTGATTACTGTGAGGGAGGAGCACCCTGACGTTCCAGAAGATCAGATGCTTCACTACTTCGACGAGCTAACTCAGGCCCAAGTGCTTGTAGACGCACTAGGACCGCGAAACAACGGTGAGATTCGGGGATTAGGAGGAGTAACCTTCGATGTCAGCTCCCAACCATCTCAAAGCTCGAGTTCCACTGGACGCTGTCGGTCTTCAAATGCGGAGCGTATCAGACGGGCGGAGGAGGAGGCCCAAGAGGCTAGAGACAGTATAGCACAGGCAGAGGAGGAGGCCCGGCAGGCTAGAGATCGTATCACACGTGCATAGGAGGAGGTACGATAGGCCAATGAACGAATCATCCTACTTCAGGAGGAGGCACGAGAAGGTAAAGATCGTCTTAGTCGGTTGGAGCAGCAGTTCTTAGCGTTTTAGTCACGGCGTTTGAGTTTTTATGAACAAATCGTATTTCATTTGTATGAATATTTTTATTTATATATTAATTATATTCCGTATGAAATTTTTTTTTAAAAAAAATTAAACTACTTAAGCGACGAAACTAAAGTTTCATCGCCTAAGTTTATCTCTTAGACGACGAACGATACTAATTCGTCTTTTAAGATTTAAACTTAGGCGACGAAAAAATTTATGTTTCGTCGTCTAAGATTTAAACTTAGACGACGAAAATTACAAGTTCGTTGTCTAAGTTTTCTATCTTAAACGACGAAGAATTTATTTTCGTCGCTTAAGAAGGAAACCTTAGGTGACGAAAATAATTGTTTCGTCGTCTAAAATAGAAAACTTAGGCGACAAATTGGATATTTTCGTCGCCAACTCTTCGCGTCTTAGATGACGAAACATTTTTTCGTCGCCTAAGTGATACTTAGTCGTCTAAGTTGTGACTTGGCCGACGAAAATTTTCGTCCCCTAAGAGGATTTTTGTCATCACGAACAGTCTAAGACGACGAAATATAATCGTCGTCTAAGAGGTCACTTAGGCGAGGAAAGTGTTTGAGTTTCGTCGTCTAAGTACTTAGACGACCAATTCTAGACGACGAAAGTTAGACGACGATTTTTTCGTCGTCTAAGTGATTTGGTGATGAAAAATACTCTTAGACGATGAAAATATTTCGTCGGCTAAGAGTTTCAGTCTTGTAGTGACATAGACCTTTCCAACGGTATCAATTTTACCATTTTCTAGTGAGTGGGCTGTCCTATAGGTCTCGGGGAAGTTGACGTACAGAACTAGACAGATTCTGGAATTGCCTATTGATGTGTCTGTCATGATGGGATCGAATGAGCCTAAACCTTTCTCTCTCTTTGAAAGAAAGTACCGCCATATACCATGATATTGCGTGGGCGCGTCTAGCCATTACCTTGCCTTTATAAGTTTATAGCGAATGAGATGTCGAGTCGAGCATATTATGACAAGTACATTGCGCACATGGTACTTGAATGGAGAGGTTCATCTCCCAAGATTTCTCGTCATATAGACGAAACGAGTCTTCTCAAGACATCGACTGATTATGGGATATATATAGGCTTTGGTTTAACTTCCTTTAGATAGCCATAAGCCGATTGATGAGTAAGTTCATCACTAATGGTTCTAACTCTCGAGACCAAGTATTCCCAAGATCTTTTCATTCTTAACATGGCACATGAAAATAGGCATGATTCTTTACATCCCATCTCCAGTCAAGTAGGCACTCAACCGTGTGTATTCCTACCAGACTGTCGGAACGCATAAATTGATCGTCTCAGTCTGATAGCATAGGCACTTCGTGGGTTTTGCTCACCTGATTTGAGTGAAAACTAATCCGTTTAGGATGTTTACGTACATCTTTTTAGGTAGTCCCAATAAAGATGATACAAACTACATATTCAGTTTTTCGAAACTACCTAACTGACAAGGTAGTGGAGTGTAATATAATTCCATTACGAGAGCATATGTCATCGTAGTCGATTCTAGGGCGTTTGTGAGAGACCTTGTGCCACAAGGTGAGTCTTGGCTATTTTCCTCACTATGCTTTCCATCATAGATTATCGATAGAGTTTACAGTTGCGGTGTCGGCATCACCTGACTAAGGACCTATCTCTTTGTTTAAACTGGATCGCATATCTTTCCTTATAGGCCAATTAACAATGTTGGTATTTGCTTCAACGAAGTGAGTGTGTTCGATATCTAACTCATATACCACGTCCTCATGTACACTAGTGTAATTCACATTTCTAGAGATCTCTATATGGATTGGCTTTTGATTGAGGCGTCCCCCAATGATGACCTAATCCAGAAAATCCATGAGATGAATGAGTTGTCATTGATCGAACGATCAACTTGTGCCATACTCGCATTCGGCGAGTGTATATCGAACTAAGTGCCCTCTCTACACTTCTTGTGAGAGTCATAGCCTAGTGATACCATCTACCACTTTTATGGAGTCACCATGTCACCATCTATGAGTGACAATGTGTGAATTTATTCGGACATCAATCCTTACAGGCGTGTTTGAAACAAGAGTACTATTCTGATCTTTTCCTTGAAAGACCAATAGTTTGCTCTTTGCAGCATGTCTATCAAATCTCGTCACTTTGATTTATGGGACTTTGGGAAACATGATGAGGCACAGTGGGGACAAACCACGGCAATGCCAAGTCGTTCTACTTGAACAAACTTGTTTTTCTCTCCCCCTAACGATGGGGAGACAGGCTCATCAAAAAGTGACATAAACGAAATTGCATGTTAAGGTTTTATATAGCGGACTATAGGTGGAAGCTTATGATGTCTTATTCAGAGACAAATACCCATCATTAAACGCTTGTGGTGGCGCAATATGGCACATAAAATATGTGGACGATAAAAGGTATTGATCGTTAACACTTATATGTTAACCAGATGTATTTTGTTACAAAATGTAACATGCATGTACGCTTCCTGGAATATTTCACTAAGTTCTGGGATACCAAATGTTACAAAATTTTAACAGTAGGTAGACACATGTGTTAGGGTTCCAAAGCTGCTGGCCTCATTACCGGAACCGGCCGGAACAGTCATCGGAGGTCAGTGAACGTTTGTGTCGAATGTTCACCTCGAGGTGTGATAGGAGCACAATGTGCGACGATATTAATATGTATTTGCCCTCGTTTATGCTTTGTTTAACCCTTATTTGTCTAAGATAGAGTCATAATATAGTTTAGTGTCATTTTGGTAGAGTTTTGAAAATATGTGCTTTAGAATCCGAAAAATGACTAAGTTTAAGAATTCTGGAAAATAGTGCAAAATGTGTCTTTTTCGTGATTCTGAGATTAGTGGAATTGTGACGTACCTATCCTTTTCCAAATTTGATGAAATTTGGTATACATATTATTGGCTTGCTAAAGGGTTTTTTTTTTCAAAAATAAAGATTAATCGAATTTCGAGAAGTCACCCAAAAGATGGCTGCAAATCAGCAGTTCGAGCAAACCAATCCAGGGACTTCCAGGATTTTTCCTGGGACTGTGTCCCAACTCCAAAAATGTACTCCGGACATTTCACAAGGAATTGGATCAGGTACTTTTATACGGAGATAGCTCGACGTGTCTAGTTTCTCTGAGACTTGAAATCGTATCAATCGGAGCTCCGAGGAGGGAGTTATGCTAGATTTACTGTAGCAAGGTCATATCTGCCGAGAAAACCAAGTTTCTGCCTCTTTTCCTTTGTTTATGTTTTCGATGGACATTTTGGTGTAAAATTGCATATATGAAGATTGTTCAAGCTTATTGAAGGATATAGGAAGACATTGAGCCAAGGCAATGGAGGAAAACATGAAGAAAAGAAGCTTTCCTAGTCAAGCTAGGATTGGTTGGCGATCGGCAAGCAAAAGCTGCCGGTTTTGTGTTCTTGGCAATTTGGGCATTTTTCCATGGATCAAATTCATCAAATGGAGTTGTCAAGTCTACACAAGAAGTTCATGAAGATATGCAGCCCATGCCATAAAGAAATTTCAGAAAAAGAAGTCCAAGAATGCAATATCTATCCAACAAGGAAACATAAGCCAACAAGGAAAAGGAAAACTCCCTTCCTTGTTGAGGCCGGCAACCCTAGCAATTTTCCTCTATATATAGCCATCTTTTACACAGAAAAAGAGGTCACATTCCAAAGCAAAAATCTAGCCAAAGCTCTACCAATATTTCCCAAGAACTCTATATAAAACCCTAGCCGAAAATCACCCCCATCTCACCCTAAATTTTTGCCGACACACACACCATTGCCGAGCAGCCACCCCTTTCACCATCCACCGGATCCACACGAGTCAAAGTCATCAAGGTGTCTACAAAAGTGTGATCCACTCCCCTCTTTCGGTTTTGTAAATTTTATGTAGCTATGTTAAACTTTGTCTATGAAGTTAGCATGAATTCTTGGTTTCAAATATTATGTCTATGTATTGTTTGGATTGAAGTTTGGTTTTATAATTTTCATGATCAATTTGTTTTCTTTATCTTTAATTGGTGTTTGGATGTAAGAATACGGATTGCATGTTAAAGAGTAAGGAAAATATGTAATGAATTAGTAAGTAGGATAATCAGCAAACATGTGTTAATTCGATTCTAGGATTTTCTTGACTTGTTCTTTGAATTCGTGTGCTTAAAGATTGGTTGTCTATGTAAATGCATTGCGTAGATTATTTATCTCATTAGCCGAAAAGAACATAATTGATTAAGTAACCAACGAGTTATTTTATTTGTGTTGTTTTCACAAGGGTTAGAGTGGTTTAAAGAACATGCTTGTTAATAAGAAGAGTGACGCCTTACTTAATTAACTTGTTTCCAACTAATAAAAAAGACTTTGTGCTTAATTACTTGTCATGTTTGTTTACGTCGTTTAGAATATTCAAAGATGACTAGTATAATTTTAAGGTTAGGCGTTTAGTCACTTAAAATACATGAGGAATCTTAATCGATTAGTTAAACCGTTTAGGAAGTAAATTGGGTTGGAGTTAAGTTGAGTCTAGAACATTTTAATGCCATGTCATGGGTCTTATTTGCTTGTTTGTTATGTGTTTTGATTGCTTTCGTGCCAGTGCTTTGTGGAAGAATGTTGACCAACCTTGCAAATAGTGGCTTTAGGATTTATTTTCCAGCTTTTTCTCTAAAATTTCGTACCCTAGTTCTAGGGGCAGCCCTTGCTGCCGACGCCATCATCCCCCATTATGTGACGTTTTTTTTTTTGTATATTTGTATATGTGTTTTTTTTTTTGTCTAACAATCTCATGTTTCAGGTACCCTTAATCTCCGGTTTAGAACAATCCCTACTTATGTCTATACTACTAACTATTGTAGGGTTATTATTGTGTGCGAGTTTAGACTCACATCAATTTTTGGAGGTGTCCAATGATGTACCGCTTATGAGACACACAAATAATAACCCTACAAAATTTCGTTAGTAGTATGAGCAAGTAGGGATCGTTCTAACCCGGGGATTAAGGGTACCTGAAATATGAGAATGTTAAACAAATATATTCACAATTATATACATATGCACACAAAATCAATGGGGGTTTTAGATGAGGTTCGGCAGCTAGGGCTGCCTCTAAACACTAGACACGAAATTAAACCTAAACTACTATGTACATGTTTTGGTCGATATCTTTCACACAAGGCACTTAACACATAACTCTTTAACAAGTAAGACTCACACACAAGAAAGTAAGGAACAAGTATTCAGCATGCTTTAGACTCAAACAAGTTTCGATCTACAACTATAGTACGAATTCGCTTTTACCTAGTTGCTAGACTTTCTAAGGTTTTAAGATCTAGCTATTCTCAAAGTGATCGTAAAAGTTATGCTACCATTATACAACTTGTAACATTGAAGAACAAAAGTCTATAATCGAAGACATGTAAACAAGCAAGGTTGTCAATCATCTTATTAACATGCAAGTTTTAGCTAAGGTTATACCCTAGGTGAGCACAATCGAATCAAAGCAACATATGTTTAATCTTTATTCGTTCTACTCGGGTTAGATGAAACCTAACATCTAGATTTACATGTTTTAAACAACAAATGCTTTAAACAAAACTAATGTTTCGGTTTTTAAGTCACACCCTTAAATTACTAACCGATTTGAATCCTAAGCATGCATCTAATACCACTGTTCTAATTATCTAAGTGTACGAATTCTTACAAGTTTCATATTACAAAATTAACATGCAAAAACTTGATGAGTGCCTAAGCACACACACAATAATAAACCCTACAATCGTTAGTAGTATAGAAATAAGTAGGGATCGTTCTAGCCGGGGATTAATGGTACCTGAAACATGAGAATGTTAGACAAAATAATCACAATTATTCACATATTTACGACACATATTGGGGTTGAAAGTGATCGGCAGCAAAGCTTCCCTAAAACCTAAAGAACACGAAATTTAAACTAAAACTATTATATACATGTGATCGACATCTTTCCACACAAAGCTGAGCACACAAGCAATCAAAACACATAACAATTGGATAAATAGAGGACTCGGCAATAACATTAAAGTGTTCTAGATTCGACTTAGTTCCAACCTAACTAGTACCGGAAGAGGTTCACTAATCGATTTTAGACTTCACAAGTACTTAGGATTTTGACAAGTGCATTACCCTAATCTTTATGCTAATCAATTTTAATGACACGAAGAGTAGACACTAAAACCAATTAACACTTAAGCATATAAATCTTTTTATAGTCGGAGACAAGTTAACATGCAAGACGTCACTCTTCATATTAAACAAGTAAATTCTTTAAACTACTCTAACCTTTAGAAACAACACAAATTAAGACCGCGAAGAGCTAGACTCAACCTATGTTAATTTTAGCGTATGAATTCAACACTTAGACAACAATTATGGCCTTTCAATTGTACCTAAATATCTCCTTCGGTTGCACACGAGTTTAAAGAATTAATCAAGACAAATTTAAAACCAAATTAACATACATGCCGAACCTAAATCTATCTTCTTGTTATAAATTTTCCTTATAATTTTAGCATGCAATTCGAAACTTAAATCTAGAAAACCTTATAAAAATATTAAGCATGAATTGAACATGTATTTCATAAAACCAAATTCGAAATTGTTTCATACATAGACATACAAACAATAACCATAAGCACACACAAGTTTCATAGACAAAACGTTGCATAACTACATAAAAACTATTACAAACCGAAAAGGGGATGAAGTAGGTGGATCACACATTATAGACACCTTGAGAATATCTTCAATGCGTGGTGGAGAGGCTCGGATGGGGGCTGGGCAGTAGGAGCATAATCAGCAGAAAGTATTTGGTGGTGGTGGTGGTTTCGACTTGTATTTTTATGTAAGGCTTGGGGCTGAATTTGGTAGAGCTTTAGGGTTTTGCTTTGGCTTAAGATGTGATGCCTTTTATGAGGAATTCGTTGGCTTTATATAGGGGAGAACCTAGGGTTTGCCGGCAGCCAAAAGGAATGGCAATTCCTTGTCCTTGTTGGTTTAGTTTTCCTTTCTGGCAAAGTAATGCTTCTCTTGGACTTCTTCTTCTGATCTTGGACTTGGTTCGGCTGAATTAAGTAAGCATGGACATGTCCAACAAGTCTTTTGATCTATAATGCCCGATCCATGCTTCCATAAATCCAAAGGAGAGCCTTCCTGATGCAACCGGGAAACTTATGGTTTTCTAGGCAGAATTGACCTTTCTCTAGTAAATCCGGCATAACTCCCTCCTCCGAGCTCTGATTGATGCGATTCCAAGTCCTGGAAACTAGACTCGTAGGGCTTTCCATCCATATAAGACACATCCTCTGGTTCTAAGTGATGCGTTATACAGAAATTCCGGAATTCAGGACACAGTCCCAGGAAAATCCTTGTAGTCCCTAGATCGGTTTGCTTAAACTGCCAAGTTCCAGCCATCTTTTGGGTGACTTCCCGAACTCCGATTGATCTAACATTTTTACACAACACACTTTAGCTTGCCAATTATATGCATATATACCAAATTTCATCAAATTTAGAAAAGGATAAGTCATTTTAACATAAGCCTCAAAATCACGAAAAAGACATATTTTACTTTATTTCCTCAGATTTCTGATTATTAAGCACGATTTTTCCAAAACTCTACCAAAATGACACTAAACTAAATTATGACTCTATCTTAGATAAATAAGGGTTAAAAAAAGTATAAACGAGGGCATACGCATATTAATATCGTCGCACATTGTGCCCCTATCAAGACTCATTGAAACACGTAACGACCCGAACCTTAAAATACCCTCTAAAAGTTTTATTTAAATTTTTATGTTTTGGAAATTGGTTTTACGATTCAGAGGTTTCAGAGGTTGAATCTTTATAAGTTGACCCGACCGATAATTTTATTTCTCGACGAGATAGAGGACGTTAAAACTAGTTCGGGGGCACGTAGCATATTTAATTTAGAGTTTGTATGCAAAAGTTAAGACGAAAAATCGGTAATTTCGGTTTTGGTCGAGTATAATTAGTCAGGAGAATATTCTAGAAGGAGGAGGAATATTCTTTTCTTTTTCTTTTATTTTTTTTCCTTTTCTTTTTCTCTCCTCTCTTTGCCCGATCAGGCCCGAGTTGCACCGACCCGGGGTGTCACCCTCGGTTCTCCGCCGTCCGGCCACCGATCTGCGCGCTACGGGTCGCGTTCGACTTCTGTGTCCTTTCTCTTAAAGTCTGCGGTGGTGGTTCAAGGTGAATCGCCGCCGTTCAGCTGGTGGAAGCCCGAGGAGGTTCGACTGTGTCGAACCTAAAACCTCCTCTGCCGACAATGGTTCGGCCAGATTTTTGGGGGCGAATTGAAGGTCTCGATCCGTGCAACATTCTCATGGAAGGAATTGAGTCAATTCGAATCAGGTAAGGAGAAATTGAAAATTTTTAATTATAGCTAGGGTTCTTGGTGAATAGTGCAGAATTGGAGGTTTTTGTAAATTGTCCCATTTAGGCTTGAAATTGGTGATTGTTATAGAAAGGAAAGATGTTAGAAATGTTGAGATGGAACTTCTATTAAATTTTGGTAATTTATGGTGGCGGTGTTGACCGTAGTTGACCGCCGCCGCAGCCGCCTTGGATGGTTTTTTCGAAACTAAAATTCCGTTATTTTTTTTTTTTTTTTTTTGCGGAATGTATTCCTTGTTCCTAGGGGGTGGGTGGTTGTGGGTATGGAGCAAGGGGATATTTTTGTTGGTTAATAGGTTCTATTCGGGCTTGTTTAGGGTTTTTGAGGGAAATTCCGGGACGGGTCCTTACATTTGGTATCAGAGCAGGGAGATGATTCTAGGGTTTGAGCTGTGGGGGAGGAATCAGGGTTTTAATCAGGATATGGATAATGATTTTCGTGGATATTTCACTGAAATTTTATTATGGTATGAATTATTTGTTTTGAATTGTTGATAATAGTGTAATGCTTGCGAGTGGTGTCGTATTTTGAATTGAACATAATTGGGTTTTGTTTGAACTAAGGATCCTATTGTGTTGTTCACACTTGGAATTTAGTTTTTGTTGTATAACTTGTTGGCCAGTACTTGAAAGAGAGTTGGTTATAGGTTTTGTCTGATAATTGAAATAGCTGAGTTCATGGTTCTGTAATATTTGGCTATTGTGGCTTTGTACTTGTAATTGGATATATCTGATAGGAGCACAAAGTGCTACGATATTAATATGTATTTGCCCTCGTTCATGCTTTGTTTAACCCTTATTTATCTAAGATAGAGTCATAATTTAGTTTAGTGTTAATTTGGTAGAGTTTGGCGAAAAGTTGGTTAAGAATCCGAAAAATGACTAAGTTTAAGAAATCTGGAAATTAATGCAAAGTGTCTTTTGCGTGATTCTGAGATGAGTAAAAATGCGATCTATCCTTGTCCGAATTTGATGAAATTTGGTGTACCAAATATTCATATACTGAGGAATGTTGTGTTAAACTTTCATATCAATCGGAGTTCAGGAAGTCACCCAAAAGATGGCTGCAACTTGGCAGTCCGAGCAAAGATCACCAGGGACTAACACGATTTTCCTGGGACTGTGTCCCAACTTCGAAAAATCATTCCCGACGACTCACAAGGAATTTGATCGAACTGTTTTATATGGAGATAGCTATATGTGTCTAGTTTATCTGAGATTTGGAATCGCATCAATCGGAGCATTGAAGAAAAAGGTATGCTCGACTGAAGACACAAAGGTCAGATCCGCCAGCTTCATCCGCCGGAAGATCATCCGCCAGTACTCGTTCGCCAGCTTCACTCGCCAACCATTCGCGCATGCCAGTATATATGATTCGCGCGACCCGCCAAGAAGCCTCGCCAGCCAAGTATGCATCCGCGAGCAGAGAGGAATTTCCGGTAATATCTTCAAGCGGCTGCAAGCATGCCAAATCATTCCAAAGAGCTATGCAACGTCCAAAAAGAAATCATAAGCCGGCCAAGCAAGAGTTTCTTTGTTCAATAAGGAAAGAAAAGCCTATACCAACTTGGATTGGGAAACCTTATTTAATGAAGATTTCTATCCCGTTTTGAACAAGGAAAAGCTGCAAACTGCACAGACCTTTTCTCCTATATATAGAGGCCAGCACCCATCATAAAAAGAGTCACATCCTAAGCCAAAACACAAGTCCAAAGCTCTACCAAATATTCTACCTTAAGTCCTAGATAAAGTTTCTTGCCGAAACACCACCTCCACCACCCATAAAAATTCCTGCCGTACCCACCACCATCCTCCATCAAGATCAACCGAGCTGCTGCCCTAAGGTGTCTAAATGTGTGATCTACTCCCTTCGGCTTGTAATTTTATTGTTTTACTAAACTATGTCTATGTAGTTTGTATGTTCTTTTGGTATTTGTTTTTATGTCTATGTAAGAACAATGAGTTTGTTTGGTTTTGCATGTTTAATATGAAAGTGAAATTTCGTATCTTGGTTTTATTTGTTGATTCTAAGTGTCGAAATTTGTTGTTAAAAAGATAAAAACATGTAAACATAATTTGTAGAAATCGTAGGTTAGTCTTAGGGAAGCATGTTCACAATTTGATTTTTTTTCTTGGCTTGGTTTGTTCTTTAAAATCTGTGTGCCTTAAAGATTTGTAGTCTATACAATTGCAATGTATGGGGTGCCGATCTCATGTAGCAAAAATAACTTGGGTTAATTCGAATGTGTCATTGCTTTAGCTTCAGTTGTTTTAATAGGTTTGAGTGGTTTAAAAGAACTTACTTGGTAATAAGAAGAGTGACGCCTTGTGACAGGACCCGAACCAGATTTCACCCCGAAACCCGGATCAGATCCTGCGGGGACCACATTAAGAGAGATTTTACCGAAAATCGGCATGACCTCTCTTAAAATGGACAACCCTCACCTGTCAAAAACACAAAACACTTCAATAAATCCACCTTGACTCTAGGAGCCACCTGCTCCCTCAAAATTCCAACAACTTCTCAACACACAAGTATAATCACTTTTAAAACATTTACAATTTATCAGAGCATTCTACGGAAAGTAATTAAGGATAAAAAAATCAAAAATATAAAGGATCAAAAGATCCTACCGAGCGGAAGCAATACCGACGCTGACTATGCCTCGACCTGAGTATCATTGACCTCAACTATTTGTCTGCACACTGGGCATTTTAAAACGAAGGGCCCAGGGGAAAGTAATTTAAAAACGTTAGAGTGAGTGGATAAAAAAAATTTAAATAATTTCAAATAATACTTTAGTTAAAAGTATTATATTACTTCCCCGAATTTCATACTAATTTGAAAATCCCAATGCATGCATCTTCAATAAAAATGTACCACGTTTAAGAAAATCTCAATTAAACAAATCAGCCTTGCTGACAACTTAAATAAACAAATACGCTTTTGTTTATAAATATATATTCAAAATCATAACCATTTGAAAATCAATTTAAAATATATTCCCGACCAATCTCTTTGGTCGTATAAAAATCTCAGTCCTGCTGGTTCGGGAATCTATTAAAAATCGAAAGCCTCATCGAGGAAGTATTCCCGAAACCACACATGCAGTATAATAATATAAAAATCTCAAAATACTGATGCGGGAATTTAGTAAAACAGAAAGCCTCATAAAGGAGATATTCCCGCAATCACTGTGAAAACATCATCATCATGACCAAATCCCATTGGTCATGTAACAGGGGAAAGTTTACCCACCATAAATAACTGGAACCTCGTCAGGCTCCGGGTCCGAGAGTCCTATTGACTCCCCCCGTGTCTAAGTCTACCACCTAGACACGTCACCGCCTCAATATATACAACCCTACGTCGACCACCGAGCGTGAATCTGACCTATATGGTCAAGTAGTCACCTCGCGTGGGATGAGGCCCCGCTAGCTAGCATCAATATAATAATAACGTGGACCTTCGTATGGTGAAAATCCGAAAACAAACCAAAAACACGTTTCCCCTTATATATAACAATCCGTACGATCCCCGACCGTACGTCCGAGGCTTATACTCATAAATATAATTAAACACCAATACAGCCTCGCAGAAAATAAATGAAGTCCACATATCTCAAATGTCATAAATATCGAAACTAAGTAAAATCATATCATGCTCGGAAACCTCGTTTCCGACTAAATATCAACATAAATGATAAGTCATAAAATCCGAATAGTTCAAATCATATAATACACGGAAATCCCATTTCCGTCTAAATATCAATAAATATTAGCTTCAGGATATCAAGGTACCTTACTTGGTTTAAAATCATTTACAACAATTCGATAGAAATAGTTTATTCATTTAAATTACCTTGTTACTCTTTGATAATCAAAACATTCTCAGAACACTTTTCAAAAATTCTCAGGGTACTTAGTTTACTTTAAAAGCATTTAAAACACACCAATAGAAATGAAATATCCGTTTAAATAACATTCTTACTTTTCAATAATCTCAAAACTTTTCCAAAGTAATTACCAAAATATATATATATATATATATATATATATATATATATATAACTCCCATATACTCAAAATATTCATGCATGCATCAAATTTAAAATAAAAGTCCACTCACAGTCTTTTCCGAGCTGGTAGCCGTTTCGGCTCTCGTCCCGTCAAGTACCCTCTCGACCTGTCACATGGGCGAAATCGTAAATTTCTAAACCTCGGAAAACAAATATAAAACCCAAAACCACGGACGTCCTCGCTCGTTCGAAATATCCCCAACTTTCTCTTTTTCAATTATCGGTATAGGAATTTCGCCTCAATACCGAAAATCTACGTCCGAAATTACTCAGGACATCCACACCGTGTCCGATCAATTCTTTTACTAGTTAATTCATCGTAAAACCCTTTTTATCAGCTTTTAACCTTTTTACGGTAAGTCAACAGTAAATGTCAAAGTCAAACAGTAATTTAGAAAGTCAACAGTAAATGGTCAAAGTCAGAATTACTATTTACCATTTACTTTTACTGTTTAACTTTTACTTTAACTTTTTACTATTTACTTTTACCAATTACTGTTTTACCGTTTTACTTTTCACTTTTACCTTTTACTGTTTCACTGTTCATCGTCTTCAACCTCTCGCCGCCGGAACAGTGGCGCCGCCGCCACCGCCGCCGGAACAGCAGCGCCGCCGCCGGAGGCCAAAAACACCTCCGATCGCGGCCAAATTCATCCAACACCATCGTCATCACCCCGGGGACTCACTCCCGGTGTCCCCGCCGCCAGAAACGCCTCCGGCCGCCGCGTACGGCGGCCGATTCTCACACTTCCAATTTCTCACCAATTTCACTCCAAAAAACATCAATCCTACTCCTTTCAATCTCCTAAACACCAATCTAACCTTTAAATCCAACAATTATATCATAAACATCAACTACCAACAAAAATCACAAAACCCTAAAAATTCCAAATTCTAATAACTTCTTACCCGAATCGAATTGGTTCGATTCCTTTGGGGGGAATTGTTACCCACGTCGAGCTCGTTCTTTTCCCCCTAAAATCGGCCCAAGGGGTGGCCGGAGGAGGGAGTTCCGGCCGGTTGCCCCTTTTTGGTTCCGGGCTCGAATCGGCCGGAACACGGCCCTAGGGGAGACGCCGCCGCCACCAGAGGGATGGGGAGGTCGAGCCGGACCGAACGCCTCGCGTGCGCCGGCCCAGTTCGGCCGGACGGTGGCGATTCGGCCGGAGGCTGATAAGGGTCGGGGGGGGGGGGGGGGGGGGGGAAGGAGAGAGAAAGAGGGAGAGAGAAAGGAAAAGAAAAAAAAAGAAAAAGAAAGTTTCCCGTTCGGGAAATTTTCCATTTCCCGCTATTTATACTCGTCCAAATTCGGCAAGTTTCGGTTTCCACATCACAACTTTTTCGTACAAACTCCAAATTAATCGTGCCGCGTGTCCACGAACTCGTGTCGACGACCTCTATTTCGTCGTGAAATAAAATCCTCGGTCAGGTCAACTTATTTAAAAGTCAACCTTTTGAATTTTCTGAATCGTAACAACGATTCCCGAGGAGTAAAAGTACACGTAACACCGTAAAAAGGTAATTCCAGATTCAGGTCGTATCACCTTGCTTGTTAACTTGTCTCCAACTAAAAAGACTTTAAACTTAATTACTTGGCATGTTTGTTTTCGACTTTGTAAGTGTTCTCAAATATGTCTAGTATAAATCTTTAGGGTTAGGCTTTAATAGAAAACCTTAAAGTACTTAAGAAGTCTAAAATCGATTAGTGAAACCTTGTAGGAGCTAATTAGGTTGGAACTAAGTTGAGTTTAGAGTATTTTGTTGCATGCTTGCCTTGAGTCTTACTTGTGATTTTCTATGTGTTATGATAGTTTTTGATGAGTGCTTTGTGTGAAAGATGTCGACCAAACTTTTAAATATTAGACCTAGAATTTATTTTCAGCAATTAAATTTTCGTGTTTAGTTTTAGGGCAGCCCTATGGCTGCCGAACCTCATTCATAATACCCCCATATGATTTCGTGTGAATATGTATATATGTATATAAGTGTGACAATTGTGTGCATATGTGTTTGTGAATATTTGTGTTAACAATCTCATGTTTTAGGTACCCTTAATCCCCGGCTTAGAACGATCCCTACTTATGTCTATACTACTAACTGATAGGAGCACAATGTGCGACGACATTAATATGTTTATGCCCTCGTTTATGCTTTGTTTAACCCTTATTTGTCTAAGATAGAGTCATAATGTAATTTAGTGTTGTTTTGGTAGAGTTTTGGAAATATGTGATTTAGAATCCGAAAAATGACTAAGTTTAAGAAATCTGGAAAATAACGCAAGTTGTCTTTTTTGTGATTCTGAGATGAGTAAAAATGCGATCTATCCTTGTCCGAATTTGATGAAATTTGGTGTGCCCAATATTCATATACTGAGGAATGTTGTGTTAAAATTTCAGATCAATCGGAGTTAAGGAAGTCAACCAAAAGATGGCTGCAACTTGGCAGTCCGAGCAATGATCACCAGGGACTAACACGATTTTCCTGGGACTGTGTCCCAACTTCGAAAAATCATTCCCAACGACTCACAAGGAATTTGATCAAACTGTTTTATATGGAGGAATCTCTATGTGTCTAGTTTATCTGAGACTTGGAATCGCATCAATTGGAGCTCCTAAGAGAGAGTTATGCCGGATTTACTGGAGCAAGATCATTCCAGCCGAGTTGCTGCCGATCTGTGTTCTTGGCGGTTTTGGGGCATTTTCTTTGGATCAAGTTCATCACATGAAGTTGTCAAGTCCACATAAGAAGTCCATGAAGATGTGCAGCCCAAGCCTTGAAGAAAAATCAGAAAAAGAAATTCAAGAATGCAAATATTTATCTTACAAGGAAACATAATCATACAAGGAAACCTAATCTTTGTTTCCCTTGTTGGGGCCGGCAGCCTCTCTCTATTTCTCTATATATAGCCATCTCATATTCAGAAAACGTTGTCACATTCCAAAGCAAAAATCTAGCCAAAGCTCTACCTAAATTTCCCAAGAGTTCTACACAAAAACCCTAGCCAAAACCACCTCCACCACACCCAAAGTTCTTGCCGAACCTTGGTTCTTTTGCTGCCGACACTACCACTGCCGAGCAGCAGCCTCCATCCGATCACCACAATCCGCCGGATCCACACCAAGACGAAGCTCTCCAAGGTTTCTAATGTGTGATCCACTCCCTACTCTTGGTTATGTAATTTTTGTTGTAGCTATGTTAAACTTTGTCTATGAAGTTAGCATGAATTCTTGGTTTCAAACTCTATGTCTATGTATTGTTTGGAGTGAAATTTAGTTTTATGATTTGTATGTTCAATTTGTTTTCTTTATCTTTAAGTGGTATTTGGATGTAAGAATACGGATTGCATGCTAAAGAGTAAGGAAAATATGTAATGAATTAGTAAGTAAGATAAACGGCAAAATATGTGTTGAATTGATTTTAGGGTTTTCTTGACTTGTTCTTTAAATTCGTGTGCTTAAAGATTGGTAGTCTATGTAATTGCAATACGTAGATTATTGATTTCATTAGCCGAAAATTAATATGGATTAAGTAATCAAAGAGTTACTTAGTTTGTGTTGTTTTTCACGAGGGTTAGAGTAATTTAAATGAACATGCTTGTTGAAGAGATGATTGACAACCTTACTTTATTGACTTGTTTCCAATTAAAATCGACTTTGTGCGTATTTATTAGCTAGTTCATGTGTCGACGCTGCGTGTCATGTAAACTGGTTAGTAACAAGATTAGGATTATACGCTGAGTTAATTCTAAGTACAAGAGAAGTCTAGCAATTAGATGACCGCTGTGGCTCTAATTGGGTTGGAGTTAAGTTGAGTCTAGAACGCTTTAATACTTTGCCGTGAGTTTTGCTTACTTGTTTGTTATGTGTTTTGATTGCTTGTGTGTTAGTGCATTGTGGAAGAATGTCGACCAAACTTGTATATAATAGACTTAGGATTTATTTTTCAGCAATTTATTTTCGTGCCTAGCATTAGAAGGCAACAAGTTGCCAACCCCATACCCCATGTGTGACGTGTGAATATGTATATATGTATATAAGTGTGACAATTGTGTGCATATGTATTTGTGAATATTTGTGTTAACATTCTCATATTTCAGGTACCCTTAATCCCCGGCTAGAACGATCCCTACTTATTCTATACTACTAACGATTGTAGGGTTTTTGATTGCTTGAGTCACTTCGGCTGCTCGATCACTAACGATTGTAGGGTTATTATTTGTGTGCGAGCTTAGGCTCCCATCAATATCCAGGTTGAGTTTAATTATTGGTTAATCAGGTGTGAATTGGCTTGTGGAATACGTTTGTAGTCTGTGAGTTTGGTTTTGGTTGTTATTGAATTTGTCAAGCTTAGTATAATCTTCAAGAACTGTACTGTGACCTTGTGAATATCATCAAGGACATGAATGCAAAGTGATAAACAATGAGGTTCTTCACAGTTGCGGTTCACATTTTGGTACTGCATTTATATGTTTATGCATACATAGTATTATAATGCTGAGCCTAGGTGGATACTATATGCAAGTGCTGCTTGAACTTTTGCATTAATGGATTCTGTTTACCATTATTTATTTATTAATTAAGTGTTTTAATTGGACATAAAGCAACATCTGTTTTGTTTCTCTCATATCAATTACATTGAGAAAGCAATGGAATCGATACTGGGCAGAAGAGGTATGAATTTGAGTACATATAGTTTCCATCTATTGATTAGTTGAGTGCAGGTCACTAATATTTTGGCAGAGAGGCTGTGCAGGAAATTCTTTTTCGTTTGAAACTTTGTGAAGTTGCTCTTCCTTGTGTATACTGTTGCCCTGGAAAATTTCTTGTTCTTTGATAAAGTGGTTAATTTATAGAGATTTCTGAAGTTAAAGTGTTCATTGTTAAAAAAAATTATGAGTTTACAGAGAAGTAGTTTTCAGTTCGGATTTGATTAAGTTTTAAGCCTTTGTTTTGCCTGAAATTTTGTGGAGTTATTCTCTTATATGCGAACCATTGATCTGGAAATTTTATAGTATTTTTACCGTGATGAATTTTCGGAAGTTAAGTACTTAGTATTGAATTTTCTGCCTTATGCAGTCCAACAGTTTTGAGTTGGAATTTTATTAAGACTCAAGATTCCGTTCGACATGAAATTTTGATACTATGCTCTCTCATATGTGTGCTAGTGATCTGGAAATTTTCATGTACTTTGCTAAAGGGGCTGATTTATAGATATTTTCTGAAGCTAAAATTGCAGTTCAGGAAACTTTTTGTATGTTTTCAGTACAGCAGTTTTGAGCTCGAATATCATTATGATTTAGGAGTCTATTTGACTTGAAATCTTGTATAGTTGTGCTTCAATGTGTGTAGTCTTAATCTGAAACTTTTGGTGTCCTTTGATTAAATAAATGAATGACAGTGAATATCTGAAGTTAAGTGCTCGGTATTGAAAACTGTTTCTGAATTGTGCTATGCAGCTGTTTTGGCTTGGACTTTGATTAGGATTCGAACTCTTTTTCGTTGAAATTTTGTAGAACTGTTCTTCCATGTGTGTACAATTGATGAGGAGAATTTTTGTGTTATTTGGTAACGTAATTGATTCATAAGAATCCTTTCTAAGTTTAAGTGTCCAGAGCTGGAATATTTATATTTACAGAGCAACTGTTTTGAGTTCAAATTTGATTGGGAATTAGAACTTGGAGTTGCACTTTCATGTACATACTGTTGAATAAGTAAATAATTATATTTGTGATTCCCGGCTTGGTTTGGCCTATCCTCAATTCTTGCATATAATTATATATTATCTGTCAATGGAGAAAGAAAAGGAAAGGCTGCACTAACCTCTTCTGCAAAGATCTATTAGTTGCATGTTTTCAGTATATAACAACTTAGAGGTATGTTCAGGTAATTATGATTTCATGTTGAACAAGTATTGTAATATGTTTTCTCTGTGCAGTTTTGAACTGTAACTGTCCTTTACGTGTTAATTTTCTTACTAATGACAGTATTCAATTTTAACCTCTTGTAGTTACTGAAGTCTTGAATGGATAGTTTATAAACTTGATACGTTTTGCAATGATTTGTCATGAAATGATGATCGAGTGCCATTTAAATGACGGCCTATGTTCTTCTTTTATGTTCTCTTGTTGTAGAGAAAGCTGTCCTAGTTACTTTTGCCCAGTTCAAAAGAAGAGACAGTTGCATTATAATATCTGCTTAGGGTTACTGACTTGGTTATTTTGCCTCTTGTAGTAGTACTTAAAGTGAGAAAGTAAGTTGAACTGGAAGTTGCTGGGTGATGAGTGCCTAAGCACGCACACAATAATAACCCTACAAAAGACCGTTAATAGTATAAGCAAGTAGGGATCGTTCTAAGCTGGGGATTAAGGGTACCTGAAACATGAGAATATTAGACAAAGATATATACATATATACATGAAATTGTCATATATAGGGGGGAGATTAGGGTCGGCAGCTTTGCTGCCATACATCTAAGGGATACGAAAATCACTAAATAAAAAGAAAATAAAACCTAAGTTACTATTTACAATTTTGGTCGACATTCTTCCACAAATCACTAGCATGAAAACAATCAAAACACATAATAAACAAGCAAATAAGACTCATGGCAAGGCATTAAAATGTTCTAAACTCAACTTAACTCCGACCTAATTAGCTCCTTATAGGTATTACTAACCGATTTAGATTTCTGAAGTATTCAAGATTAACTTTACGTCTAATCCTAAAATTGTACTAAACATATTTGAGAACTCCTATAGATGAAAACAAACATGCATAGTAATTGAGCACGAAATCTTTTGAGTCGGAAACAAGTTAAATAAGTAAGGCGTCACTCTTCTTAATAACAAGCATGTTCTTTTAAATTACTTAAGCCCTCGTGAAAATAACACACAAAAAGCAATTTAACATCTACTTAATCCATATTATTTTCGGCCAAGTGAGATCAATGCCCCACACATAGCTATTGCATGACACACCAACCTTTAAGGCACATGAATTTTAAAGAACAAACGAAGTCGAATCTAAAACCAAATTAACACAACGTACTTGCCGATTGCCCTATTTACTGATTCATTACATATTTTCTTTACTCTTTAACATACAATCCGATTCTTTACTCTCAAAAACCAATTAAAAATAAAGGAAACGAATTGAACATGCAAATCATAAAACCAAACTTCAATGCAAACAATACATAGACATAATGTTTGAAACCAAGAATACATGTTATCTTCATAGACAAAGTTTAACATAACTACAAAGAAAGAATTACAAAACCGAAAGTAGGTAGTAGATCACACTTTTAGAACACCTTTGGAGCTTTAAGTCGTGTTGATCTTGATGGAGAATGGTAGAGGTTCGGCAGGAATTTTTCTGGATGGTGGTGAATGATGTGTTTCGGCTAGGGTTTCTTTATAGGATTCTTGGGAAAATTTTGGTAGAGTTTTGCCTAGATTTTTGCTTTGGAATGTGACAGGTTTTTCTGAGAATTTGTTGGCTATATATAGAGGAAAAACCCTAGGGTTGCCGGCAACACAAAAGAATGAGAATTCCTTATCCTAGTTGGCATATGTTTCCTTTGTAGGCAAAGCAATGCATTTTGGACTTCTATTCTGAATTTTCTTCATGGCTTGGGCTGCATATCTTCATGGACTTCTTATGTGGACTTGACAACTCCTTGTGATGAACTTGATCCATAGAAAAATGCCTCAACCGGCCTAGATGCACAACCGGCAACAATGCTTGCCTACCAGCAGCATTCTCCTAGTTGGACTAGGATTGCTTCTTTCTTCATGATTTTCCACTTTGCATGATCTTGATGCCATCCTCTATCCTCCATTGAGATTGGACAATCTTCAAGTATGCATTTGAATGCCAAAATGTCCATCAAAAACATAAAAGAAGGAAGAGAGGCAGAAACTTGGTGGAATCGGCTGGCAGTGACCTTGTTGCATTGCAGCTGGCATAACTTTTTCCTCAGTGCTCCGATTGATGCGATTCCAAGTCCCAGAGAAAGTATACCTTAGATAGGTTGTGGATCGACTTACGAAATTCGCTCACTTTCTTCCAATTGGGGAGAAGTATACCTTAAATAGGTTGGCGGAACTTTATGTAAACGAGATTGTAAGGCTCCATGGGGTGCCGAAATCTATAACAGCATATCGGGATCCTAGATTTGCGTCCAAATTTTGGAAAGCTTTGCATGCAGCCTTAGGGACGCAACTACACTTCAGCACCGCTTATCACCCTCAGACGGATGGACAATCTGAGAGGACTATTCAAACATTGGAAGACATGTTGAGATCATGTGTTATGCAGTTCAAGGGAAGTTGGGACAAGCATTTGTCTCTGATGGAATTTGCCTATAACAATAGTTATCATTCCAGCATTGAAATGGCTCCTTATGAGGCACTTTATGGTAGACAGTGTCGTACTCCTTTGTGTTGGAGTGAGGTTGGAGAGAAAGAGTTTTGCGGTCCTGATATCATTCTTCAAACGAACCAGAAGATTAAGTTGATTAGAGATAAGCTCAAAACCGCTCAGAGTAGGCAGAAGAGTTATGCAGACAATCGGAGGAGGGACCTGGAGTTTCAGGTTGGTGATTTGGTATTTTTAAAATTATCCCCTTGGAAAGGTACGGTTCGGTTTCGCAAACGAGGGAAGCTCAGACCGAGATATATTTGACCTTATAAAATTACCGAGCGGGTTGGCCATGTGGCCTATAGATTGGACTTACCACCTAGATTGTCTCGGATACATGATGTTTTCGAAGTCTCCATGCTGCGCAAGTATATTGCTGATCCTTCTCATGTACTACAAGAGCAACCTATCAATTTGAAGAGAGATTTGACCTATGAGGAAGAACCAGTTCAGATTCTGGATAGAAAAGAGCAAGTGTTGAGGAATAAAACAATACCTCTTGTTAAGGTGCTTTGGAGAAGTCATCAAGTAGAGGAAGCCACATGGGAGCCTGAGGAGCAAATAAGGCAGCATTATCCCTATCTCTTCGAATAAAAAGGTACGTAAATTTCGAGGACGAAATTTTTTTTAAGAAGGGGGGAATTGTAACATCCCGACCCTTAGTATAATTAAAATTATCTAAAGTAGTACGTGTTACTGCGAGTAAATCTTTCGAGTGATCAAGTAAATAGTTGGGAAAATTATTTTTGACTAGGATAAATAATTTAGAGTATGTCGAAGAGGTCGTCGTTACAGACTCATCGGTATATTATTAGCTGAAATCGGAGTTAGAACGCAAAAGTTGTGACGTAAAGACGGTAGTATCCATTTTAGTTGTAAGTATAAAAGAAAATGAGTAAGGGTAAGATGGTAAAAGGCCAAAATATCAGAAAAAATTCTGATTTTCTTCCTCCCTGTCCCCAAGCCCGTGCTCCCCTCCTCCTCCCTTCGGTTTTCCGGTCGCCGCGCCGCCGTCCGGCCACCATAGGTGGCGTTCTTGGTATCCAGACGAAGCTGCTCTTTCCCTCTATAATTCTAGGTAAGTAGCTCATCTCTTCTTGCAGTAAATTAAGAGAAATCAAGCAAAGTAAGGACGTTTTACTATTCATTGATTTTTTTGTCGATTTTCTCTCCTCGGGTCGAATTAGAGCGAGTTCTTGGTATTGAATTAAAGCTTATGTTGTCATCAACAACCCCTTAAAAGGAATTAGTTCAATTTACAGTAGGCAAGGAGAAATCAATGAATTTTATTTCTAGGGTTTATGATGAATAGTGCCGAATTGGGGGTTTTTATAAATTGACCCCTTTAGACTTTGAATTGGTGATTGTTGTAGAAGAGACTGATGTTAGAAATGTTGAGATGAATCTTCTGTTAAATTTTGGTGATTTTTGGGCAGTGCTGCCACTGTGGGGGGATTTTGAAGGTGAAATTTGGTTGATTAGGAAGAATGCATTGTATTAATGTTATTTTGGAAATTTTTGAAGATTTTTATTGGGTTAAGAAAATTGCATAATTGTTGTGGATAATTACTTTTAGGAGAATTGTTGATGGATTGATTTGGCCACCGTGTCGGCCGCCATTGGAGGCGGCTATAAGGATTTTTGGTGGCAGAGGTGATGGCATGGTGGTGGAGAAGTGTAAGGAGAGGTTGAAAGGTTTTGGAAGATATTATCGGTACTAAAAGTTAGACTATTAATGATAAAAGAACAATTTGTTGGCGTTTTGGGACAGTCTAATTTCTTTAATTCAAGTCTTTTCATACTTTTGAGAAATAGGAATTAATGTTGATATTTATTCAGGACGTGGGCACGCATCTGACGGGACTTCCGAGAAGCGTCAGGCTTAGGCCATATATATAGTGAGTGGACTTTTATTTAAATAAATGTGCATGCAATTATGTTTTAAGTATTTATGTTGATATTTATAATTGAAATATGTTTAATGCCTTTTGGTTTATTATTGGATTTTTCCATGGTTTTGAATGGATATTTCTGAAACTGAAGATAAAATTTATTAAGTCATTGGAGGTCATTGTTTTATGGATTCTAGAGATTTCACTATTTCTTGATTTATGAAATTCATGACATGTTGGATTTATGTATATCATCTTCGGTATCATTTGCTCGGCATGTAAGACATGTCGGAAGTATATGTTTGTTTTTCGAGGCTGCTACTTTAAAAAAATTATATTTATAAGCCTCATATGTGCAGTCGGAGAACCGTACAGATTTTTGATTTATTGGGGAAGCGTGTTTTTCAGATTTGATTCTTATTTGTTTTTACACCACTCATTGGGTCGTCATGATTGCTAGCTAGCATTAGCGTGGGATGTTGTTTAGTAGCCTTGGGAGGTTCCGACCCTTAGTCTGGGAGGCTGGGTCGTCTTATTTACTAGCTAGCAGTAGCGTGGGACGCTACTTAGTACCCCTGGGAGGTTCCGACCCTTAGCCTGAGAGGCTGGGTCATCTTGTTGGCTAGCTAGTACCCACGCTGTTCTTGTAGCCCTGGGAGGTTCTGACCCAAGCCTGGGAGACTCCGATTATGGTGTAACCACTTCTCCATTTGTTTTATTTGTTTTATTTGTTGGATCATATAATTTTTTTTGCTCTCTGGTTTAATGATTTGATGACTTAACGGGTTTACTAAAGTTCTATTGAAATTAGTAATGGCATGCACAATGCTTTTCTTAAATTTAAACTTGGGGGAGCATTTACAAGTTGTATTTTGACTTCTTCTTATTAATCTAATTCTCTATATACTGATTTTGTCCACTCACACTAATGTTTTAAATGTTTCTCCCCTGGGTCCTTCGTTTTAAAATGTCCAGTCTGCAGTGTTCGAGCGGCGACTGATAGGAGCACAATGTGTGACGTTATTAATGTGTTTACGCCCTCGTTTATGCTTTGTTTAACCCGTATTTATCTAAAATTGAGTCATAATTTAGTTTAGTGTCAGGTTGGTAAAATTTTGGAAAAATGTGCTTAATAATCCAAAAAATGACTAAGTTTGAGAAATCTGGAAAATAATGCAAAATATGTCTTTTTCGTGATTCTGAGACTAGTGGAAAATTGACCTATCTATTTCCAAATTTATTGAAATTTGGTATGCATATAATTGGCTTGCTAAAGTATCTTTTTTCTAAATTTCAGATCAATTGGAGTTCGGGAAGTGAGCCAAAAGATGGCTGCAACTTGGCAGTTCGAGTAAATTGATCCAGGGACTTCCAGGATTTTTCCTGGGACTGTGTCCTGACTTCAAAAATTTATTCCGGACGTTTCACTTGGAAATTGAGGAAGCCCTTGTATATGAAGAAATTTTTACGAGTCTAGTTTCTCTGAGACTTAGAATCACATCAGTCGGAGCACTGAGAAAAAATATATGCCAGTTGCAACGCAACAAGGTCACTGCCAGCCGATTCCATAAAGTTTCTGTCTCTTTTCCTTTGTTTCTGTTTTCGATGAACATTTTGGTACACAATTGCATATTTGAAGATTGTCCAAGCTTATTGAAGAATAGAGGAGGACATCAAGCTAAGGCAATATGGAAAAGCATGAAGAAAGAAGCATTCCTAGTCGAGCTAGGAGAATGCTGCCGGTTCTGTGTTCTTGACGAGTTGTGCATTTTTCATGGATCAAAGTTCATCAAATGGAGTTGTCAAGTCCACATAAGAAGTCCATGAAGATATGCAGCCCAAGCCATGAAGAAAATTCAGAATTAAAAGTCCAAGAATGCATTGCTTTTCCCACAAGAAAACATAAGCCAACTAGGAAAAGGAATTCTCATTCCTTGTGTTGCCGGCAGCCCTAGGGTTTTTCCCCTATATAAAGCCAACAAATTCTCAGAAAAAGCTATCTCATCTCAAGCATAAAGTACTAGTCAAAACTCTACCAAGTCTCATAAGCACCAAACACCAAATACTTAGCCAAAACCTACCATCACCACCATCCAGAAAATCTGATCCCTTCACCTTGTTTTCCTGCCGAGCAGCAAGCAAGCAGCCATCACGTCTTGAAGAGTCTTCCAAGGTTCTAAAAGTGTGATCCACTCCCCCTATGGCTTATGTATTTATTCATGTTTGTGTGGTTTGTAAGAACTTGTTTCAATTCTTGGTTTTTTCTAATCTATTGTATGAACCAATTCTATGTTTATTAATATAGTTTTGCAATTTTAACTTGTGAATTTGTATGTTGGATAATTAGGACAGTAGGTATCTTGCATGTTTAGGTTTGAAATTGGTTAGTATCTAAGGATTGGGCATGAAAATCGGTACTTAATGTTGTCTTGAACATTGATTTAGGTGCTAGGTTTAATCGGCTAGAGTAATTACGAACTTGCTATACTCAAAAGGTTGCTTGGATTTGTGTTGCTCACCTAGGGTTTAATACTTTAGATACTTGCATATTAAAATAAGATGATTGACGACCTTACTTGTTTTGCTTGTCTCCAATATAGACTATTGCGCACAATTGATAAGTCTCAAAATAATTAACATAACTTTAGGGCCCATAACCAAAAGTTCGGTCTTAAAACTTGAGAAGTCTTACAACTTGATTGTAGTTGGAACTAATTTTGATTCTAAACATGTTGATACTTGTTCCTTAATTTCTTACGTGTGAATTTACTTGTTAAAGAGTCTTTTTTGTGAATTGCTTGGTGTGAGAGATGATGATCACTTGTATATAGTAAATTAGGTTTAACATTTCGTGTCTTAGTTTTAGGGCAGCCGTATGGCTGCCGAACCTTTATCCCCCAAGTGTGACGTTTTCCATGTATATATGTTTATATTTTTGTCTAACATTCTCATGTTTCAGGTACCCTTAATCCCCGGCCTAGAAAAATCCCTACTTGCTCATACTACTAACGATCTTTTGTAGGGTTTATTGTTGTGTGCGAGTTTAGGCTCTCATCAGCGACTAGGGAGTGAGGCATATCTTCTGTTTTCTCTTGTCTTCTCCTTCGGAGGTTAATAGTTAACCTCTTTATTGTATATTTCTATTTCTAGTTTTAGACGCTCTGATAACCATGAGTTGTAGTTTATTTTATTTTCATTTGAAAGACTAGAATGTGGCATATGTAAAGGTTTAAAATAGATTTAAACTGTTTAATTATGTTATGGAAGTTGTTGGAAATTTATGATGGTTGAAATTGAGTTGGAGGAGCAGATGGCTCCAGGAGTAAGGTGCCGGATGTTTGTTTTTGTTAAGGAGTGTATAGTTTGGTTCTTACAGGTAGGGTTGTCCATTTTTAAGGGAGATTATGCCAAATTTTTCAGTATAATTAACTTAAAGTGGACCCCGCAGGATTTACTTCGATTTTAGGGTAGAATTTCTGAGGTGGATCCTGACAAACGCCAGTCAAATTAACCTTTAAATTTACATTCTTGGTTTTAAGCTTCTATGTTATGTTAACATTTTGGTGTAAGCAATATACACAACTATTAGAAGTGTATATGGTTGAGCAGTTTGTTGTTTGGCTGCCATCATCTATATGCTTGCAATTTTTATATTTCTTGTAATATATATATATATATATATATATATATATAATGAGAATCATGCTAATCAAATGTCTTAGAGACTTGTTGGGTTGAGTTGGTTTTACGTGGTTTTACAACAGAACTAATTCCAGACTTCAGTACTAATGTGTAAAGCTATTATTTGGGTTGATACAATAAAAATCTCTTAACTTGATGTATTAGTTGCTGCAATAACTATTTTTCAGTACTTGATATTTGCAGGCCTCCATATCTCGTTGTTACCTATTTAATTGGTTGAGATTTTGTTTATCCGTTCAAACCGTACTTGAACTCCATTTATTGACTATATTGTACAAAGACCATTTTCAGAAGTATAAGTTTTGAAAGGGAGTTTGTGACTGGTGGTAAATGAATATATGGATATGTTCGTCATCCCATTGATACATTTATCATTCAAGTTATATCATTTATACATATTTAATTTTGTTTGGTGACTAATTACCTCTCTTATTTAGTGATGTAGTATATATTACGTTGGAATGAAAGTCCGGTGATGGTTACTATTGTTTTAGTTCCTATGTTAGTCTTATTTTTCACTACTGTGATTACTGTTTTGTATATATAACTATCTATTGGCATATCGAAATCCTGTAATTTTGGTAACATCATTGGAGAACGTATGTACGCGACAGACCAGGAGGTTCTCCAAAAGTGAAATGAGACTGGTAATAATATTGTGGTTGCTGGGAGCCATAGAGGGATAGTCGTGGACTTTCGAGGTAAACTTCTATGACTTTTTCATTCACGTTTTTCTTTAGTTGTTAATTTCTCTTTGCTTGGTACGCAATTTAACCTGGTTTTCAGATCAGTTAGCATTAAATAAATTCTCATATTATTATGAGGTGTTATATGTAGGAATTTAAAATGAAAAAAAAAAATTATGTACATGATTTTGTTCGTTGAAACTGTATTTTGGGTATTTCTATTTTAGTTAAATGTTGGTATTGATTGGAACTTTGGTGATGTGGTAGTAAGCTTGGAATCAGTATTAGATGGATCAATGATGACATTATGTTTGTAAGAACCCGCCCCAGAAAATCCCTCGGGAAAATCCGAAACAGGTTCGAAACAAACCCATAAACCAACTAAAAATCTTTTGCTCCCAAACCTCAACCGCCCACCCATTGGAAACCAGGACCGATCAATTCTTTTACTGATTATCTTAGCGTAAAACCTCGTTTTAACTATATTTTTTACCGTTTTACGGAAAGTCAACCGAAGTAATCAAAGTCAACAGAAATAGTCAAAGTCAAAGTTACTATTTA
Source organism: Potentilla sterilis (assembly GCA_963682095.1). Taxonomy (NCBI): domain Eukaryota; kingdom Viridiplantae; phylum Streptophyta; class Magnoliopsida; order Rosales; family Rosaceae; genus Potentilla; species Potentilla sterilis. The sequence goes on from OY821761.1 coordinate 28,624,845, forward strand.
CTATTTACTATTTATTTTACTATTTACCATTTTACTTTTACTTTTTACCATTTATTTTTCACTTTTTTACCCTTCTTTTACCTCTTGCCGCCGGCAGCAGCAGCGCCGCCGCCGGCATCTCCGCCACAGGAGGCCAAAATACCTCCAAACCGTACTAAATTTTTTCCACAGCACCACCACCACCTCAGGGACTCATTCCTAGCATCTCCGCCGCTAAAAACTCACACAGCTGCCACGAACGGCGGCCTAATTCCCCCAAACCTGCAAATCACCAAATTCCAACAATCCAAACCTCAAGCTATACAAATTTGACTCTAAATATCGTCCTAAATCCAATTCCAACCTCTAATTACATCAAAAACACCAAAAATTACACTCCCCCAAATTCAACCCGAAAACCCTAGAAATTCGAATTTGAATTTCTACTTACCGAGGTTGATTCGAGCTAACTCCTTCCATGGCTGATTAGCTCCCCCCCCCCTCCCCCTTGAATTTGGCTGATTGGTGGCCAGAGGTGGAGGTTCCGGGTCAACACAGTCGACCCCTCTCCAGAAAAACCCAGCCGAATGGCGGCGATTGGGAACAAGCCGCCGCCACAGAAAGAAAGGGGAGGCCGAGCCGGTCCGAATGTGACCAGTGGGGCGGTCCAGTTCAGCTGGACGACGGAGGTAGGCAGAGGGGAGGAGGGCTCGGGCCGGCCGATCGGGGAGAGAGAGAGAAAAGAAGAGAGAGTGTGAGAAAGAGAAAGAAAAAGAAAAAATAAAAGGAAAGGGAAAAGAATATTCCCTCTCGAATCTAGAATATTCCTTGTTCTAGAAATTTCCGCTCGTTCCATAATTTCTTCATCTCCGATTTTTACGTCATAACTTTTTCATACGAATTCCAAATTAAACTAGTTACGTGTCTATAAACTCGTTTTAACGACATCTATCTCGTCGAGAAATAAAATTCTCGTTCGGGTCAACTTATAAAAAGTCAACCTTTAAACCCTTCATAACGTCAAAATAATTTAAAACTTTTAGGGGGTATTTTTAAGGTTCGGGTCGTTACAAACTCACCCCCTTAAAAAAATTTCGTCATCGAAATTTGCGTAACCGCTAATATTAAAGGCATTGGCTGTCAGGACCCGCCCCAGATTTCACCCTGAAATCTGGATAAGATCCTGCGGGGATCACCTTAAGACTAACTCTATCGATAAATCGATAAAGTCAATCTTAGGGTGGACAACCCTAAGACCTGCACAACCGAATACACTTCTAAATCCAATTCATCCTCAACACCAGGAGCCACCTGCTCCCCAAATCAAATCAACCGCCACAAATAAATACAAAATCTAACACAACTGGCTCATAGGTAATCAGAGCAATCTAATACAATGAATTGGAAACAGAACAAAAAATAGAATATAGAAATAAAAGAGTAAGGGATCACAGATCCCACCTAGCGGAAGCAACAAGGATGACAACTATGCCTCGACTCCAAGTACTCTTGACCTCTGACTATTACTCTGCACACTGGGCAATTTATACCGAAGGGCCCAGGGAAAAGTAATTTAAAAATAAACGTTAGAATGAGTGGATAAAACAATATCGAATAATACTTTATCTTACAAGTATTATATTACTTTCCCAATATTTTATAATTAAAAACCACGAAGCATGCATTTTAATAAAACGTTCCTCGTTTTAGAGAGATCATAAAACTAATTAATCAGCTCCACTGATATCTCAAATAACAAATAATGTTTTTCAAAATATAAATTTTCGAATAACCAAATTATGAATAGCTGGGCCAATTCCATCGGTACATTTCCAAATATTTTCATGATAAAATCCAACCCCACTGGTTCGGGAATTTATTAAATAAATGAAAGTCTCATGAGAGGAAATATTCCCGAAAACCAAAATAAAAACGAAAAGTCAATCTCATTGGCCCAACAAACGAAACAATGGGGAAGTGGTTACACCATAAACAGGAGCCTCCCAGGCTCGGGTCGGAACCTCCTAGGGCTACTGATACAGCGTGGACAAATATAACAAGACGACCTAAGCCTCTCAAGCTAAAGGTCGGAACCTCCCAGGGCTACTAATCCAACGTCCCACGCTAAGACTAGCTAGCAAATAAGACGACCCAGTAACTGGTGTAAAAACAAATCAAATCAAATCCGAAATCACGCTTCCCCCATATAATCGAAAATCCATACGGTCCTCGACCGTACATCTGAGGCTTATAAACATACACAATTAAAATAGTAGCCTCGAAGTAAAAATATATATAACATCGACATGTCTCACATGTCGTGAAATCACAAATGATGAAATCATAAAATCCCCGGAAATCTCATTTCCGGTCTTTAAATATAATTATACTCAAAATCATCAAATATAATTTATCAATTCATACTATTTCCGGAAATCTCATTTTCCGAGTAAAATTACGTACTATTTAAAATAGTAGAAAATATATACCCCAAATCCATATTTTCATTTAAATAGTAAATGAAACAATTATCATAATCAAATCTCTATAATTCATATCAAGCTCAAGAAATCATTTAATTAATATCAACTTCATTTCAATAAAATATTTATGCATGTATTTATTTAAAATAAAAATCCACTCACAGTACGGCCGAGTGCGCCGCTATTCCAAGCTCTCGTCCCGTCGAGTAACCTCTCGACCTGTAACAGGGATACAATGATAATTATTAGGAAACTCGGAATTTATTTGTAAACGATAAATCTACGGACGTCCTCATTCGCCCGAAACTTCCAATTTTTCCTTTTTTCACTAATAGGTATATGAATTTCGCCTCAATACCAAATAATCTACTGATGTGAGCCTAAGCTCGCACACAATAATAAACCCTACAAAATATCGTTAGTAGTATGAGCAAGTAGGGATCGTTCTAGGCCGGGGATTAAGGGTACCTGAAATATGAGATTGTTAGTCAAAAATATTCACAGATTCACATTAGAAAACGTCATATGGGGGAGGTATAAGCATCGGCAGCAAGGCTGCCCCTAAGACTAAGAACACGAAAATAAGGCTGAAAATAAATTCTAGACTACTATTTACAAGTTTGATCATCATCTCTCACACAAAACAGTTCACACAAAAGACTCTTTAACACATAGATTCGCATGCAAGAAGGTAAGAGACAAGTATTTAGCATGTTTATAACTTAAATTAGTTTCGATCCCAACTAGAGCCTACGAGGTCATCTAATCGTTGATTGCTAAAGTCTTAAGATTAACTACGAGTATAATCCTAAGGTTATGTTAACCGATTTTACAAGATTGATAATTAAGCATATGAATCACAAATCGAAGACATGCAAAAAAGCAAGGTTGTCAATCATCTTATTTAACATGCAAGTTCTAAGGGTTTTATACTCTAGGCGAAAACACAAACCAAGACAACTACGAGTATGAATTATTCATGTTTTCTAGTTTGATGAAACCTAACACCTAGATTTACATGCAAACAACAAATGCTTAAGCACAACTAATGTTTCGGTTTTTAAGGCACACTCCTTAGATTACTAACCAAATTAAATCCTAAACATGCTTCTAATACCACTGCTCTAATTAACCATACATACGAAATCCATGAATTAAAATTGCAAAACAACTACATAAACTTCAACAAAGTTGATTCATACAAAAGTTTAGCAAAAACCAAGAATTGAAACAAGTTCTTACAAGATAACCAAACATAAATAAATACAAAAGCCATAGGGGAATGGATCACACTTTAAGAACCTTGAAGACTCCTCAAATGTGACAAGGTGGTACTCGGCTGCTGCTTGGTAGATGCTCGGCAGGAACAAAAATTCGGCAGAAGACCAAGGTGAAGGTACGGCAGTTTTGGTGGTGGTGGTGATGGGTTTTGGCTATGTATTTAAGTGTTGGTGCTTGAGAAGACTTGGTAGAGCTTTAGGCTAGTATTTTATGCTTGAGATGAGATGATTTTTCTGTGGGAAAACAGTCCCTATATATAGGAGAAGAGGTGCCGGCAGCCCTTGTTGCACAAGGCAATCACAAAACCTAGTAGAATAAGGTTTTGAAACCTTCCTTTCATAGTTCAATTAGGTTTTCATTTTTCTGATTTTTCTTCAAGGCTTGGGCTGCACATCTTCATGGACTTCTTGAATAATCTTTGGACTTCATTGAATAATTTTTTATCCATCGAAAATTGCCCCAGCCGGCCTAGCACACAACCGGCACAAATCTGCCTTTCCAGCAGCTTCTCCTAGCTTGACTAGGAAAACTTCTTTCTTCGTATTTTTTTCTTCAATGCCTTAGCTTGGTGTCATCCTCAAACCTTCCTTTAGCCTGGACCATCTTCACATATGCATTTGTGCACCATTTGGTCCATCCAAAACAGAATTTAAGGATAAGAGGCAGAGACTTCGTGGAATCGGCTGGAACGACCTTGTTGTAGTAACTCCGGCATATCTCTCTCCTCGGAGCTCCAATTGATTCGATTCCAAGTCTCAGATAAACTAGACACATAGTGCTTCCTCCACCTAAAAGGGCTTGATCAGATTCCTTGTGAATCGTCGGGAATGATTTTTCGAAGTTGGGACACAGTCCCAGGAAAAATCCTGTTTAGTCCCTGGATCGGTTTTGCTCGGACTGCTGATTTGCAGCCATCATTTGGGTGACTTCCTGAACTCCGATTGATCTGAACTTTTAACACAACATTTCTCAGTATATGAATATTTAGCACACCAAATTTCATCAAATTCGGACAAGGATAGATCGCATTTTTACTCATCTCAGAATCACGAAAAAGACAACTTGCATTAATTTACAGATTTCTTAAACTTAGTCATTTTTCGGATTCTTAACCAACTTTTCGCCAAACTCTACCAAATTAACACTAAACTAAATTATGACTCTATCTTAGACAAATAAGGGTTAAACAAAGCATAAACGAGGGCAAATACATATTAATATCGTAACACTGTGTGCTCCTATCAACTACCCCACACTTATACTTTGCTAGTCCCTTAGCAAACTAAATAAAACTAGACTCTAAACAAACTATTGCCCCTAACAATTTGTCTCAGGCTCGTATGTACACATAGCTTTCAAGTTAATGCATGAGAATGCTAAGCACGAAAATTCCAAGTTTCATGAACATGTAACATCAATATGAACATATAAGAGCAAAAAAGGTAAGCATGTAGACATGTTAAAGCTAATCCAAATCTTCCTCACTAGGCGTACTCTCTTCTTTTCACTCGAAGCACGGTTAATCACTCAATAGTATATGCAAGTGAAAGATAATGAATTACGAAGAGGAACTTGCATATGTCAAAGAAACGAAAGCACTTTGTGAATAAATTTTATGGAAAAACCTCATATGATAACTATGTGCACCAATGAACCAAAACCATATGCTTACTCTTGAGATAATCTCCACAATCAAATTTAACCATCTTAAGAATCATGAAAAGATCAATAAAGGGTTGTAATGGGGTTAGGCTAAGAGGTATTCGATATTTGGATAAGGAGGCTCAAAACCTCACCGTGGCCTTTGGCAAAGCTTAATCTCCTTATGTCTTCTCGCCAAGGGTCAAATTTCATCTTGTTGGACCCATACTTCATTCTTTTCTTCCCCAAAACATAGTGAATATGAACAAAGGTCAAAATATAACAATAGTAGACCTTCACATGAATACATACTCCAAATTCACAACACTTTACAAGACTAGACTTAACAATTTTATCAAAACAAGCCGTGCCTACACTTCTTTTATCTTGGACTTGATTTTTCTTTTTCTTCTTTTTCTGTCCGAATTCAATTTTTCTGTTTTTCTTTTGCTAGGCACGGCACATACAATTTTTCATACAATTTTCTAGCTAAGTCTACCCCACACTTGTTCTTCTTCATCACTTCACGCAAAAACTCCTTCGAAAATCAAGCTTTGCCGACACACAATGGTCAAGACATCACTATACTAAGCTCATGGAAAGTGTTTAAGGGTGATGAAAGAAAAGGCTAATCGTAGGCTCAAAGGGGTTTACTAAGGTGTCCCACGACGGGCTCCAATAGGGCTCATGCTTTATTTGGCTTTGGTGGTAAACCTAAAAGATCTTTATTCAATCATATTCAAAATCAAGGTATTTTATGATATAAACGTTTCGAAAATCAACAAGAGTAAGTTCTAGCATACTAGAGTTCATTAAAAAGCTATTGCATATAGTCATCGAATAATCAAAGAATTATGAGGTTTCATGCTTCCTATGAATCTATCGAATTTTGATCTTTTTATCACTCAAGAAGAAAGCAATTTGGCTCTAAAGCTCACATAGGTTATTATGGAAACAAACTAGCTAAAACATGCATGCTTGGTTAGTCAACAAATCCTACATGCTCCTACCAATGCACATAATCCATGAAACTTACAATTTTAATTGTATGCACAACCATCATCTATGTATGCAAAGAGGAGAAAAACATCATTGACATATTAGGGGCATCCTAAGACTCGAAACAAACAATTAAACACTCTATTTTGCATTATAATTTTCTGAATTTTCTTTTATAAACTAAGCATACGAAAACATAAACGGAATACGTTATCCCACCCCACACTTAGAAAATTACATTGTCGTCAATGTAAGTACAAGTTTATATCAACGAATTTCCTAAGCGTGCAATCGACTAACATATACCAACATATCATCACAAATCAAAGGAAAAGAGAAGGGTTAGGAAATTTCAAACTCTCGGTGATGGCTCCTTCACTTTTCTTTGATCAAATTGGGTTGCCTCCCATGTAGCGCTTTGTGTTTATAGTCCGTAGCCTAGACTTTTCACCATGTGTTTTGTCCGTTCATCATGTGCATTGCTCAGCAGTTTAGGGCAGCAGCCCTTTCATTTGGAGTGTTTGGCATGCAGTACCTTGCTCTCTTGCAGTGGCAAGGCATCAGCTGGGAGGCTCTCGGCAGGGAAGTTTCTCTCGGCAGCAAGGTTTCTCTCGGCAGCAATGCAGGCTGCAGGGCCAGCAGCATCGCAGGCTGTAGCGCAAGTGTTTTAGCAGAGCTGCTCGGCAGCAGGATGGCAGCAACAGGATGCAGGAGCAAAAAGGGGTTGGGGGCGGCAGCAACAAGAACATGCTGCGGCAGGAATAGGCTGCAGCAGAAGCATAGCAGCTTTGCGGTAGCAGCAGGGCAGGGGCAGCATGGTTGTCAGGGTGCGCAATATAGGCAGGAGGGTGCGTCCACCGCTCGGCAGATTTCGCGGCAGGTATGCTCATCATGCTAGCAATCATGGCAGGCACTATCAGCATGAACTGCTTGGCAGGCTTGTCATCGGCAGGTGCTCGCAGGCTGCATGCCTCTCAGCAGGATGGCTCTCGGCAGGGGCAGGGCTTTCGGCAGGGGCTGCAGCAAAACCTTGGCAGATGTGTATGTTTCTCTTAAGGCCTGAATTTGGGTGTGTTCCACTATCCTAATGCACAATTGTTCTGAAGTAATGTTGTAGTGGACACACTGAGCTTTCCAACGATATAAAGTTTGCCTCAATCGGACCAGCAGAAGTACTCTTTGTTTGGCCTTTAATCGGACCTATTGATCTGCCCAGTTTTCTGCTTCACCAGATTGACCTTCGTGCACTCAAATTGAAACTGGGAGCAGCTCGAGATTCCAAATTCACTTCTGTAAAATCCTACAGAAAGTAGACTCAGAGACCTTTCCAACGGTGTATGGCTCACTTTCCCAGATTTTGTGAGCTGAAAACGGCAGCCATCCAAAGTCGACGGACTGCACTGCCCGATTTCTGTTTGGGCAGAACTTCCGTATTTCCTGCACTTTTCTTTCAAATTCGACCTGCACACACACAAAACACATCAAAACGAACAAAAACAATAAACTAAAATGCAAGGATATACAGATTCATACAAGCAACGGTTTCAACAAATTTTTCAAGGTTAGAAGAAAAAAAATACAAGAGTTGGAACGTCATATTAGAGAGTTAGGATATATAAGTATACGTTAAAGTTAGAGACACAGATTGTTAACAAACTTTACATCACAAATATTAACACACTTTAACATTCACATAAAACAAGATTTTATAATCCCCGGCAACGGCGCCAAAAATTGATGTGAGCCTAAGCTCGCACACAATAATAAACCCTACAAAATATCGTTAGTAGTATGAGCAAGTAGGGATCGTTCTAGGCCGGGGATTAAGGGTACCTGAAATATGAGATTGTTAGTCAAAAATATTCACAGATTCACATTAGAAAACGTCATATGGGGGAGGTATAAGCATCAGCAGCAAAGCTGCCCCTAAGACTAAGAACACGAAAATAAGGCTGAAAATAAATTCTAGACTACTATTTACAAGTTTGATCATCATCTCTCACACAAAACAGTTCACACAAAAGACTCTTTAACACATAGATTCGCATGCAAGAAGGTAAGAGACAAGTATTTAGCATGTTTATAACTTAAATTAGTTTCGATCCCAACTAGAGCCTACGAGGTCATCTAATCGTTGATTGTTAAAGTCTTAAAATTAACTACGAGTATAATCCTAAGGTTATGTTAACCGATTTTACATGATTAACAATTAAGCATATGAATCACAAATCGAAGACATGCAAACAAGCAAGGTTGTCAATCATCTTATTTAACATGCAAGTTCTAAGGGTTTTATACTCTAGGCGAAAACACAAACCAAGACAACTACGAGTACGAATAATTCATGTTTTCTAGTTTGATGAAACCTAACACCTAGATTTACATGCAAACAACAAATGCTTAAGCACAACTAATGTTTCGGTTTTTAAGGCACACTCCTTAGATTACTAACCAAATTAAATACTAAACATGCTTCTAATACCACTGCTCTAATTATCCATACATAGGAATTCCATGAATTAAAATTGCAAAACAACTACATAAACTTCAACAAAGTTGATTCATACAAAAGTTTAGCAAAAACCAAGAATTGAAACAAGTTCTTACAAGATAACCAAACATAAATAAATACAAAAGCCATAGGGGAATGGATCACACTTTAAGAACCTTGAAGACTCCTCAAATGTGACAAGGTGGTACTCGGCTGCTGCTTGGTAGATGCTCGGCAGGAACAAAAATTCGGCAGAAGACCAAGGTGAAGGTACGGCAGTTTTGGTGGTGGTGGTGATGGGTTTTGGCTATGTATTTAAGTGTTGGTGCTTGAGAAGACTTAGTAGAGCTTTAGGCTAGTATTTTATGCTTGAGATGAGATGATTTTTCTGTGGGAAAACAGTCCCTATATATAGGAGAAGAGGTGCCGGCAGCCCTTGTTGCACAAGGCAATCACAAAACCTAGTAGAATAAGGTTTTGAAACCTTCCTTTCATAGTTCAATTAGGTTTTCCTTTTTCTGATTTTTCTTCAAGGCTTGGGCTGCACATCTTCATGGACTTCTTGAATAATCTTTGGACTTCATTGAATAAGTTTTTATCCATCGAAAATTGCCCCAGCCGGCCTAGCACACAACCGGCACAAATCTGCCTTTCCGGCAGCTTCTCCTAGCTTGACTAGGAAAACTTCTTTCTTCGTATTTTTTTCTTCAATGCCTTAGCTTGGTGTCATCCTCAAACCTTCCTTTAGCCTGGACCAGCTTCACATATGCATTTGTGCACCATTTGGTCCATCCAAAACAAAATTTAAGGATAAGAGGCAGAGACTTCTTGGAATCGGCTGGAACAACCTTGTTGTAGTAACTCCGGCATATCTCTCTCCTCGGAGCTCCAATTGATGCGATTCCAAGTCTCAGATAAACTAGACACATAGTGCTTCCTCCACCTAAAAGGGCTTGATCAGATTCCTTGTGAGTCGTCGGGAATGATTTTTCGAAGTTGGGACACATTCCCAGGAAAAATCATGTTTAGTCCCTGGATCGGTTTTGCTCGGACTGCTGATTTGCAGCCATCATTTGGGTGACTTCCTGAACTCCGATTGATCTGAACTTTTAACACAACATTTCTCAGTATATGAAGCTGGCGGATCTGCTGGCGGATCTGACCTTTGTGTCTTCAGTCGAGCATAACTTTTTCTTCAATGCTCCGATTGATTCGATTCCAAATCTCAGATAAACTAGACACATATAGCTATCTCCATATAAAACAGTTCGATCAAATTCCTTGTGAGTCGTCGGGAATGATTTTTCGAAGTTGGGACACAGTCCTAGGAAAATCCTGGAAGTCCCTGGTGATCTTTGCTCGGACTGCCAAGTTGCAGCCATCTTTTGGGTGACTTCCAAAACTCCGATTGATCTGAAATTTTAACTCAACATTCCTCAGTATATGAATATTTAGCACACCAAATTTCATCAAATTCGGACAAGGATAGATCGCATTTTTACTCATCTCAGAATCACAAAAAAGACAACTTGCATTAATTTCCAGATTTCTTAAACTTAGTCATTTTTCGGATTCTTAACCAACTTTTCGCCAAACTCTACCAAATTAACACTAAACTAAATTATGACTCTATCTTAGACAAATAAGGGTTAAACAAAGGATAAACGAGGGCAAATACATATTAATATCGTAGCACTTTGTGCTCCTATCATCTACGTCCGAAATTACTCAGGACACCCACTCCGTGTCCGATTAATTCTTTTCCTAGTTATTTCGTCTTAAAACCCTTTTAATCAGCTTTTATCATTTTTTCGATCAGTCAACAGTAATAATCCAAGGTCAAACAGTAATTTAGAAAGTCAACAGTAAATGGTCAAAGTCAAAATTACTATTTACCATTTACTATTTACTGTTTTACTGTTTACTATTCACCTTTTACTTTTTTACTTTTTACCGGTTTACTGTTCATCTTCTTCCTCAGCCGCAGCTCCGCCGCCCCGCCGCCGGCGCCGCCATCACAGTGGCCCAAAACCTAGCCAATCAACTCCAATTCAACCCAATATCATCGCCACCACCTTAGGACCTCGTCCACCATTGCCTCCGCCGCATACGGCGGCCCGAAATACACAACCTCCAATTTTCACAAAAACCAACCAAATGAAATCGAATAACACATAATCAACTCCTGACAACACTCTAAACACGAATTCAACCACCAAATTCACCAAAAACATCAAATACCCAACCTCCACAAAAAAGCACAAAAACCCTAAAAATTCCAAATCCTAAATTCTCCTTACCTGGTTCGAATCGGTTCAATTCCTCCCATGAAATTGTTGCACGGATCAAGGTCTTCGATTCCCGACCGGAATTGAGACGAACGGCGACCGGAGGAGGGAGCTCCGTTCAATCGGGGGCAGACGGTCTCGGGCGTCGCACGGCCAAACGGCTGCGATGCCGCATACGTGAAGAGGTGAAGGAGGCGGTCCGAACGGGACCGGTACGCCGACCCAGTTCGGCCGGACGGCGGAGGTTCGGCCGGAGGTCGGGCCGAGTCGGGGGAGAGGAGAGAGAAAGGAGAGAGAAGAAAAAGAAAGAAAAGAAAAAGAAAAAGAAAAAGGAAAATGGGGGATTTCCCTTTCGGAAAATTTTCTCCCGGCTATTTATACTCGTCCAAAATCGGACAATTTCCAATTTTACATCATAACTTTTTCATACGAACTCCAAATTAAACGTGCTACGTGTCCACGAACTCGTTTCAACGTCTTCTACCTCGTCATAAAATAAAATTCTCGGTCGGGTCAACTTATTTAAAAGTCAACCTTTAGAATTTTCGAATCATAAAAATAATTCCCGAGGAGAAAAAGTAAAAGTAACACAGTCAAAAGGTAATCCTAGGTTCGGGATGTTACAATTCTCCCCTCCTTATAAAATTTCATCCTCGAAATTTACATACCTGCCAAGAAGAAGGATGGGGCACTAACATTTACTGTTCCTCCAGTTTCTCAGGTAGTTCTAATTACCTCAAAATTTACCTCAAACAATTTAGTCCTCCTTATCGAGACTTTTTGAGATAGGAATATTGTGATGACCCGGCCTTAGGGTGGATTGTGTGGACCCAGACCTGACCTGGCTAGGTAGCTAGCAGGTAAGTAGGTCACAAATCCCACATCGCCCGAGGGAGTGTGGATGCGATGCTTATATGTGCAGGGTTAGCACAATATGATAAGACGCGTTTGATAGGAGCACAATGTGCGACGATATTAATATGTATTTGCCCTCGTTTATGCTTTGTTTAACCCTTATTTGTCTAAGATAGAGTCATAATTTAGTTTAGTGTTAATTTGATAGAGTTTGGCGAAAAGTTGGTTAAGAATCCGAAAAATGACTAAGTTTAAGAAATCTGGAAATTAATGCAAAGTGTCTTTTTCGTGATTCTGAGATGAGTAAAAATGCGATCTATCCTTGTCCGAATTTGATGAAATTTGGTGTGCTAAATATTCATATACTGAGGAATGTTGAGTTAAAATTTCAGATCAATCGGAGTTTTGGAAGTCACCCAAAAGATGGCTGCAACTTGGCAGTCCGAGCAAAGATCACCAGGGACTTCCAGGATTTTCCTGGGACTGTGTCCCAACTTCGAAAAATCATTCCCGACGACTCATAAGGAATTTGATCGAACTGTTTTATATTGAGATAGCTATATGTGTCTAGTTTATCTGAGATTTGGAATCGCATCAATCGGAGCATTGAAGAAAAAGTTATGCTCGACTGAAGACACAAAGGTCAGATCCCCAGCAGATCCGCCAGCTTCATCCGCCAGCAGATTCGCCAGCTTCACTCGCCAACCATTCGCGCATGCCAGTATATATGATTCGCGCGACCCGCAAAGAAGACTCGCCAGCCAAGTATGCATCCGCGAGCAGAGAGGAATTTCCGGTAATGTCTTCAAGCGGCTGCAAGCATGCCAAATCATTCCAAAGAGCTATGCAACGTCCAAAAAAGAAATCATAAGCCGGCCAAGCAAGAGTTTCTTTGTTCAATAAGGAAAGAAAAGCCTATTCCAACTTGGATTGGGAAACCTTATTGAATGAAGATTTCTTTCCCGTTTTGAACAAGGAAAAGCTTCAAACTGCACAGACCTTTTCTCCTATATATAGAGGCCAGCACCCATCATAAAAAGAGTCACATCCGAAGCCAAAACACAAGTCCAAAGCTTTACCAAATATTCTACCTTAAGTCCTAGATAAATTCTTGCCAAAACACCACCTCCACCACCCATAAAAATTCCTGCCGTACCCACCATCATCCTCCATCAAGATCAACCGAGCTGCTGCCCTATGGTGTCTAAATGTGTGATCTACTCCCCTCGGCTTGTAATTTTATCGTTTTACTAAACTATGTATATGTAGTTTGTATGTTCTTTTGGTATTTGTTTTTATGTCTATGTAAGAACAATGAGTTTGTTTGGTTTTGCATGTTTAATATGAAAGTGAAATTTCGTATCTTGGTTTTATTTGTTGATTCTAAGTGTCGAAATTTGTTGGTAAAAAGATAAAAACATGTAAACATAATTTGTAGAAATCGTAGGTTAGTCTTAGGGAAGCATGTTCACAATTTGATTTTTTTCTTGGCTTGGTTTGTTCTTTAAAATCCGTGTGCCTTAAAGATTTATAGTCTATACAATTGCAATGTATGGGGTGCCGATCTCATGTAGCAAAAATAACTTGGGTTAATTCGAATGTGTCATTGCTTTAGCTTCAGTTGTTTTAATAGGTTTGAGTGGTTTAAAAGAACTTACTTGGTAATAAGAAGAGTTACGCCTTGCTTGTTAACTTGTCTCCAACTAAAAAGACTTTGAACTTAATTACTTGGCATGTTTGTTTTCGACTTTGTAAGTGTTCTCAAATATGTCTAGTATAAATCTTTAGGGTTAGGCTTTAATAGAAAACCTTAAAGTGCTTAAGAAGTCTAAAATCGATTAGTGAAACCTTGTAGGAGCTAATTAGGTTGGAACTAAGTTGAGTTTAGAATATTTTGTTGCATGCTTGCCTTGAGTCTTACTTGTGATTTTCTATGTGTTATGATAGTTTTTGACGAGTGCTTTGTGTGAAAGATGTCGACTAAACTTGTAAATATTAGACCTAGAATTTATTTTCAGCAATTAAATTTTCGTGTTTAGTTTTAGGGCAGCCCTATGGCTGCCGAACCTCATTCATAATACCCCCATATGATTTCGTGTGAATATGTATATATGTATATAAGTGTGACAATTGTGTGCATATGTGTTTGTGAATATTTGTGTTAACAATCTCATGTTTCAGGTACCCTTAATCCCCGGCATAGAACGATCCCTACTTATGTCTATACTACTAAAGATTGTAGGGTTATTATTTGCGCGAGCCTCGCGGCTCACGTCAATTTTTGGCGCCGTTGCCGGGGATTATAAAAGCTTGTTTTATGTGATTGTTGTGTATATAATGATTGCTAGAAATTTTCGTTGTAAAGTGTTAAATTGTAAATTTCAATTTTTGTTTGGGATTTGTAAAGTAGAAATATGCTTCGACATATAGAGTTTAATTTCGAAAGTTGCATGATGTATATATGATGTGTGATAACTTAGTTTAATTTCTAGGAAGTTGATAGTTTTGTGTATGTTTGAGTTTATTGTAGTTTCTAAAGTGTAACATGTAGGTGAAGCCTCTTTTGTTGATCTTAACCTAAACCCTTCATACGAATGATGCCTTAGCAGACCCGCTTTTATGAACAACCGGGAAACAGGGTAGTGCCCTCCCAACTCATACGAGCGATGCTTTGGCAGACCCATTTTTATGAGGTTGAGGGCGGCTTTGATCAACACTTGTAGACCGCTAGTGACCCGAGTTTGTTTTACAAAGTAGAACACGCTCCAACTAGTCAATAGCTTGTGCCGAAGCATCACCTCACTTTAGACGCTAGGAAATAACTTGGCATATGTGATCTATTTTCTTCAAAGATAAAACATGTTGCGTGGTTCAAACTCTTGAGGTATATCGGACTAAGCATGATACTACCGGGGGCTGTATCAGTCCATTGCACCGTTATCTCCTCTGCTCCACGTACTTTGAGAGTTAGAACAAATTTTAAAAAGAAATTAGACTTAGCGATTACATGATCACACATTTTGCCGAAATTTTTCTCTTGTGCCGAATTTTATTTCTTGCTTTGCCGATTGTATATATGTGTGGAATTGTTTGAAATATGCCTATAATCGCCAATGCCATGGCTTGTAATAATGTATATTCTTGCATTTTATTTCTTGACGAAAGTGCTAACTTGTCTAAACGTTGCAAATTTCAGAAAAGTGCATGTCCGAATCTACTATTTGGACACGAGATAATCAAGGTCGATTGCAACGTTTGAACCAAGAGCTCGCCATCACAGTTTTCGTACCTACTCTAGCCGAGCCATCACCTTCAGCTAGTTCTGCCGTGGCATCTTCATTGCCGAGCTCACCTTCCGTGATCTCGTCTTCGTGTGATAATCAGAGACCCGAGTTTGAGTGTTTTACCGAATCAGTTGAAAAACCTACAGTTATGGCATCAATCATAGCACAGAATGGACATGTAACTGGAGGAGGAGGGGCTACACCCTCCAACATTGTGTACCCTCCTCTTGAAGCCCATAAGACTGGAGAGATTGAGTTGAGGAGTGGATTCCTCCACAAGTTGAAGTCGCTTTATGGAATGCCAAGTGAGGATCCCAACAAGCATCTTCAGTGGTTTAACTTTACCACCGAATCTATGTGTCCACGAGGTACACGGATTTGCAACACTTTAAGATGAAGGCGTTTCCGTTTTCATTGGAGGATCAAGTGAAGGAATGGTTGTTTGAAGTACCTAGGGGCCGAATCAATTCATGGAACACAATGGTGGACGAGTTTTTGCTCAAGTACTTTCCCGCTTCACGGATCACTGATTTAAGGAAGCAAATTACAAGTGTGAAGCAAGCTGGAGACGAAACCTTCTTCGATTATTACAAGAGGTTCAAATCTCTCATCTCTTTGTGCCCATCTCATGGCATAAGTGAGGGACTTTTATTGCAATATTTTTTAGTTGTGTTTAAGCATTTGTTATTTAAAACATGTGAATCTAGGTGTTAGGTTTCATCAAACACGAGTAATAACAAATATGGCTAAATACTCAAAAGGTTGCTTTGATTTGTTTTGCTCACCTAGGTATAAGACTTTAGATTTCTTGCATATTAAATAAGATGGATTAACACATCTTAATTGCGATTAATTGTTAAGTCTAAAATGGATTAACACATATTCTAGGGTCCATACTCAAAAGGTCGATCTTAAGAAGTTGAGAAGTCTTACAACTAAGTTGTAGTCGGAACTAAGATTGAATTTAAACATGCTGATACTTGTCCCGTACCTTCTTTTGTGTGAGTCTTACTTGTTAAAGAGTTGAGTGTGGAGTGCTTTGTGTGAAAGATGTCGACCAAACTTGTAAATAATAGACTTAGGATTTATTTTCAGCAATTTATTTTCGTGCCTAGATGTTAGGGGCAGCCTTTGCTGCCGATGCCTATACCCCCCTTATGTGACGTTTTGTGATGTATATTTATGATTATTTTGTCTAACAATCTCATATTTCAGGTACCCTTAATCCCCGGCTTAGAACGATCCCTACTTATGTCTATACTACTAACGATTGTAGGGTTATTATTGCTTAATGCTCGCTTTGGCGACTCATCACTTCTCACTAAGCTTTGAAGACACAATAACTGGTAAAGTGTCTTCTTCTCCTAGATAAACATACTTAAAGTGACTAGGGAGTTCTTTTAGTTCTAACTTTGGGGTCTCTTCCACACTTGGACGAAATTTGGTTGTAGCATTTGCAATTAACAAGAACGACTTGAACTTGAAAGGGACGACATCAAGCACGGCTGCAATTTCTCTTAGGCTCGACTCAATGGTTGCTTGTTCTTCTTCACTAAGTCGCTCTCCCTTCTTGTCAAATCCGACCTTTGCTCGATCGCTAATTGCTATGCATCAAGTGAGGACGACATAAATTGCTCGACCTCCTCCAAAACCTCTCTAACTCCACACTCTTCAAATCGGCAATGGGATATTTCATGGCATCAAAAACATTAAACTTTATCATCTCACCATCAAACTCCATTGTCAAATTACCCTCGGCAACATCTATCTGTGTGCGTGCCGTCCTCATCAATGGTCGGCCAGGTAGCAATTGAGTGCTATTAACTGGTGAATCCTCCATCTCTACAACATAGAAATCAGCGGGAAAGATTAGTTGGTTCACTTGCACAAGCACATCTTCAACATAGCCCTCCGGATACTTGCTTGAGCGATCCGCAAGTTGAATAATGACATTGTCCTTCTTGAGTGGCCCTATACTCAACGTTTGATACACATTGAGTGACATGACATTAATTGAAGCTCCCAAGTCCAACATCACATCCTCAAATCGAGTGTTGCCTATCACACAAGGCACATTAAAGCTTCCCGGATCCTTCATCTTTGGTGGCAATTTTCTTTGAATAACGGCTGACACCGTTTCACTCATTGTAACCACACGAGTCTCCCTTGTATGCCTCCTTGTAGTGCATAGCTCTTTAAGAAACTTAGCATACTTAGGCACTTGCTTAATGCATTCCAACAAAGGGATGTTGACTTGCACTTTCCGGAAAATCTCCAATACCTCTTCATCGGACTTGTCCTTCTTTGATCTAGCAAAGCGAGAAGGGAATGGAATGTTTGAGTTTGGTACCCCTCCCTTACTCACTTGGCTTGGTAGTAACTCTTTCTTTGATGTTGCGGGATCACGCTCAAGCTCGTGACGTAGCCCTTCTCTCTCGGCTAGTCTCCTCCTCTCGGCTGCACTGCTCTCGGCAGCAGCTTTGCTTGGCTCGGCAGCTTTTTGCTTGTTCTCATTGCTGCCGGCAGTGATGTTGCCGACAGCCTCATCGTCTTCCTCAATCACATCGAGAGGCACTCCTCTGTTCTTTGGACTCCTTGGAGGCAACAACTCCCTTTCATTCCGAGTTTTTATCACTTTGGCATGCTCATTCCTCGGATTAGGAATTGTATTACTTGGCAACTTCCCTTGCTCGTTGAATCTTCCCATGAAGTCCACAACTCGCCCCATTTGAGTCTTAAGCTCACCAATGTCTTTTGTGTGGTTTTGTTGACCCGCAAGTAGTGCTTGAGTAGCACTCGAAAGAGATTGGATCAAAGCATCATAGTTTGGATTGTTCGACCCTCCTTGAGCTTGGCTTGGCATACCTTGGAACTGCCCTTGGTGCGGCTGCATGGCTTGATAAGGTGCTTGGCTCGGCTGAAATGGTGGTCTCGGCACAAATGGTGCTCTCGGTGCATAAGGTGTGGCAGCCCCTTGGTTTGGTTGCATAGGTGCCCTAAGCACATTGTCATTGTTTGCCCACCGAAAATTTGGATGATCATTGAACCTTGGATTGAAATTCCCAAACCTTTGCCCTCCTTAGAAACAAATGGCATTGCACTCCTCTACTCCCTCACTTGATCCAAATTGAGGGCATTGATCCGTTTCATGGCCCTCAGCGCATATACCACACACAATGGCACACTTCTTCATCATATTACTCACCAAGTCGGCAAGCTTATCAACCTTCTCCTCCAATTTTGAACTTGAGGACGTCTCATGTACTTTCTCATTCATTGGCACATTGTTTCGTGCCATGCCAAATTGTTGGTTGTTCAAGGCACAAACTTCCAACAAATTCCTTGCCGGTATAACATCTAACTCCAAGAAACTCCCTCTACATAACGCGCAATCCCTCATAGAAATATTACAACAAGAGTCCCTCACTTATGCCATGAGATGGACACAAAGAGACGAGAGACTTGAACCTCTTATAGTAGTCAAAGAAAGTTTCATCTCCGGCTTGCTTCACACTTGTAATCTGCTTCCTTAATTCAGTGATCCGTGAAGCGGAAAAGTACTTGAGCAAAAACTCATCCACCATAGTGTTCCATGAATTGATCCGACCACTAGGCACATCAAATAACCACTCCTTCACACTACCAGATTTGACAGAATAGCCGACGAAATTTTTTTCGTCGGCTATTCCCTCTACCGACGAAATTTTCGTCGGCTATTCTTCGTCGGTAAAACGCCGTCGGTAATACCAATGGCCGACGAAATTTTTGAAATCGTCGGCCATTCTGAAGTATAGCCGACGAAAATTGATTTCGTCGACCAAACCTTTAAAAAATAACCGACGAAATTCGTCGGAAATTTTCGAGTTTAGCCGACGATTTTGCCAACTATAGCCGACGAAATTAGTCTGTTTCGTCGGCTATACTTCATAAATACCCGACGATTTGTCAATTTCGTCGGTTATTTTCACCGAATATATTAATATTTTAAAGAATAGCCGACGAAATTTGATAAAAATCGTCGGCTATACCTGTTATAGCCGACGAAATTTGGTCAATTTCGTCGGCTATTCTTTAATTTTGGGGAAAAAAAAATTAAATTAAATTAAATTAAATTAATTACATTTTGGAGGAGGAGGAGGAGGGGAAGGAGGAGGAGGAGGCCGGAGGAGGAGGGGAAGGAGGAGGAGGAGGAGGAGGAGGAGGAGGCCGGAGGAGGAGGAGAAGGAGGAGGAGGGGAAGGAGGAGAAGGAGGAGGAGGAGGGGAAGGAGGAGAAGGAGGAGGAGGAGGGGAAGGAAGCTAGAGGAGGAGGAGGGGAAGGAAGCTAGAGAAGGAGGAGGAGGAGGAGGAGGGGAAGGAGGAGAAGGAGGAGGAGGGGAAGGAAGCTAGAGGAGGAGGAGGGGAAGGAAGCTAGAGAAGGAGGAGGAGGAGGAGGAGGGGAAGGAGGAGAAGGAGGAGGAGGAGGGGAAGGAAGCTAGAGGAGGAGGAGGGGAAGGAAGCTAGAGAAGGAGGAGGAGGAGGAGGAGGAGGGGAAGGAGGAGAAGGAGGAGGAGGGGAAGGAAGCTAGAGGAGGAGGAGGGGAAGGAAGCTAGAGAAGGAGGAGGAGGAGGAGGAGGGGAAGGAGGAGAAGGAGGAGGAGGAGGAGGGGAAGGAGGAGGGGAAGGAGGAGGAGGAGGAGGCCGGAGGAGGGGAAAGAGGAAGAGGAGGCCGGAGGAGGAGGCCGGAGGAGGGGAAGGAGGAGGAGGAGGAGAAGGAGGAGGAGGGGAAGGAGGAGGGGAAGGAGGGGAAGGAGGAGGGGAAGGAGGCCGGAGGAGGGGGGGAAGGAGGAGGAGGCCGGAGGAGGAGGCCGGAGGAGGGGAAGGAGGAGGAGGAGGAGAAGGAGGAGGAGGCCGGAGGAGGGGAAAGAGGAAGAGGAGGCCGGAGGAGGGGGGGAAGGAGGAGAGAAAAAAGGCGGGAGGATTTAAAAGATTTAGAAGGAGTATAGCCGACGAAATTAAAATATTTCGTCGGCTATTCTCTAAGTATAGCCGACGAAATCTTTTATTTCGTCGGCTATACTTAGAGAATAGCCGACGAAATATTTTAATTTCGTCGGCTATACTTAGAGAATAGCCGACGAAATACAATGTTTCGTCGGCTATACTTAGAGAATAGCCGACGAAATTAATATATTTCGTCGGCTATACTTTGGAAAATCAACAGCCGTCGGATCTGAGCCATCCAACGGCGGACAATAAAAAGGCGCGGATCAAGAGTTTAGCCGACGAAATATTTGAATTCGTCGGCTATACTTAGAGAATAGCCGACGAAATTTGAATGTTTCGTCGGCTATTCTATGAAAACATACTAAAATGCCGTTTTGAGGCCCTAAACGAACTCGAAAGCCCGAAAAAGCCCACACGTCGTAGCAAAGCTACGAGTTTTGTTCCTGGCGTCGTTCCCTTTCCGGAATGGTATCACAATCGTCATTCGGACGCCGGACGCCAAATCTACAGTAAACCGGGTTTTGACTGATTTCATTCTTTCGGCACGCGGATTTTATCGGAATCTTGTCATTTTTCAACCGTAGACGTATTTCATTATTTCGGTCATATCTTATTTGACGACATATTTGCATTTGAAGAGCCTACGTATAGTAACTATTTGAAACTATACATTCACTTAAACACTTAGTAAACAAGTTAAGGAACATTAGTGCATATGTTCCGATTTTGAATCTAAAAGTTTGGAAAATCTATTCCAACCGTCAGATATCACCGTTAAGATTAAATACATGTATGAAAAAAAATCCAACTACATCTGACAACGTTAAAGGCTCGATCGGGACGGTCAACCGGGTGAGTCAACCCTTCAAACGCTTAGAAATGGAAATTGGCCCGTCTAAATGACGTTTTTTGGCCTGACGTTCAACAGAGAATAGTTTCAGATCGATGAGACGCAACCAATCGTATAAAAATTTTCCTCAAAATATTTACCGACCGTCAGGCTACCCATAGGAAAACGGAAGTAAAAAACAGCTAACCGCAACATTCGGCACACAGATTTTGTCGGAATCTTCTCATTTTTCAACCGTAGACGTATTTCATTATTTCGGTCATATCTTATTTCACGACACATTTGCATTTGAAGGACGAAGCAATGGTTTGTCGATAGTGATAGAAAATGGAAGCTATTTTTTTTTTTTTTTTTTTTTTTTTTTAAATCATAGCCGACGAAATCAAACCTAGTACTCGTCGGCCATACTTCCAAAAATTTTCGTCGGCTAAAGTTTTAGAGAAAGGCCGACGAAAATTCAAATCGTCGGCTATTCCCCTAGAATGACCGACGAAAAAAAAATTCGTCGGCCATTCTAGGGGAATAGCCGACGAATTTTTTTTTTAGCGACGAAAAAAAATTTCGTCGGCCATTCTAGGGGAATAGCCGACGATTTTTTAATTTTTAGCGACGAAAAAAATTTTCGTCGGCCATTATTGAGAATAGCCGACGAAAATTGGTTTCGTCGGCCGTTTTTTTTTTTTTTCGTCGGCAAAAGTTTTTTTTCTGGTAGTGTCACCTGCTCTTCCAATGAGAACGGAAAAGTCTTCATCTTAAAATGTTGCAAATCCGTACCTCGTGGACACATTGATTCGGTGGTGAAGTTAAACCACTGCAAGTGCTTGTTGGGGTCCTCACTTGGTATTCCATAGAAAGACTTCAACTTGTGGAGGAATCCACTCCTCAATTCAATCTCTCCAGTCTTATCTGCTTCCAAAAGAGGGTAAGTAATATTAGAAGGTGCAACTCCACCTCCTTCGGTGACATGACCGTTTTGTGCTCTAATCGAAGTCATAACTTCTTGTTCAAAAAGTGGCTCGGCAAAGAACTCAAATTCGGGTCCCTGAAGATCACACGTTGATGATATAACTGATGGAGAGCTCGGCAATGAAGCAGCCGAACTAGAAGGTGACGATGGTGGTGATGAAACTGTAATCGGACTAGATGGCTCGGACGGTGGCAGCGGTACAAACAAAGCGATGGAGTGCTTTGGTTCAAACGTTGCAATCGGCCTCTATGATCTCGTGTCCAAAGATTAGATTCAGACATACACTTTTCTGAAATTTGCAACATTTAAACAAGTTAGAACCATCGTAGAGAAATAGAAAGCAAGAATATACATCATTACAAGCCACGACATTAGCGATTATACAACAAATTTCAATCAATGGCACACATATACATGGAATTGGCAAAGAAGCAATAGGCATCGACAAAAGAGAAAAAAAATCGAAACGTTGTGTGTTCATGTAATCTCTAAGTCTAATTTCTTTTAAAATTTGTTCAAACTCTCAAAGTACGTGGAGCAGAGGAGATAATGGTGCAATGGACTGATGCAGCCCTCGGTAGTATCATGCTTTACCCGATATACCTCAAGAGTTCGAACCACACAATTTGTTTTACTTTGAAGAAAATAGATCACATATGTCAAGTTATCTTCTAGTGTCTAAAGTGAGGAGATGCTTCGGCCCAAACTATCGACTAGGTCGAGCGTATTCTACTTTTCAAAGGCGGGGTCGTTTAGATTCACGGAGGGCGAACCCCCTATCGACTCACTCACCGAGAATGAACATCAGTATGTGAAAATAATTTGCCACATACTTGGTAAAACAAACTCGGGTCCTAGCAGTCTACAAGTGTTGATCAAAGCCGCCCTCAACCTCATAAAAATAGAATACCAAGTTAGCGTCTTTATGCGTGGGGGGGACTTGTCCCACATTTCCCAGTCTACACAAAAACATACCTAACATGGTATCATTCGTATGAAGGGTTAAGGCTAAGACCAAAAAAAGCGGTTTCTCCCTACATATTACACTTTAGAAACTACAATAAACTCCAACATACACAAAACTATCAACTTCTTAGAAATTAAACTAAGTTATTACACACATACATTCTTTATACAATGATGCAACTTTCGAAATTTATACTCTACATGCCGAAGCATATTTCTACTTTACAAAATCTCAAATAAAACCAAAAATTACAAACTGTACAACTTTACAACAAAAATTTCCAGCAACTTTATATGCACAA
Organism: Potentilla sterilis; assembly: GCA_963682095.1. Classification (NCBI taxonomy): domain Eukaryota; kingdom Viridiplantae; phylum Streptophyta; class Magnoliopsida; order Rosales; family Rosaceae; genus Potentilla; species Potentilla sterilis. The sequence continues at coordinate 28,648,214 of OY821761.1, forward strand.
CATTCACACAAATCAAGCTTTTATAATCTCCGGCAACGGCGCCAAAAATTGATGAGGAGCCTAAGCTCGCACACAATAATAACCCTACAAAATATTGTTAGTAGTATGAGCAAGTAGGGATCGTTCTGAGCCGGGGATTGATGAGAGCCTAAACTCGCACACAATAATAACCCTACAAAAGATCGTTAGTAGTATAAGCAAGTAGGGATCATTCTAAGCCGGGGATTAAGGGTACCTGAAACATGAGAATGTTAGAACAAATATAATACAAATATTCACATATTTACATGTTTGAAACGTCACTTGGGGATGATAGAGATCGGCAGCACAAGGCTGCCCCTAAACTAATACGCGATATTAAAGCATGAAATAAAATCCTAAGTTACTATGTACAAATTGGTCGACATTCTTCCACAAATTACTAGCACGAAAACACTCAAAACACATAGAAAATTGATAAGACAAGACACGGCAAGAGCACACAATAATCTAGACTCGACTTAGTTCCAACCTAATTAGCTCCTTATCGGTTTATGATAGGAGCACAATGTGCGACGATATTAATATGTTTATGCGCTCGTTTATGCTTTGTTAACCCTTATTTATCTAAGATTGAGTCATAATTTAGTTTAGAGTCATTTCGGTAGAGTTTTGGAAATTTGTGCTTAATTATCCGAAAAATGACTAAGTTTGAGAAATCTGGAAAATAATGCAAAATATGTCTTTTTCGTGATACTGAGACGAGTGAAAAACTATCTTATTCTTTTCCAAATTTATTGAAATTTGGTATGCATATAATTGGCTTGCTAAAGTATTTTATTTCAGAAATTTAGATCAATCGGAGTTCGGGAAGTCAACCAGAAGATGGCTGCAACTCAGCAGTTCGAGCAAATTGATCCAGGGACTTCCAGGATTTTTCCTGGAACTGTGTCCTGAATTCAAAAATTTATTTCGGATGTTGTACTTGGAATCTGAGGAAGTACTTTTATATGATGAAAGCTCTACATGTCTAGTTTCTTGAGACTTGGAATCGCATCAATCGGAGCTACGAGGAGAAAGTTATGCCAGATTTACTGGAGCGAGGTCATTCCTACCGAGAAAACCAAGTTTCTGCCTCTTTTCTTTTGTTTTTTCGTTTTCGATGGACATTTTGGCGTACAATTGCATACTTGAAGATTTTCCAAGATTATTGAAGGATAGAGGAAGACATCGAGCCAAAGCAATGGGGGAAAACACGAAGAAAGAAGCAATCTTAGTCGTGCCAGGAAAAGCTGCCGGTAAGCAAGCCTACTGCCGGTCCTGGATTCTTGACGAATTGGGTATTTTTCATGGATCAAAGTTCATCAAATGGAGTTGTCAAGTCCACACAAGAAGTCCATGAAGATATGCAGCCCATGCTATGAAGAAAATTCAGAAAAAGAAGTCTAAGATTGCAATATTTATCCCACAAGGAAACATAAGCCAACTAGGAAAAGGAGTTCCCCTTCCTTGTGTGGCCGGCAACCCTAGGTCTTCTCCTCTATAAATAGCCAACTTTTTCACAGACAAACTGGTCATATCTCAAGCCAAAACACAAAGCTAAAACTATACCAATTTTTCCCAAGGATCCTACATAAAACCCTAGCCGAAAATCTCCCTCACCTCACCCAAGTTTCTGCCGAAACTTGGACTTTACTGCAGAGCAGCCACACCTTCCATCTTCCGCCGGATCAACACGAGTCGAAGTCATCAAGGTGTCTACAAAAGTGTGATCCACTCCCCTCTTTCGGTTGTGTAATTTTTATGTAGTTATGAATGGTTTTGTCTATGAAACTCTTATGTATTTTTGGTTTTGGTTTATATGTCTATTTATGAACCGATTTGGAATTTGGTTTTATAAATTGCATGTTAAAAATATATTTGATTCGTTGCTTAGGTCTAGGTTTAAGCCACGATTTCTTTGAGTCTTTGCATGTTAATTTTGTAATATAAAACTTGTAAGATTTGTACACTTAGATAATTAGGACAGTGTTATAGATGCATGTTGAGGATTTAAACCGGTTAGAACTAAGGTGAGGGCTTATAATCGGTACTTAGTGTTGTCTTTGAACATGATCTAGGTATTAGGTTTAATTTGCTTGAGTTATAATGAACTAAGTAGACGTATGATCACTTTGATTTGTTGTGCTCACCTCGAGTGGTTAACCTTAGGACTTGCATGTTAAATAAGAAGATTGACGACCTTACTTGTTTGCTTTTTTTCGACTATAGACTTTAGAGCTTCAATGTTACGAGTTGTAAACGGTAGCATAACTTTTAGGGTCTCTTTGCGAATAGCTTGATCTTAAAACATTAGAAAAATCTCTCAACTAGGTAAAAATCAGAAACGTTCTAGTTGTAGGTTGAAACTTGTTTGAGTTCTAAGCATGCTGATTACTTGTTCCTTACCTTCTTTTTGTTTGAGTTTTATTTGTTAAAAGAGTTAACTAATCATATCAACATGTTCTAGACTCGACTTAGTTCCAACCTAGTTAGCTCCTAAACGGTTTCACTAATCGATTAAGACTCCTTATATATTTTAAGTGACTAAACGCCTAACCTTAAAATTATACTAGTCATCTTTGAATATTCTAAACGACGTAAATAAACATGACAAGTAATTAAGCACAAAGTCTTTTAGTTGGAAACATATTAGCAAGTAAGGCGTCCCTCTTCTCACATCGACATGTAAATTCTTTAAACCACTCTATCCCTAAAAACACCACAAGGTAAGCAACTAATCGTTCATCTTATCCTATGAATATTTTGGCTTATGAGATCGATACCCCGAGTACATTGCAATTGTATAGGGCAGGAACCTTTATTGCACACGGATTTAAAGAATAAACCAAGTACAAAACTACAACTACATTAACATGCTTGCCGGTTATCCTATTTACTATCTTGTTACATCTTTTCCTTACAAATTATCATGCAATTCGAAACTTATCTTTGAAATTCTTTATTAATATCATAAGAATTAAATTGACATGCATCATTATAAAACCAATCTCACAATCGTTTTTCACATAGACATGAAAACACAATAACCAAACATACACATGAGTTTCATACACAAAACTACACATAACTACATAAAAACTATTACAAACCAAAAGTAGGGAGTGGATCACACTTTTGCAGACACCTTGATGACTTCTACTCGTGTGGATCCTTGATGGAAAGAGGCTCGGTTGATGGTTGGATGAAGGATGAAGGATCGGCAGAATTTGTGTATTTGACATAACTCACGCCCAAGGTAGGCATGATGATATGTGGCTAATAGAGATTGTTAGACTCTGTGATGTCTAAATTCATGAAATCTGATCGAGAATAGTGATTTGTTTTATGGAACTGAAAGGAGTTACAGGCAGTTTTATTAGTTCGATGATATTTCCGCACTGCCTTGCACATTTGGATGGGCGAATAGACAGAGATGTCTACTCAGATCTTGGAGAATATGTTGAGTTTTGTGAGTTGCAGTTCGGGGGTAAGTGAGATGAACAACTCTCCTGAAGAGAGTTACGCTGATAATAGACGTGAGACCCTGGATGTCAAGATATATCAACTTTCATGAGATTATGTAGCGGATTGGTCAGTAGCTTATCGGTTAAAGCTACCTTCGAAGTTATCCAAGATACATTATGTTTTTCCACGTGTCTGTACTCCATAAGTAATTGTCGATCTTCTGCATATCTTGAGAACTCAACTTATCTACCCGAAGAAAGATTTGTTTGTCAAGGAGCAGTCAGTTGGAAGTCTAGATCAGGAGGACTAAATTGTTTAGGTAAATTAAGAGGTAAAGGGAACTACCTGAGAAACTGGAGAAACATGCAGGCATGTAAATTTCGAGGACGAAATTTTATAAGGAGGAGAGAATTGTCACATCCCGAACTTAGAACTACCTTTTAACTGTTGTACTTTTACTTTTACTTTTACTTTTACTTTTACTTAGAATTGTTTTTACGATTCGAAAGTTCTAAGAGTTGACTTTTAAATAAGTTGACCTGATCGAGAATTTTATTTCATGATGAGGTAGAAGATGTTGAAACGAGTTCGTGGACACGTAGCATGCTCAATGTGGAGTTCGCACGAAAAAGTTTCGATGTAAAATCGGTAAATTGTCCCATTTTGGACGAGTATAAATAGCGGAGGACGAATTTCCCGAAAAGGCAACTTTTTTTTTTTCTTCTTTTCCTTTTCTTTTCTTTTTTTCCCCTCTTTCTCTCTCTTCTCCCCTGATCGGCCGACCCAAGCTGCTCCCTGCCTCCACCCAACTCCGCCGTCCGGCCGAACCAGACCCCCGCACCGGTCACGTTAGGACCGGTTCGGCCTCCTTGTCACGCCGGTGACAGTGGCAGGGCGGGGCTCGCCCCCGTTTGGCCGTGCGGCGTCTCTGAAGATCGGCCACCGATCGCACCAATCTCCCTCCCCTGGCCACCAATCGGCCTGATTTCAAGAGGGGAAAGGGAGACCTCGGCCTGCACGTCATCTCCATGGAAGGAATTAACTCGAATCAGAACGGGTAAGTAGAAATTCAAAGTTGAATTTCTAGTTTTTGAATTCTAATTTTGGGGGTTGTGTATTTGATGTTTTTGGTGGATTTGGAGGTTGAATTTGTGTTTAGGATGTTGTAAGGAGTGGTTTAGGTGTTCGATTGGTTGAATTTTGGTGATTTTTTTAACGTTGGGAGGTCCAGCCGCCGTGCCGGCCGCCCTTTGCGGCAGCTGAGGTTGTTGTTTGTGGAGGGGACGGCGGGGACGAGGTCCTGAGGTGTTGGCGATGATATTGGGTGATTTTGGAATTAAGTGGAGGTGTTTTAGGCCGCCAGGGTGGAGCTGCCGGCGGCGTGAGAAAAAAGATGAATAGTAACAAGTAAAAATTGAATAGTAAACGGTAAAACAGTAAATAGTAAAAGTAAAAAAGGTAAACAGTAAAAATAAATGGTAAACAGTAACGGTAAATGGTAAATAGTAATTTGGACTTTGACCATTTACTGTTGACTTTCAAAATTATTGTTTGACCATTAAAAGTTACTGTTGACTTACCGTAAAAAGATTAAAAACTGATAAAAAAGATTTTACGACGAAATAATCAGAAAAGGAATGGATCGGACTCGGGATGGGTGTGCTGAGTAATTTTGAGACGTAAATTGTTTCGGTATTTCGGGCGAGTGAGGACGTCCGTAGATTTAAGTTTTATAATGTAATTCCGAAGTTTGGAAGATTTATAATTACGTCTCTGTTACAGATCGAAAAATTACTCGACGTGAGGAGAGTGAGGAATAGCGGCACGCTTGACTGAACAGTGAGTGGATTTTATTTTAAAATAAATGCATGCAATTACGTTTTATTGAAATGCAAGTTATTTAATGAAATGAGTTCATAAGCATGATATGAATTATCGAAAGCCGATAATTCATATACGTTTTTTGTAATTTTTGTTTTAATATTTAAAGAAATATGGTTTTGGGGTTATGCTTTTACTATTATTTTAGTAGTATGTGATTTTATCCGGAAACGAGGTTTCCGGAAATAGTATGTTTTAATTATTCATAACTTAATTATGCTGAATAAGTTTATGTGTATTTAAATGTAAAGACCGGAAATGAGATTTCCGGGATTTAATGTTTTCGAATTTGTGATTTTTCGACATGTGAAACATGTCGATATTGTATATATTATTTTTCGGTATTATTTTACAGCATAGTGGATATGTCAGATATATATCAAGATATTTTGAGGCTATTATACTATTTATGATTATTATAAGCCTTCAGATGTGCGGTCGGGGACCGTACTGATTATTATATATAAGGGGAAGTGTGTTTTCGGTTTTGGTTTCGGATTTTTCACCATATCAGGGTCCGTATATATATTGATGCTAGCTAGCTTATTAACCGCATCCCACGCGAGGTGACGACTTGACCATGTAGGTCAGATTTACGCTCGGTGGTCGACGTAGGGTTGTGTAGAGGTTTAGCGTGGGACGCTATAGAGTCTGGGAGACTCGACCCTTAGCCTGGGAGGCTTACTATTAAATTGTGATAACCTTCCCCTATTATATGACCAATGGGATTGGTCATGATTTTATATTATGTGGTTTTCGGGAATATTTTCTCTATGAGACTTTCTGTTATTTAATAAATTCCCGAACCAGCGGGGCTGGGGTTTTTATGTGACCAATGGGATTGGTCTTGAAAAATTATGAATTAATTTTACAAAAGTATATTGTTTTGAATATATATATATATATATATATATAAACAAAATAATTATTTGTTTATTGGATTATATCAGTGAGGCTCATTTAAAGTACTATATTAAATCACTTTATTTTTATCCACTCACTCTAACGTTTTTAATTTACTTTCTCCTGGGCCCTTCGTTTTAAATCGCCCAGTTGCAGACTAGTTTATTCGAGGTCGAGGGTATTCGGAGTCAAGGCATAATCGTCGTCTTTGCTTCTTGGTAGGATCTGTTGATCCTTTTACTTTTTGATTCTTGTATTCCCAATGCTTCAATAGATTGCTCTGATGAATCGTGAATCAATTGAAATTGCTTTTATGTTTATTTGTGGAAGTTGTGTTATTTTGGGGGAGCAGGTGGCTCCTGAAGTCAGGATGGCTTTGTTGAAGTGTTTTATGTTTTGTTTGGCAGGTTTGGGTTGTCCATTTTAAGAGACGTCATGCCGATTTTTGGTAAAATCTCTCTTGAGGTGGTCCCCGCAGGACCTTATCCGGGTTTCAGGGTGAAATCCGATTCGGGTCCTGTCAAATTTGGATCGGCCAAAAAGAAAAAGAAAGAAAAAGAAAAGGGATGCCGAGAAAAATAAAAATACAAGGGCACGGCATGAAAAATTGTTGACATGGTGTGAGTCTTGAAGTTGCAATGTATTGGGAGTTAAGAATGACGTAAGGGTCCAACATGAAGAAATTTGACCCTTGGTGAGAAGACATAAAGAGAATCGAGTTTTGCCAAAGGCCACAGTGATGTTTTGAGCCTCCTTATCCAAAATATCGAATACCTCTTAGCCTAGCCCCATTGCATAACCTTTATTGATCTTTTTCATGTTTCTTAAATTGGTTAAACTTGATTTGTCGAGACTACCTCAAGAGTAAGCTTATGGTTTTGGTTCATTGGTGCACATAGTTGTTATTTGAGGTTTTTCCATTGAAATTTTCACAAAGTGCTTTCTTTTTATAACATATGCAAGTCACTCTTCGTAATTTATGATCTTGTGCTTGCATATACTATTGAGTGAATACCATGCTTCGAGTAAAAAGAACAGAGTATGCTTAGTGAGGATAAATCAGATAGCTTAACATGTCTACATGCTTACTTTTTGCTCTTACATGTTCATATTGATGTTGCATATTCATGAAGCTTGGAATTTTTCGTGCTTAGCATTCTCATGCATCAACTTGAAAGTTATATGTGCATACAAGCCTGAGACAAATCATTAGGGGCAATAGTGTTTTGAGTCATGGTTTAGTTTAGTTTTGCTAAGGGACTAGCAAAAGATAAGTGTGGGGTAGTTAATAGGAGCATAAAAATGCGACGATTATAATGATTAAAACCCTCTTTTATACTTTACTTGTATCCTTATTTATCTAAGATCGAGTCATAATTTAGAATCGAGGACTTTGGTAGAGTTTAACATAAAATATGCTTAAAAGTAGGAAGATTACAAAAAAATTTACAAAAAACTGAAAATAGTAGTCATTACATGTTTCATCGATTTTGTAAGACTGACATGATATTTTTAATGGGTTTTTCTTCTCTTATGGGTAGTCACACATATAAGATCGAGCAATGGAAAGAGTTTGAGTATTTTGAGCCAAAGAAACTACTGGAAAATGCAAAGCAAAACCGGATACAGTAGGTTCCAGGAATTTCCTGGGCACATCACTCAACTTCCAGAATTTCCTCAGATCAGCATATTTGGAACTAGATGGCATGCCACATATGCTTGGAAAAATATCTGAGTCTAGTTTTCATAGAAATTGGAATTACATTAAAAACTATTTTCTAGAGGACTCGTTCGAAGATACGAAGGTCAAATCTGCTGAGAAGGAATGCAAGTATCGGACACTTTGCGAGTGTCAACGCACACTTGCGAGTAGCAACGCAGCGCAGCGCACAGGATGACACCCACACTGTGATGACCCGATCTGACCTGGCTAGGGAAGCTAGCAGGTAGGTAGGTCATGCATCCCACATCGCCCGGGGGAGCGTGGATGCTGTGCTTATATATGCAGAGCTAGCTCAATACCTAAGGACGCGTTTTGGGGGCTCAATGGCTTCAGAGGGGATGAGAACTTTGAAGTTAAGCTTGTTGAGTCTAGAGCAATACTAGGATGGGTGACCTACTGGGAAATTGCTCTGAAGCTCCCATAGACAAAACCGTGAGGCCATACCCAAAGCGGACAATATCCTAAGTATATGGGCTGGGCTGTTACAATTGGTATCGGAGCTTGTCCTGGGCCGGAAGTGTGCCGACGGGGACGTCGGACCCTAAGGGGGGTGGATTGTGATGACCTGATCTGACCTGGCTAGGGAAGCTAGCAGGTAGGTAGGTCATGCATCCCACATCGCCCGGGGGAGAGTGGATGCTGTGCTTATATATGCAGAGCAAGCTCAATACATAAGGACGCATTTTGGGGGCTCAATGGCTTCAGAGGGGATGGGAACTCCGAAGTTAAGCTTGTTGAGTCCAGAGCAATACCAGGATAGGTGACCTACTGGGAAATTGCTCTGAAGCTCCCAGAGACAAAACCGTGAGGGCCATGCCCAAAGCGGACAATATCCTAAGTGTATGGGCTGGGCTGTTACACACACTGCTGAGACGTATCGGACACGGACATGACGTGTCCGGGCCGTATCTCAAGTTCAACCAGACATATCCGATGTCGTATCCGACACGTGTCCATTGAAGTTCTGACCTCCGACACGCCGTATCGGATACGACATCATGTATCTGATACCGGCATCATCCCTGCCTGCTTGCATCCTTGTTGCAGCCTTACCGTCGCAGCCTTGCATGCTAGCGCGCGGCAGCCTTGCGTACGCACGAGAAGCACGCCTTGCCAGCCCATCGACACCCTCGCATGCAGCATAGCCTCGCTAGCAAGACGCCTGCCCCTGTCTCGCACAGCCATAAACTCGCTAGCATGACGCTTGCCCCTGCCTCGCACAGCCTAGCCTCGCCAGCATGCCAGCACGCTCGCCAGGAAGCCTGCATCCGAGAAGCAACCAAGTCAAGCTCCGGAGTTTTCCATGTGGAAAATTAAGGCTGACGGTGGCGGCCATTGCTCCTAATGATACTAGGAATGGTTGCAGCTGGGAAAGATCAAGAAAAAGTCAAAAAGTCAACCAAGCCTAGAAAAACTAGGAAACCTAGCGGAAGAAGGAAAGTTGTTGCCGAGGAGAATGAGGAAGCATGTGACCGGATTTTTGGGCTTTAAATTCAGCAACCAAGGGATGCCGATCCACTTGGAGAGCCAAGGAAAAGTTGTTGCCGGTCCAAGTCCAAAACGCACGGGTGAATATTGAAGAATCTAGAAGAAACTTAGCCGGCAAGTAAACCTAAACCATATCGGTTTAGGTTTTGACAAATCCTCTTGTTGCCGGTTTGACTCGAATTGCACGTCAACTCTATAGAAGGAATTGACTCGAATCAAAACGGGTAAGTAGAAATTCAAAGTTGAATTTCTAGGGTTTTAGGATTTTAGGTAAAGGGTATTTAATTTGTTGGAATTGGTGAAATTGGAGATGGAAATCGTGTTAAGGAGGTTGTTTAGAGGCGATTTGCTGGAATTGGAAGTCCGATTGGTTGATTTTTGTGAAAATTGGAGGTTGTATAATTTGAACCGCCGTCTGGGCTGCCGTCCGCGGCGGAGGAGACCCCCAATGGCGGCAGAGGCGAAGGGGATGAGTCCTTGTGGTGGTGGTGATACTGATGTGAAAGTTTGGAATCCATTGGAGGTGTTTTTGGCCTCCTGTGGCGGAGCTGCAGGCGGCGAGAGGAATAAGATGAATAGTAAACCAGTAAAAAGTGAAAACTAAAACGGTAAAAGGTGAAAAGTAAATAGTAAAATAGTAAAAATGAAAGGTAAACAGTAAAAGTAAATGGTAAATAGTAATTCTGACTTTGACCATTTACTGCTGACTTTCCAAATTACTGTTTGACCAGTGATTTTTACTGTGAACTTTCCGTAAAAAGGGTAAAAGCTGGTAAAAAGGGTTCTACGACAAAATAACCGGTAAAAAAGTTATTGGACTCGAGATGTGTGTCCTGAGTAATTCTGGACGTAAATTGTTTCGGTATTTGAGGAGTAATTCCTATATCGATAACAAGAATTGAAATTGTGTTATTCGGGCGAGTGAGGACGTTCGTAGATTTAACTTTTACAATCAAATTCTGAGTTTTAAATTATGTTTTAAACACGTCTCTGTTACAGGTCGAGAGGTTACTCGACATGACGAGAACTCGGAATAGTGGCGTGCTCGGCCGTATAGTGAGTGGATTTTATTTTAAAATAAATGCATGCATTTACGTTTTATTGAAATGCAATTTATTTAATTAAATGAATTCATAAGCATGATACGATTTATCAGAACCGATAATTTATATACTGTTGTTATAATTGTTGATTTAATATTTAAAAGAAGGGAAATTGTCCATTTAGTGCTAATTTGACCCCCTCATTACTCATTCCAATGACCATCTTATTTTTTTCCCCTATTCAACATAAGGTAACAACTCTATTGCCCATTTGAACAAATCTTTTTCAACTCTAGTACAATTTTAATTTTTTTCTTCTTTTTTTGTCCTTCTGTCTTATCTAACATATTTTTGAATTATAATGTGTTGAGAAAGTGGAAGATAAAGAAATAAACTTTGCTGAAATGTCACTCAACTCCTCCAGCCTCCCATGGCCGTTCGCCGGAGCCTGGTCGCCGGAGTCGCCGGATTCCGGTCACCAAATTTGTTTTACGCCGGAATTTTTTTTTTTTTTTCACCGGAATTTTTTTTTAATATTTTTTTGTTATAATCAGGTTATTGGACGATGGTTACTGACCCCTAGTAAGCAATTTGCAGATTACAGATTTCCAGTAATTAAGTTACTGACCCATAGTAATCAAGTTAATTACTGACCCCCAGTAATCAGGTTACTGATTCCATATTTTTCAGTAACCATGTTACTGACCCCGTTATTAACCCCCAGTAATCGATTACTGACCCCCAATAATCGATTACTAACCCCCAGTAACCAGATTACAGATTCAATATTTTTCAGTAACCATGTTACTGACCCCCAGTAATCGATTACTGACCCCCAGTAATCCAGAACCAGAGTTCATGAAGTTGCAAAACTTTAATCACAAAACATCCACTCACTCCCCAACATTTTGATACAGACAAACTACTCTTCTCTGCTCTCCCTCACACAACAAATCTTCATCAGTCCAAGTATCCAACGCACCCATCTTGCTTCTATGGCTGCTACAGCTCAGTACCACAAATAATTTAACCCAAAAAAAAAAAATGATGGTGGTGGAGTCAGAGAGACCCATCGCAGCAAGAGTAGCAGCGGAACCACGAGCGAGCTCTTCATTTGCTTCAGCACTTCTCGTCTCTCCTTTTCTTCTTCCAAGAATCTCTCTTCCAAGTCCCTACTCAGCCCGGGCCGTACTCGCGACCAAACCCCCCAAATCTCGCTCTCTTCCTCCCTCAGCCGCCGCCTCAGAACCTGTGGCAGCATCAAGGGCGGCGCCTCCCCGATGTTCTCTAGCAGTGGAGGGAGCAAGAGGCGAGGCGGGTTCGAAAACCCGGAGCCTTCTTCTCCTAAGGTGACGTGTATTGGGCAGGTGAGGGCAAAGACCAAGAAGCAGACTACTACCCCAGATCTTCGTCGACCTCGTTCTTCACGGCGTCGTCGGCTGAGAGAGAGACAGAGGTGTGAGGTCTGGTGATTAAAAAGAAGGAGGAGAATGAGGATATTAGATTATTAGGGTTTAGTATAGGGTAATTAGTGATAGGAGCACAACGTGTGACGATATTAATATGTATTTGCCCTCGTTTATGCTTTGTTTAAACCTTATTTGTCTAAGATTGAGTCATAATATAGTTTAGTGTCATTTTAGTAGAGTTTTGGAAATATATGCTTTAGAGTCCGAAAAATGACTAAGTTTAAGAATTCTGGAAAATAGTGAAAAATATGTCTTTTTCGTGATTCTGAGATGAATAGATTTGTGACTTATCCTTTTCCAAATTTGCTGGAATTTGGTATGCATGCTATTGGCTTGCTAATGGGTCTCTGTGTCTAGTTTATCTGAGACTTAGAATCACATCAATCGGAGTACTGGGCAAAAAGTTATGCTCGACTGAAGACACAAAGGTCAAATATTCCGAGAGAATGTTCATTCGCCAGAGCTCGCTCGCCAAGTCCTTGTTCGTCCGCCTCCAACCTTGCTCGCCAGAAGATCAGCCGCCAACAACCTTGCTCGCCAGAAGATCAGCCGCCCACACTAGCTTGCCAGCTTGCACATATCCGCTCGCCAACCATCCGCGCATGCCAGTATACATAATTCGCGCGACCGCCAAGAAGCCTCGCCAGTACCCGATACTAGCAAAGTCTGTACTCGCGAGCAGAGTGGAATTTTCGGTAATGTCTTCAAGCGGCTGCAAGCGTGCCAAGTCATTCCCAAGAGCTTTGCAATGTCCAAGAAGCTTCCTATGCATGTCCTAAAAGAAATCATAAGCCGGCCAAGCAAGAGTTTCTTTGTTCAAGAAGGAGAGAAAAGCCTATTCCAACTCGGATTGGGAAACCTTATTTATTGAAGATTTCTATCCCGTTTTGAACAAAGAAAAGTCCCAAACTTCACAGCCTTTCTCCTATATATAGAGGCCGGCACCCATCATGAAAAGTGTCACATTCAAAAGCAAAAATCTAGCCAAAGCTTTACCTAAATTTCCGAAGAGTCCTACATAAAACCCTAGCCGAAAATCACGACCATCTCACCCTAAAAATCCTGCCGACACAACACCATTGCCGAGCAGCCATCTCCTCCACCATCCGCCGGATCCACACGAGTCGAAGCCATCAAGGTGTCTATAAAAGTGTGATCCACTCCCCTCTTTCAGTTTTGTAATTTTTATGTAGTTATGTTAAACTTTGTCTATGAAGTTAGCATGAATTCTTGGTTTCAAACTCTATGTCTATGTATTGTTTGGATTGAAGTTTGGTTTTATGATTTGTATGTTCAATTCGTTTTCTTTATCTTTAATTGGTGTTTGGATGTAAGAATACGGATTGCATGTTAAAGAGTAAGGAAAATATGTAATGAATTAGTAAGTAGGATAATCGGCAAACATGTGTTAATTCGATTTTAGGATTTTCTTGACTTGTTCTTTGAATTCGTGTGCTTAAAGATTGGGAGCCTATGTAAATGCAATGCGTATATTATTGATCTCATTAGCCGAAAATAATATAGATTAAGTAACCATCGAGTTATTTTTATTTGTGTTGTTTTCATAAGGGTTAGAGTAATTTAAAGAACATGCTTGTTAATAAGAAGAGTGACGCCTTACTTAATTAACTTGTTTCCGACTAATAAAAAAGACTTTGTGCTTAATTACTTGTCATGTTTGTTTACGTCGTTTAGAATATTCAAAGATGACTAGTATAATTTTAAGGTTAGGCGTTTAGTCACTTAAAATACATGAGGAGTCTTAATCGATTAGTAATATGATGATAGGAGCACAAAGTGCTACGATATTAATATGTATTTGCCCTCGTTTATGCTTTGTTTAACCCTTATTTGTCTAAGATAGAGTCATAATTTAGTTTAGTCTTAATTTGGTAGAGTTTGGCGAAAAGTTGGTTAAGAATCCGAAAAATGACTAAGTTTAAGAAATCTGGAAAATAATGCAAAATGTGTCTTTTTCGTGATTCTGTAATATGTGGAAAATGCGATCTATCCTTGTCCGAATTTGATGAAATTTGGTGTGCTTAATATTCATATATGGAGTAATGTTGGGTTAAAATTTCAGATCAATCAGAGTTCGGGAAGTCACCCAAAAGATGGCTGCAACTTGGCAGTCCGAGCAAAGATCACCAGGGACTTCCAGGATTTTTCCTGAGACTGTGTCCCAACTTCGAAAAATCATTCCCGATATTTCACAAGGATTTTGATCAAGCCCTTTTATATGGAGGAAGCTCTATGTGTCTAGTTTATCTGAGACTTGGAATCGCATCAATTGGAGCTCCGAGGAGAGAGTTATGCCGGATTTACTGGAGCAAGATCATTCCAGCCGAGTTGCTGCCGATCTGTGTTCTTGGCGGTTTTGGGGCATTTTCTTTGGATCAAGTTCATCACATGAAGTTGTCAAGTCCACATAAGAAGTCCATGAAGATATGCAGCCCATGCCATAAAGAAAATTCAGAAAAAGAAGTCTAAGAATGCAATATTTATCCCACAAGGAAACATAAACCAACTAGGACAAGGAAATCCCTTTCCTTGTGGCTGCCCGCAACCCTAGCTCTCTCTCTCCTCTATATATAGCCAACGAATTTCAGAATAAAAGTGTCACATTCCAAAGCAAAAATCTAGCCTAAAGCTCTACCTAAATTTCCCAAGAGTCCTACACAAAAACCCTAGCCAAAACCACCTCCACCACACCCAAAGTTTCTGCCGAACCTTGGTTCTTTTGCTGCCGACACTACCACTGCCGAGCAGCAGTCCCATCCAACACCATCAGCCGCCGGATCCATACACGACGAAGTCTTCAAGGTTTCTAATGTGTGATCTACTCCCTACTCTTGGTTTTGTAATTTTTGTTGTAGCTATGTTAAACTTTGTCTATGAAGTTAGCATGAATTCTTGGTTTCAAGTTATATGTCTATGTATGAATTGGATTGAAGTTTGGTTTTATGATTTGTATGTTCAATTTGTTTTCTTTATCTTTAAGTGGTATTTGGATGTAAGAATACAAATTTCATGTTAAAAAGTAAGGAAAATGCTATGTAAATTGATAGAGTAGGATTCGGCAAGCATGTTCACCTTGATTCTAGTAATTCGAATTTGGTTTAGTCTTTAAATCCGTGTGCCTCAAAGATTGGTATTTAGCATATTCGCGATATGTTTTGAGTATTGGTCTTATATCTGTCAATAAATAGGATTAGAGTGGTTTAAACGACTATGCTGCATGTTAACAAGATGATTGACAACCTTGCTTGATTGATGTGTTTCCAATTAAAACGATTTCGTACTTCATTGGTTAATTGATTATCTTCTACGCTGAGTGTCTATAATCGGTTAGCTAAATATTAGGATTATGCGCTGAGCTAATTCTAAATACCTTCGTGAAGTCTGAAACAACTTAGATAACCGCTGAGGCCCTAGTTGGGTTGGAACTAAGTCGGATCTAGGATATTGTGTGCTCTTGCCATGTTTTATCTTATCAATTTGCTATGTGTTTTGAGTGCTTTTGTGTTAGTGATTTGTGGAAGAATGTCGACCAAACTTGTATATAGTAATTTAGGATTTATTTTCCAGCTTTTTAGTTGATTTTATGTTGCATAGCTAGGGCAGCCCTAGGGCTGCCGATTCCTATTTTTGTTCTTCTCTTCTTGTTCCGTTTCTTCTTTTCTTGTTTTATTTCGTGTGATCTTGTAGTTCTAGGGCAGCAAGCTGCCGATCCCATCTCCCCATTGATCTCATGATGTTTTGATTTGTATATGTATATAAGTGTGACAATTGTGTGCATATGTGTTTGTGAATATTGGTGTTAACAATCTCATGTTTCAGGTACCCTTAATCCCCGGCCTAGAACGATCCCTACTTATGTCTATACTACTAACGATTGTAGGGTTATTATTTGTGTGCGTGCTTAGGCACCCATCAATTTTTGGCGCCGTTGCCGGGGATTATAAAAACTTGTTTTATGTGATTGTTGTGTATATAATGATTGCTGGAAATTTTTGATGTAAAGTGTAAAGTTGTAATTTTCGATTTTTGTTTGGGATTTTGTAAAGTAGAAATATGCTTCGGCATGTAGAGTTTAAATTTCGAAAGTTGCATGATGTATAAAGAATGTATGTGTGTAATAACTTAGTTTAATTTCTAGAAAGTTGATAGTGTGGTGTATGCTTGAGTTTATTGTAGTTTCTAAAGTGTAACATGTAGGGAGAAGCCGCTTTTGTTGGTCTTAGCCTTAACCCTTCATACGAATGATGCCATGTTAGATCCGTCTTTTATGTAGATTGGGAAACGTGGGTTACGTCCCCCCCCCCACGCATACGAGCGATAACTTGGCAGACCCATTTTTATGAGGTTGAGGGCGGCTTTGATCAACACTTGTAGACCGCTAGTGATCCGAGTTTGTTTTACAAAGTAGAACACGCTCGAACTAGTCAATAGCTTGGGCCGAAGCATCACCTCACTTTAGACGCTAGAAAATAACTTGACATATGTGATCTGTTTTCTTCAAAGTAAAACAAATTGTGTGGTTCTAACTCTTGAGGTATATCGGGTAAAGCATGATACTACCAGGGGCTGCATCAGTCCATTGCACCGTTATCTCCTCTGCTCCACGTACCTTGAGAGTTAGAACAAATCTTAAAAGAAATTAGACTTAGAGATTACATGTACACAAAATGTTTCAAATTTTTGTTCTCTTTGGCGATTGTATCTCTTCTTTGCCAATTTCATGTGTTTGTCATTGTTTGAAAATTGTTTGTATTTGCTAATACCATGGCTTGTAAAGCTTTGTATATTCTTGCATTTATCTTTGTGTTTTGTTCGCTTTGATGTGTCTTGTGTGTGTACAGATCGAATAGGGAAGAAACAGTGCAGGAAATACCAACTTCTGCCCAAAACAGAATTCGGGCAGTGCAGTCTGTCAACTTTGGAAGGCTGCCGTTTGTCGCTCACAAAACCTGGGAAAGTGAGCCATACGCCGTTGGAAAGGAAGTTATGCTCAATTGAAGACGCAAAGGTCAGATCTGCTGAGAAGAAGGAAGAAAATAAGCTTAAGCCTAGGTTCGCCAGAAGCCTATACTCGCTAGAAGCCTAGGCTCGCCAGAAGCCTATACTCGCTAGAAGCCTAGGCTCGCCAGAAGCCTATACTCGCCAGAAGCCTCGCTCGCCAGCACCAGACTCGCCACCCATATTAGCCTCGCCAGTATCCAATACTAGCTAGGACTACACCCGAGTGGGCTATAAGTGCCTCAGCCGTGTCTTAGGGCTTCAAAGAAGAAGAAAAAGTGTTAAGCATGTGAGGAGTAAACCCTAGGTTGGCCAAGCATGGAATTCCTTATTTGAAATGGGATAGAATAACCTAAACCATGTCAGATTGGGAAACATTATTACAAGAGGATTTCTATCCCATTTTGAGCAAGGAAAACTCTCCCAAATCAGCCTTTCCCTTCTCCTATAAATAGAGGCCGGCACCATGAAGAAAAGTGTCACATCTCAAGCCAAAACACAAAACCAAAAGCTCTACCAAATTCTCCCCAAAGATCCTACATAAACCCTAGCCGAAAATCACCCTTCACCACCACCCAAGTTTCTGCCGAAACTTTGATTTTCTGCCGACATACCCTTTTTGCCGAGCAGCCCCTCCATATCTCCTCCATCCTCCGCCGGATCCACATGAGTCGAAGTCATCAAGGTGTCTACAAAAGTGTGATCCACTCCCCTCTTTCGGTTTAGTAAAGTTTATGTAGCTATGAATAGTTTTGTCTATGAAACTCTTTTGTATTTTTGGTTTTGGTTTATATGTCTATGTATGAATCAATTTGGATTTTGGTTTTATAATTTGCATGTTGAATATTTGTTTGATTCATTGCTTAGGTCTAGGCTTAAGCTACGTTTTCTTTGAGTCTTTACATGCTAATTTGTAATATAAAAACTTGTAAGATTTTCACACTTAGATAATTAGGGCAGTGGTATAGATGCATGTTTAGGTTCGAAATTGGTTAGTATCTAAGGATTGGGCATGAAAATCGGTACTTAATTAGTGTTGTCTTGAACATTGATCTAGGTGCTAGGTTTAATCAGCTAGAGTAATTACGAACGTTGCCATACTCAAAAGGTCGCTCTGATTTGTGTTGCTCACTTAGGGTTTAATACTTTAGATACTTGCATGTTTAAAATAAGATGATTGACAACCTTACTTGTTTTGCATGTCTCCGATTTAGACTATTGTGATTAATTGTTAAGTCTCAAAAGGATTAGCATGTATTCTAGGGTCCATACTTAGAAGGTCGATCTTAAGAACTTGAGAAGTCTTACAACTAAGTTGTAGTCGGAACTAATTTTGAATTTAAACATGTTGATACTTGTCTCTTACCTTCTTGTGTGCGAGTCTTATTTGTTAAAGAGTCTAGTGTGGAGTGCTTTGTGTGAAAGATGTCGACCAAACTTGTAAATATTAGACTTAGGTTTTATTTTCAGCAATTTTTATTTCGTGACTAGTCTAGGGCAGCTCTAGGGCTGCCGACGCCATGCTTATTTCCCTTTTTGTTTATGTTTTCGTGTTCTTTAGTTTAGGGGCAGCAAAGCTGCCGATCCCATATCATTCCCCATTGTGACGATTTTGTGTGATATTTTTGTATATAATTCTCTAACAATCTCATGTTTCAGGTACCCTTAATCCCCGGCTTAGAACGATCCCTACTTATGTCTATACTACTAACGATTGTAGGGTTATTATTGCTTGATGCTCGCTTTGGCGACTCATCATCAGGCCTGCTTATCAAAAGTTGATATTTCATTAATATTCTTTATACCAGATTATCCGTTTAAACTGTTTCAGTTTTCGACTTAAACGTCTGATAAAGTATTTTTAACTATTCTCTTACTCATGATGGTAATCATGTTTCTATATTATTCTTTTGAATTGTGTTGTACACTCCTACAATATTAAAAGTCATAGTTACTTTTTGTATGCTTTGTGCTACATGAAATTATGATTTCAAAGTAAACTCATCACGGCTGCCACAATTTAAGTCCTGCATGATTTTGTTAATTGTTTTATTTATATATTTTATCTTGGGTGTTAAAACTATTGATATATGCCTTTATCGTTTTCGCGATCAGCTGTTGAGTGGGACTCAGTTGACCCTGACCTTGATAAATTTGGTTTGCCTTGTATCTGTGCATATTCGTTGTTAGGGTCATGTTATGTTTCAAGCTAGGCAAGTACTGATATCCCTGAGTGGTTTCTTGCTAATTGTGTTCTTTTCATCAAAGGACCATTGTTAAATGCTCTTATTTACTCCCTATTGGTTAGTTCCTATTGAGGAACTGATTTGAATAGGTTTTACCATCAACTTTGATCATTTTTCAGTATCTTTGCTTTTGTTTTAAAGGCAAGTGCATTTTAAGGTTATTTGAATGTTATTTGATTTTCAGTAACGTATTTTGACGAGTCGCCGAAGCGGCACTTCAATCAAAAACCCTACAACGTTAGTAGTATTGCAATAAGTAGGGATCGTTCTAGCCGGGGATTAAGGGTACCTGAAACATGAGAATGTTAACACAATTCACAAACACATTTGCACACAATTGTCACACTTATATACATATATACGAATTGAATTATCATGGGGGATGGAGATGAGGTTTGGCAGCCATAAGGTTGCCCCTAAACTAATGCACGAAATTAAAGGCATAAAAATAAATCATAAGACTCAAACAAAAGAAAGTAAGGAACAAGTAATTAGCATGCTTAAGACTCAAACAAGTTTCGATTACAACTAGAACGGAAACCGATCTTACCTAGTTGAAAGACTTTCTAATGTTTTAAGATCTAGCGATCCGCATGGTCGACATCTTTCACACAAAGCATTCAGCACTTAACTCTTTAACACATAAGACCCACACAAAAGAAAGTAAGGAACAAGTAATTAGCATGCTTAAGACTCAAACAAGTTTCGATTACAACTAGAACGGAAACCGATCTTACCTAGTTGGAAGACTTTCTAATGTTTTAAGATCTAGCGGTCCGCATAGTGATCCTAAAAGTTATGCTACCGTTATACAACTTGTAACATTGAAGCTCTAAAGTCTATAATTGAAAACAAGCAAACAAGTAAGGTCGTCAATCTTCTTATTTAACATGCAAGTCCTAAGGTTAACCACTCTAGGTGAGCACAACAAATCAAAGTGATCATACGTCTACTTAGTTAATTATAACTCAAGTAAATTAAACCTAATACCTAGATCATGTTGAAAGACAACACTAAGTATAGATTATAAGCACTCACCTTAGTACTAACCGGTTTAAATCCTAAACATGCTTCTATATCACTGTCCTAATTATCCAAGTGTAGAATACTTACAAGTTTTATATTACAAAATTAACATGCAAAGACTCAATGAAACCGTGGCTTAAACCTAGACCTAAGCAACGAATCAAATATATTTTTAACATGCAATTTATAAAACCAAATTCCAATTCGATTCATACATAGACATACAATTCGAAATCAAAAATACATGCAAGTCTCATAGACAAAACTAAACATAACTACATAAAAATTATTACAAAAACCGAAAGTGGGGAGTGGATCACACTTTTGCAGACACCTTTGATGACTTCGACTCGTGTTGATCCGATGGAAGATGGACTGAATGGTGCACGGGCAGTTGGTCAAGTTTCGGTACAAACTTGGTGGAGATGGAGGTGGTTTCGGCTTGGTTTTTATGTAGGATCTTTGGGGAATTTCGGTAGAGTTTTGGCTTTGTGTTTCGGCTTAAGATGTGACAAGTTTTTTTGTGGAAAAGTGACCTCTATATATAGGAGAAAGGCTAGGGTTTGCTGGCAGCCAAAGGAATGACAATACATAGTGGACTTGTCTTGTGGCAAAGTAATGCTTTTCTTGGACTTCTTCTGCCGATTTCCCTCTTGGATTGGGCTACGATACATAGTGGACTTGTCTTGTGGACTTGGAAACTCTTGATGATGGGCTTTGGTCCAAAGAACTCGCAGCATGCAACTAGCTTTATTGCACAAACCGACAGACTGCATCCGGCAGGCAGTGACCTTGTTGTATTGCAACTGGCATAACTTTTTTCTCAGTGCTCCGATTGATGCAATTCCAAGTCCTGGAGAAACTAGACTCAAAGATTTTTCTACCCATATAAGGCACATCCTCTGGTTTTGAGTGATGCATCATACAGAAATTCTAGAAGTCAGGACACAGTCCCAGAAAAATCCTGGTAGTCCCTGGATCGTTTTGCTCAAACTGCCAAGTTGAAACCATCTTTTGGGTGACATCCAAAGCTCCCATTGATATGAAATTTTGAAACAACACACACTAGCTTGCTAACTATATGTATACCAAATTTCATTAAATTTGGAAAAGGTTAAGTCACATTACCACGAGCCTCAATATCACGAAAAAGACATATTTGCATTATTTTCTCAGGTTTCTATACTTAGTCATTTTTCGGACAATTGAGCACATTTTTCCAAAACTCAATCAAAAAAAAACTAAACTATATTATGACTCTATCTTAGATAAATAAGAGTTAAACTAAGCATAAATGAGGGCATAAACATATTAATATCGTAGCACATTGTGCTCCTATCATATTTTATCTATTATGGACATGGTTTCCTGATAGAAAAGAGATTTACTTTCAAAGAGTTGCTTACGTACTGTCAATATTTTAATATGTTATAAGAAAAGAGAATTCAACTTCTTAATGAAAGCCTGATTTATGTCTGACTCAGCTTCAAAGAGGTGCTTTATGATCTTACAGTAGTGATATTTGAGTATGTTTTTCATTTTACTTTGTCAACAAAATTGTTCATATATCATTTATTTATACAAGGCTTGGTGTTAAAGTAGCCATTTGGAATTTTGTTTTGCTTAAACAAGTTGAGTATAACTCAAGTTTGAATCGATTTATTCCTCCCAGATATTTCAATTTTTATCTTGGCTTGTGATGACAATTGCTTTCTGTCCTAAACAACTAGCATACGTTTTGTTCTTATTCTATATTTACTTTCATGGTCTGCTATCATCATGTTTGACAGGACCCGAAGCAGATTTCACCCTGAAACCCGGATAAGGCCCTGCGGGGACTACCTTAAGATTAACTCTGTCGATAAATCGATAAGCCAGCCTTAAGATAGACAACCCTAAAACCTGCAACAAATAAAAACACTTCTAATTCCACTTCCAACCTCAACACCTGGAGCCATCTGCTCCCCAAACACAACCATCGCCACAGACAAACACAAAATCAAATTCATCTACTATTCAAAGGCTCACAGATAATCAGAGGAATCTAATACATTGTACTGGAAATACTAATTAAAAATTAAAGGATCAACAAATCCCACCAAGCAGAAGCAAAGACGACGATGACTATGCCTCGACTCCGAGTACTCTTGACCTCAAATAATCTAGTCTGCAAACTGGGCGATTTAAAACGAATGGCCCAGGAGAAAGTAAATTAAAAACGTTAGAGTGAGTGGATAAAAATAAAACAATTTAATATAATACTTTAAATGAAAGTGTCATATTACTTTCCCAATACTTTAGAAATAAAAACCACAATGCATGCCTTTAATAGAACGTTCCACGTTTTAAGAAAATCGTATTTAAAAATCAGCCCCGCTGATATATCAAATAAACAAATAATGATTTTGTTTATATATATATATATTCCAAACAATATACTTTTTGAAAATCAATTCATAATAATTTATGACCAATCCCATTGGTCACATAAAAACCTCAGCCCTGCTGGTTCGGAAATTTATTAAATAACAGAAAGTCTCATAGAGAAAATATTTCCGAAAATCAAATAATATAAAATCATGACCAATCCCATTGGTCATATAATAAAATAGGGGAACGTCATTACCACCATTTAATATTAAGCCTCCCAGGCTAAGGGTCGAGCCTCCAAGGCTCTGTATAGCGTCCTACGCTATGCCTGTATACGTCGACCACCGAGCGTGAATCTGACCTATGTGGTCAAGTCGTCACCTCGCATGGGATCAGGCGACTAAACGGGCTAGCATCAATATCTATCTGGACCCTGATATGGTGAAAATCCGAAAACAAACCGAAAACACATTTCCCCCTTTATATATTATAATCAGTACGGTCCCCGACCGCATATCTGAGGCTTATAATAATTATAAATAATGTAATAGCCTCCAATTATATTCATATAAATCCGACATATTCACTATGCCGTAAAATAATATCGAAAATTATATTTATAACGTCGACATGTCTCACATGTCGAAAATCATAAATGACAAAAATATAAAATCCCCGGAAATCTCATTTCCGGTCACTACCTTTATTTAAAACTTATTTAATTAAATAAATTGTATTTCAATAAAACGTAAACGCATGCATTTAATTTAAAATAAAATCCACTCACGGTACGGCCGAGCGTGCCGCTGTTCCGCGCTCTCGTCCCGTCGAGTAATTTCTCGATCTGTAATAGAGACGCGACTATAATTATTGTGGAATCTGGAATTTATCGTAAACGTTAAATTTACGGACGTCTTCACTCGCCTGAAATGTCCCAATTTCAAATTCTTATTATCGGTATTGGAATTACGTCTCAAATACCGAAACAATTTACGTCCAAATTTACTCAGGACACCCATCCCGAGTCCGATCCATTCTTTTACTGATTATCTCATCGTAAAACCCTTTTAATCAGTTTTTATCCTTTTTACTATTTACTATTTTACCGTTTTACTTTTCACTATTTACCCATCTTCAACCTCCCGCCGCCACCGGCCCCGACAGCCCCGCCACCGAGGCTAAAAACACCACCAAATCAACCCAAATTCACCCAACATCGGGGATGAGTCCCTGAGGTGGTGGTAATGATGTTGGGTGAATTTGGTTGATTTGGTGGTGTTTACTATTTACTGTTTTACCGTTTTACTTTTCACTATTTACCCATCTTCAACCTCCCGCCGCCACCGACCCCGACAGCTCTGCCACCAAGGCTAAAAACACCACCAAATCAACCCAAATTCACCCAACATCATTGCCACCACCTCAGGGACTCATCCCCGACGTCCCCGCCGCCAAAAACAGCCCCAGCCGCCGCAAACGGCGGCCGATACGGTGGCCCAGCCTCCCAATATCAAAATTCATCCAAATTTCAACCAATCAAACCTCAAACAACACCCAAACAACTCCTTACAACATCCTAAACACGAATTTAACCTCCAAATTCACCAAAAACACCAAAATCACAACCTCCACCGATTTGACCAAAAACCCTAGAAATTTCAAATTCTCAATTCTCCTTACCTGCTACGAATTGGTTCGATTCCTCACATACAATTGCTACACCAGCCGAGACCTTCGATTCCCGACCGGAATCTAGTCGAACGGCGGCCGGAGGAGAGACTTTCGTCCAATCGGAGGCGGACTGTTTCGGGCGTCGTATGGCCCAACGGGGACGAGCCCCACCGTGCCACTGCCACCCGAGTGACGAGGAGGAGGAGGCGGTCCCAACGGGACCGGTGGCGAGCCGAGCGGTGGCCGGATGGCGGAGAACCAAGGGCGGCTGCCCATGTCGGTGGAGCTCGAGCTGGTCTCGGGGGAGGAAGAGAAAAAGAAAAGAAAAAGAAAGGAAAGAAAAGAAAAAAGGAAAAAGATAAGTTGTCTCTTCGGGAAATTCATCCCCGCTATTTATACTCGTCAAAAAACGGCAATTTAACGATATGTACGTCGTAACTTTTTCACACAAACTCTAAATTGAACGTGCCACATGTCCACGAGCTCGTTTCAACGTCTTCTATCTCATCGAGAAATAAAATTCTCGGTCGGGTCAACTTAATAAAAAGTCAACCTTTAGAAATTTTGAATCGTAAAAACAATTACCGGAAATAAAAATAAAGTATAAAACTGTCAAACGGTAACTCAAGATTCGGGTCGTATCAATTCTCCCCTCCCTAAAAAAAAATTTCGTCCACAAAATTTGCCTACCTGCCAAAACTAAGGATGAGGGTACCGACATCTCACTACTCCTCCAGTTTCTTTGGTAGTTCCCGTTACTTTATGATTTACCTCAAACAATTTAGTCCTCCTGATCTAGACTTCCAACTGACTGCTCCTAGACAAACAAATCTTTCTTCGGGTTGATAGGTTGGGTTCTCAAGATATACAGAAGATCGGTAATTACTTATAGAGTATAGACACATGGAAAAACATCATGTATCTTGGATAACTTCGAAGGTATCTTTAATCGATAAACCACCGACCAATTTGTTGCGTAATTTCATGAAAGCTGATATATCTTGACACCTAGGGTTCACCTCTATTATCAGCGTAACTCTCTTAAGGAGAGTTGTGTATCTCACTTACCCCTGAACTGCAACTCACAAAACTCAACATATTCTCCAAGATCTGAATAGACATCTCTGTCTATTCACCCATTCAAATGTGCAAGGCAGTGTGCAAATATCATCGAACCAATAAAACTGCCTGCAATTCTTTCGAAACGTTATACCTACCTTGGGTGTGGAATACGCCAAACAAACAATCCAAAAATAATAATAATATGTTATTCCACACCAACACCGACAACTACCACTGAAATCCCAAAATTCTACCTCACACGTTTTACCTGCTATCACATCATTCACTAATGTCCCACTACTTTAGTCAGAAAATTTCTTAGGTGAGCTATTCAATGCTTTATCCTTCATATGGTCTCCGGATGATTCCTCGAATTGTGCTTCCCACACTAAAATAATTAGATCTCGTTTCAAATAAAAACTGACTTATCAAAGTCCAATCTCGTCCAAGGATAAAGCAACTCCCATCACGCACAGCTCACAAAAGAGTGGGACCTGAAGCATCATCAAATGTGACGGCCAACAAAGACTTCTGACCAGACACATCCGCTACCACCAATAAACTATATTCAAGAGACAATAGGGAATCTCTCGATTACCCAAATTCATTTTTATGACTAATGACCAACACCACCGCTCTTAGATCGACAATTATCGAAAATAGTATCGCAAGAAAATTTGAATTTCCAAATATGATATTAAACTTGAGAGAAAACATCTCAAATACCAAAAGATTTGTCGAATTCACAAAATAAACTTCACAACTTGAATTGCTCGAGTCAACAAATATTCAATATCCTCCATTAACTCATATCAAATAAAAGCAACCCTTGAAACATCAGTTTTTGTTATAAATGCTCCGGTCAGCGCCTCGTCCCACGAGAGCTAACACTACCAGAAAAATAGGTTTTGCCGACGAAAAAAAAAAAACGGCCGACGAAATGATTTTTCGTCGGCTATTCCCAGGAATGGCCGACGAAAATTTTTTTTCGTCGCTAAAAAAAAAATTCGTCGCCTATTCCCATAGAATGGCCGACGAAAATTTTTTTCATCGCTAAAAAAAAAATTTCGTCGCCTATTCCTATAGAAAGGCCGACGATTTTATTTTTCGTCGCTAAAAAGTATTTTTCGTCGGCTATACTATGGGAATAGGCGACGAATTAAAGTTTTCGTCGGCTATACAACTTTTGGAGTATGGCCGACGAATTTTACAATTTCGTCGGCTATAAGTCTTTATATTTTCAGATCTGGACACAGCAGCTGCTCATTCGAAAAAAACGGGAGAAAGAGTGAAAAATCGGTGGGGATTGTTGAAATCCGTCCTCTCTTACATTGTGAAGCTATATATAGGTACGTACATGTGTATATATGTTGATTTTGGGTTTTAGTTGATTTAATTTGAGTTTTAATATATATAGTGATTTTAATTTAGTAAGTGATTTTTTGTTTTGTTGTTGGTTTAGTGTTAGAATGTATGTATATATGTTGATTTTGAGTTTTAATTAGTATGCTTGAGTTGATTTTGAGTTTTAGTGATTTTGATTTATTAAGTGATTTTTTGTTTAATTAATTTGTTGTTGTTTTAATTAATATTTAGTGTTAATTAGAATGTATGTATATATATGTTGATTTTGAGTTGATTTTGAGTTTTAGTTTAATTATATGTTTTAATTTGATGTTATTTTAATTAGTGTTAAAAAAAAAATATATATATATATATATATGTTAATTAATAGTTGTTGATAGTGTAATTAACTTAAAAAAATGGTTGATATATAGTGTAACTTAAATAATGGTTGTTAATTAATGGTATATATATATGAGTTGATGTTGATAATATTAATATATATTGTAATATAAATGTGTTAATTAATTTCTTATTAATTAAAGTTATACATATATATTATTATCAGGCTATATATGGATCGGGATAAGAGTTGGATTTCGCTTCCAAGGCATGACCGACGATACACTACAGGAGTTGTGGATTTTTTGCAGTTCGTCCAGGAAAATGCACAGGAAGGGGATTACCATTATTGCCCGTGCAAGAAATGTAGGTGTCGCAGTGATATGTTTCGATTTCCGATTAGGACAGTATGGGAGCACCTAAAGAGTAATGGGTTTTGGCCGAAGTACACACGTTGGATATATCACGGTGAGCCATCATTAGATGGATCGCATGATCATGGGCAGTATTTTGAGGCGGGCAGTAGTAGTACATTCAACGATCCAACAATGGCATTCGTCAACGACGTGTTTCCTTTTGAAAGCGGTGTACGTGGGGAACAATATTATATGCAGGACCCGGTGCAGCCCTTCCCACAAGTTGTCAACACTGCCGCCTTTGACAAGTACAACAAACTGATTGCATTGCAACAGACCCCTGTGTCTTCAAGCTCTGAGAAGACAGTTCTTGAAAGTGTGATGGAGGTAATGAGGATTAAAGTCGAGACAAAAGGGAGCATCAGGCAAGTGGATGAATATCTACAGTACACTTCTTCGTTGTTGGAGGAGGGGCATCGTAATCCTACCAATCACCGTAAGGTCCGAAGTATCCTCAAAGATCTAGGGCTGTCCTACATTAAGATCCATGCATGCGCATTTGACTGCGTTCTCTTCTGGGGTAGAGATGCAGAAGGGAATGACCTTGCTAGCCTTGACGCATGTCCGATATGTCAGTCTTACCGATATAAGTTGACCGGAGCAGGTAATAGGAAACCTGTGAAAGTGCTTCGGTATTTTCCGTTGAGAGATAGGCTCGAGCGGTTGTACATGTTAGAAACCACCGCAAAAGCTATAAGATGGCACGGTGAGCGGGACGCGGGAGACGCAGATATCATGACACACATCTCTGACGGAGCGGCTTGGAAGCATATAAACAATGAGTTTCCTCATTTTGCGTCAGATGTCAAAAACGTCAGGCTCGGGCTCTCAACCGACGGTTTCAACCCTTTCGGCACCATGAGTCTTTCATACAGTATATGGCCGGTGGTTTTGGTACCTTACAACCTTCCTCCGTGGATGTGCATGAAGAAGGAATATAATATGTTGACGTTGTTGATTCCGGGGCCTGGTTACCCAGGTAAATGTCTCGATGTGTACATGAGACCATTGATTGAAGAGCTTAAGGTGTTGTGGGACGTCGGTCATCCCACTTTTGACAAGTACAAGAAGGAGACGTTCCAGATGCATGCCATGGTTATTGGTACCATCAGTGATTTTCCCGCTTATGGGATGTTGTCGTTAGGGGATACAAGGCTTGTCCAGAGTGCCTCAGCGATTATGGGAGCACCCCTCATTGCAACAAGATATCCAGAATGGGTCATCGTGTGTTCCTTCCGGCGGATCACCCCTGGCGTTACGAGTCCGCCGCATTTGATGGAACCGAAGAACACGGAGGTCCCCCCAGAAGATGGACGGGAAGAGAAATTTTAGCAGTGCTTAATGAGTACGATTTTGGGCCCCTCAGCAATCATCCCGATATTGTAGCTGAAATACCCAAAAGGCCTGAGGAGTACAAATTCTGGACACATAAGAGCATATTGTGGGAACTCCCGTACTGGTGTGAGTTGCTGATCCGTTACTTCCTAGACGTTATGCACATAGAAAAAAATGTTTCTGAAAGTGTCGTGGGCACAACGCTGAACTTGGAGGGGAAGACGAAAGACGGTCCTAAGGCTCGCCTTGATCTGCAAAAAATGAATATCAGAAAACCACTATGGTTGAAAGAAGGGAAGAGAAAAATGCCTCAAGCTCCTTACACCGTCAGGCCTGAGCATAAATCAGAAATTTTCCATTGGATAAGTCGGGCCAAGTATCCTTCAGGCTTTGCTGGAAATATAGCCAAGTGTGTAAATAGACAATTCAACAATCTTTACGGGTTGAAAAGTCATGACAACCATATCCTGCTACAACGTCTCTTCCCTGTTTTCATTCGACCGTTCCTTCCCCGTCACGTTGTGGAGCCGTTAGTAGCGTTGGCAAGATTTTTCCAGAAGGTATGCACACGGGAAGTGAGAAAATCTGCCCTCCGGGAAATGCAACAAGACATCGTTCATATCATGTGTAAATTTGAGATGATATTTCCTCCAAATTTTTTCGACATCATGCCTCACTTCATGATCCATCTTCCTCGGCAGTTGTTGCTTACCGGTCCTGTGCACTTCACTTGGATGTATCCGATGGAAAGGTACGTCTTTTACACCGTCTGTTAATTTCCTCATCCATATATGTGATTTACTATTAATGTACTATCATAACACTTTGAAAACTTGATTTATAGGCAACTTGGAGAATACGGTGGTTTTGTCCAAAACAGATCCGCACCTGAAGGATGTATAGCTGAAGCGTATATTGCGCACGAGTGCGTCACCTACGCGAAGCTGTATTTAGGAGGGTTACAGGAGAGCATACCGGAAGATGTACCTTCACAGTTCAATCTTTCCATACTATCCGACGATGTTGTAGTCGGTGGAAACCTGCCAGTTTCCTACAAGTTGACAGATTATGAGGTAGCCATTGCACATTGGTGGGTACTAATCAACTGTCCAGAAGTTCAGTTTTGGAAGGACATACATCTACGCTATGAAGGAGTAGCAGAGAATCGCGATTACCACAACCAGACATTCGCAGAGTATTTCGGCCGCTGGGTACGTAACTTCACCACTATTCTATACGTGTTTATATATTATTGTGTATAATTATTCATATTTACAGTTGATATATTCTGATGGTTGCAGATGAACCTTATTGAAAATGATCATCACCCTAACTGGTCGCACGAACTCAGACTTCTGGCGATGAAGCCGGTCTATGCCAAAGTTTATGCGACGTGCAAGGTGAATGGTGTGTTATTTCGATGTGAAGAGAGAGACCGCAGACTGAAAACACAAAATTCAGGGGTTATGGCACATGGTGGGGATGATGTGCCTGACTATTACGGTGTTCTCCATTCAGTTGTGGAACTGCATTATGGGGAAGGCATGAAAGTGCACCTTTTCAAGTGTAGATGGTTTGACACACGGCCGCAGAGCATGAAAACCGATCAGTACGGCATCACTTCTGTGAACACTAGTACATCATGGTATGAGGACGACCCGTTCGTTTTAGCCACATGGGTGAAACAAGTGTTTTATCTTGATGATCTCGCCAAGGGCGACCCGTGGAAAGTAGTCAACACTATCAACCATCGCAACATTTACCGGGCGTCTACACTTGGAGTGGCTGAAGAGAACGAGGAAGGGGGCGCCGCGTATCAAGAGCCCAACTCAAACGGTATTCCTGACTCCGATTTTATTCGCCTAGACAGGCCGGTGCGAAATCGACGTGAAGAGCCACTGTTTGTTGATGTTGATCCAAATGAAGAAACTAACGAGGACTCTAGCGGTGAGGAAAGACATAGATTACCCCTATCGAGCAATTCAGAAACCGAAGAAGACTCATCCGATGATTCCGATTACAATCCGGCGGATTAAGTAATTTATATGCTTTTGAGTTTTAGTTGAGTTGATTTTGAGTTTTAGTTTAATTGTGTGTTTTAATTTGATGTTATTTTAATTAGTGTTAAAAAAATAATGATGATGTTAGTGACACTTCGGCTAGCATAAGTCCTCTTTCTCGTGCTTCGATAAAAGGAAAACAGCATATCTGACGGTTTCTGGAGCTTCTGATCATCATTCTGTTTTGATAAAAACTCCGGAGAGCTTGGCATTCTTTTTTCCTTTCATCGAAGCACGAGAAAGAGGACTTATGCTAGCCGAAGTGTCACTAACATCATCATTATTTTTTTTATTTTGTTCATAGAATAGCCGACGAAAAATGCATCATTTCGTCGGCTATACTACTAATGGCCGACGAAAAGGTTAATTTTTCGTCGGCTATGCTTTTGTCGTTTTCTGTCAAAAAAATAAATTTTTTTTTTCATTACAAGTATGGCCGACGAAAAGGTTAATTTTTCGTCGGCTATAATCCTAATAGCCGACGAAAAATTCATTTTTTCGTCGGCCATACTTGTAATGAAAAAAAAAAATTATTTTTTGACAGAAAACGACAAAAGCATAGCCGACGAATATATTTGATTTCGTCGGCTATGATTAAAAAAAAAACAAAAAAATAACAGTTTCCATTTTCTATCACATTGAAAAAAAACCATTGCTTCATCATTCAAATGCAAAGGTGTCGTGAAATAAGATATGACCGAAATATTGAAATACGGCTACGGTTGAAAAATGGGAAGATTCCGACAAAATCTGTGTGCCGAATGTTGCGGTTTGCTGTAGAATAGGCGACGAATTAAAGAATTTCGTCGCCTATACTTAAGTATGGCCGACGAAATGCCTTTATTTCGTCGGCTATACTATCGGGTATATATTTTCCTCTACCCGAACCCTAGCCTCCATTTGCCCGATTTTTCCTTTCTCCTCCTCCTCCTCCAATCCGGCCCTCCTCCATCCTCCGATTCTCCTCCCTATTCCGTGCGCCGCAGCCCCTCCTCCTCCTCCTCCTCCGTGCGCCGCAGCCCCGGCCCTCCTCCTCCTCCAATCCGGCAGCCCCTCCTCCTCCTCCTCCTCCGTGCGCCGCAGCCCCGGCCGACCCTCCTCCTCCTCCTCCCAGTTCCGGCCGCCCCTCCTCCTCCCTGTTCCGGCCGATATCATCCCCCACCGGCCCCCCTCCTCCTCCTCCGATCCTCCCGATTCGGTATATACCTTTTTTTTTTTTTTTTTTTTTTGTTATTTAATTGTTATTAAATTATGTATTTGTTAATATATGTATATATTTATGTTAATTATTTATGTATTTGTGTATATTTATGTATATATTTATGTTAATTATTTATGTATATATTTATGTTAATTATTTATGTATATATTTATGTTAATTATTTATGTATTTATGTTAATTTATGTATTTATGTTAATTATTTAGATATAATTTATGTATTTATGTTAATTTAGATAAAATTTATGTATTTATGTTAATTTAGGTATAATTTATGTGTTTATGTTAATTTAGGTATAATTTATGTATTTATGTTAATTTAGTTATAATTTAGGTATTTATGTTAAAGTATGTTATTTTTAGGTTTTTATGTTAATTTAGGTAATTTTTGTAAAATTTATTTTAATTGTATAATTTAGGTGTAATTGTATAATTTATATGTATAAATTGGTTATTATATAAATCGGTAAATATTAAAATATGTTAGTATTATTGGTTATTCTATTAATTAAAATTTATTATTTAATATAATATAATTTAATATTAATTAATGTATTAATGCGTCTGGCTTTAGATGGCCGATGCATTTAGGCAGTTCTTCCGGGGAGGTCGTTCTAGATCTAGAGGTTCTGGAAATGCCGGGGGTTCCCCAGACTCCGAGAGGACGGCTAGCCAGCCTGAGAGGACCACCAGCCAGTCGCGGAGGAGTGTGGATGCAGCCGAGCCGCGGCGGAGTATGAGTGCTCGGCACCAGACCCTTCTTCAGGCGGGGCGGCCGCCGAGCACTTCACTTCCGCATGTCGGTCCCTCTGTGGCTCCGAGGTTTAGTCGGCAGCAATTTCACCAGGAGATAGCTGCCGAGGAGATAGCTGCCGATGTTCCTCCGGTTCGTATGCCTGAGTTTCATCGGGAGCCGATGCCGATGCCGAGTCCGACTCAGTCTGCTGGTGACTCGACTGAGGGGCCTACTCTCCCAAACTAGCTCTTCCTCCCCTACAACATTCCTGCGATACCCGAGGTCGACTATCAGGGTCGGCCCCAGTGGCCTGATATGCCTCAGTTCGTGAGTGCTGCGGAGGCATACCAGCAGCAGCCATGGGAGAGCCCTGACCTCCTGATTTCGGCGAGGAGAAAAGGAAAGTCGACGGCAACCGAATCATCGGGTTCAGGTAACATTCTATTTTATTAATTAAATGTTTTATTAAAATTAACGCACTAATATTTAATTTTATTAACCAATCGTCTTTATGTGATAGGGACAGCCGCTAGCAGTTCAACCCAGAGGAATACCAGAGGTGTCATCAGTTTTGACACGCTCAGGAGAACGGTTGACCGGAGCGGGAGGATCCGGATTAACGAAGGTCCTAATCAGGAGGTTGGGGCGAAAAAGAAACGCGACTACGCAAGTTGCGTGGGCGCACTGATTAGAGACAGAGTCCCTATGTTGTGGACTCGGTGGGCTGACGTGCCCGAAGAAATCAAGAGGGAGTTGAACAACGCCGCGTCGGTGAGTAAATAAAAAAATTTAATTTATTTATCGTAATATTTAAAAATTTTCGGTATTGTTATAATTATAAAACTAATAAAATATTATCTTTCAGACATACTTCGAGGTTGCGGAACACAAGCGGGATTGGGCGGACTCCGTACAGAACTCCAGGTACGTTGGGAATGTATTATCTTATAATTTGAAATATTTTATGATATTAATAATATTTCTAATGCACTTTTGTTTTTTTCGTAGGTTCAAAGAGTGGAAAAACGAGCTCCGTTCCCACTATAACGAGTACGACAACCGTGGTCGTATGGATACTCCCAGAGAGTTCATGTTCAGGGAGTACGAGTGGCGTTGGTTGAAGACCGTAGTCTTCGACAACCCGGTTATGATGGTAAATACTAAACTTAAATAATTGTTTATTTTATTAAAATTTTTATTATTAGTTTAAATATTTTATAATTATTTCTGTTATATTTTTTGATGCATTTTTCTAATATTTTATTATTTGTTTGAAGGAACGGTCTCGGATAAACTCGGAGAACCGCCGCCGTAACACAATCCCCCATCACGGCGGTTCAAGGCCGTTTGCACAATATCAGGAGGAGGCGCTCAGAGATCATCCTGATTGCAACCCGTACGTGGAGACGTTTAAGGTCGCTTATCCACAAGCGACAGAAGATTTCGTAAGTCGTTCATTAGGATTTTAAAATTTAAATTATTATTTTTACTTAACTATCGATTTGTTAGAATATTAATTTATTTTTCCCCGTCCAATTAGGAGCGGGTGACCCAGGCCGAACAAGAGGTGCTCCAGCAAATAGTTCGGGAGACACAACCGGACATCTCAGAGGCAGATATGGAAGAAGCCGTGCGCCGGGTCGACCGCACCAATGTCCAAACGGCGGCGAGGATGTTCAGCGCAGCCTTCCCACAGCGGTTCAACGAGTTCTACTGCCGGGGTTTGGGAGGTTCTGGACAAGGGCTCCTGAAGACCACTAAGGGAGCTCAACATAAGGGAGGCGGGGGGACCCAACATATGAGGAGGGAAATGCAGCGATTGGCCGCAGAATTGGCGACCTCGTCCCAGACGAATGAGGAGCTGCGCCGCAGACATCGGGAGTATCAGTTGGAGGTGGCCCGTTGGAGTGCTGAGTGCGCCAGAATTCGGCAATACAACTACCAGGGCCAGCAACAGTGGGTTTTTGACATGTTCGCGGCACAACAAGAAGGCCGTCCACCCCCGCCCGCGTTTCAGCTGTTAGTGGACCCTCCAATGCCTCTCGAGTTCGGTCAGGAGGATGACGCGCCTGATGCTGTAGATGACATAGTAGACTTTGGTTTAGGGGATGATTAGGGTTTTATATTTTATGTATATTGGAACGAATTTAATAAAAATTGTATTTAGACGTGTTTCTTGTTGGTGAAAATGCATGAATTGTTTTTGTGAATTGCAGCTTGCTTGGAATGGTAATTTAGAAAATAATTTAATTTTTTTTTTCCCAAATGCAAGAATAGCCGACGATTTTTGCATTATTTCGTCGTCTATAACAAGTATAGCCGACGAAATGTACCAATTTTTGTCGGCTATACTTGGTATGGCCGACGAAAATTGCCTTATTTCGTCGGCTATAACTAATTAATGCCTATTAAAATAGAAATATATTTCGGGGAAATAGCCGACGAAATTTTATTAAATCGTCGGCTATAGTTAAAACAAAATAGCCGACGAAATTCGTCGGCCATACTTAATGGATTTCGTCGGCCATACTCGAAAATAGCCGACGAAATTCGTCGGCTATTTCTCCCACGTTTGCCCGACGAAATTTTTGGCTCGTCGGCCATACTTCAGTATAGCCGACGAAATTTTTTTTTCGTCGGCCATTGGTATTACCGACGGTGTATTTCCGACGACTTATGGCCGACGAAAATTTCGTCGGTAAAGGGTATAGCC
Organism: Potentilla sterilis; assembly: GCA_963682095.1. Taxonomy (NCBI): domain Eukaryota; kingdom Viridiplantae; phylum Streptophyta; class Magnoliopsida; order Rosales; family Rosaceae; genus Potentilla; species Potentilla sterilis. Next base: position 28,683,766 of record OY821761.1, read on the forward strand.
GACGAAAAAATAGAATAGCCGACGAAAAAAATTTCGTCGGCTATTCTGCCGAATCTGGTAGTGTAACATGAGGATAGATTCAAATAAATGATTTATCCAACAAAATCATCAATACTAGTTTACCGAAAATAATGACTTCTCAAGTCATTTCTGGATCAGTAAGTGGTCCCACCACAATACGATCCCAAAAGAAACTCTCACAATGACAAGACGTCGTTTAACTTATAAGAATGCACATTACTCTTGACGCAACATTCTTTACACAAGCCTTGACTCAAAGCACTTCCTGAGTCAATAAGGAAAACCTCTTTCCCGTAAGGCTATACTATAAGTCACAAAATGAAACGTCTCGAATAATTTACCTGGCATTGACCTGCAAAACCAGTACGAAATTAAATATTTGTGACTCATCTTAGCGTCCTCGAGGTTCACTTCACTTAACAACGTCGCTTGATTTATTAGCATCCTCCGATTAATTCTTCTCTCATGTTGCATTCAATATCGCCAACCCTTGGTTTCGAGATATCTACATCTACGATCGCAACAATCTATGATGTAATCATTCGCACCTTTTACACTTGTCGAGTAAGGAACAAAACTGATATCTTTGCATGACACGTGTTTTGTGACTAACTAAATAGTCAACGTCAACATTCGCCATCAGTTAGATATATGCCTGACAACCAATAAGATATCGCTACGACAGTATCAGATAAAATTCTGATTGAAGTCTCAAAAATTGCTAAAAACAACTCTGGAGTTCAACAAATGCTTCTTGGAAATCACCGTTAGATCTCACTCTAACCACCACAAATAAACACCTGACTTCAATACGAACCAGAAGCCATTCACGGATCTTGAATAGAAATTACGGATCAAAAGTTATGACCCGCCGAAATCTCGTCGCAACTTTTTGAAAAAGAAAAGCACAAAGGAACAAAAGAATTAGCTAATCAAACATAAATATAAATATTTATAGAATGACCAGTTAAAGAAAGTCACTTGTCAAATTCTGGTGCAACTACCAGACTCTTCTCAACCGAATTACCGGTTTGACCATAGAATGGTCAGATGAATCCTCGATATCGGTATTTCGAGTACCACTCTAACTGCTCACGCGATATATCCACGCCACAAAGCCCAAGCCATGTTTCCTCGCAACATGGGGATCCCGAAGCCACAACGGCTAAAAATCAAATTTCTCGCCTCTCAGAATCACGAAGAACCTCCAATTTCAATTCTTCTCTGACTTCCCACGTTACATCTTTGCTATGCTCACAATTCTTCACCTCAAACTCCTTTCATCTCAAATACCACGTATTTCGACACAAATATCATTCTGGTTGGCTATTTCAATTCTTAATTTTTCATTTTTTCCCAATCTTGCGACCAAAGTCGTTAAGAATTAGAATTATTTATAGTTCTCACAATCACTACAAGGCACTCCAATCATTCCCTCATAACCGATATGCTCAACTTCAAAATAAATAGGTTAAGAGATTCACAGGTACTACACCTGTACCCTGTCATTAAGCGTCCACAGACTCACTTTCTCCACATACGCCAAATGCATTGGTCAATCCACAAAATATAGTTTAAGAGTGGCTCTAACACATACACGTAACAATCTGAAATAACATTCAGAATGTTACATATTCAATTTTTCCACTAATTACAGCAAAGTCGCCACGTCGACAATCACTTCACCTTAACCTTGTCAATATTTCCAAAACCGATCACTTTTAAAAGTTGCTCAAGAGCTAAGGCCACTGCCAGAATACAACGGAAATAAGAGACCAAAATGTCAACGCGTTGCCCTATCAGGAATAACACATTTGCATATCGAAAGAGATGGGGCCATAACATCAGAATTCGCAACTCGTAACCTGACACTAGAACGACAAATCAGCGTCAAATGCCCAATTGAATAGGTATAACCCACATACCTATTACATACGCAAGGATAACATCCTAAGAGGTCGACGTACTCGAGGCATAGTCTAAAAGTTAGAACTCAATACCTGGAATGTATTTTACATACTTAGTAATGACATTAGCACCAAAGAACATACGATGGCTAACCGCTGCAGTCGGACCATCAGTCAGAGGTACTAAGCATTACAAGAATATAAAATAACAGAATAGAATAGTACTCTACAGAGTACATGACAAGATACCAAGAATCTGGCTCGCACACTTAATGAATACACTAGCATCGAAGAGTATGGTGGAAATCCGCCGCGGTCAGACCATCACTCAAAGAATGCTAGGCGTCATCAAGTAGAAAATTACAACATGACACAAGGAAATGAAAAGACCTAATGCTCTGATACCAAACTTGACAGGACCCGCCCCGGATTTCACCCTAAAATCCCGATAAGATCATGTGGGGACCACCTTAAGACTAACTTTATCGATAAATCGATAAGTCAATCTTAAGATGGACAACCCTAAAACCTACAATAATTAAAACACTTCTAAATTCCAGTTCCATCTGTAACACCTGGAGCCACCTGCTCCCCAAATCACAACAACCGCCACAAATAAATACAAAATCTAATTCAACTAGCTCACAGGTAATCAGAGCAGTCTAACAAAATGAACTGGAATCACAAATGGAAATATAACAAGAAATGTAATATGAAAATAAAAGAATAAGGGATCACATATCCCACCTAGCGGAAGCGACAATGATGATGACTATGTCTCGACTCCAAGTACTCTTGACCTCTGATCACTACTCTGCACACTGGGCGATTTAAACCGAAGGGCCCAGGGGAAAGTAATTTAAAAACACGTTAGAGTGAGTGGATAAAATAATATCATATAACACTTTATATAAAAAGTATTATATTACTTCCCCAATATTTTATAACTGAAAACCACTATGCATGCATTTTTGTAAAACGTCCCACGTTTAAGAAAATCATAATAATTAATCAGTCCCCCTGATATCTCAAATACACAAATAATATGTTGTTTATACTTTCAAAATACTTTGAAAATCAAATAGTAACATACCACGACCAATCCCATTGGCCGAATCCCAAATCATTTTGTAGTAAAATCCAGCCCCACTGGTATATCGAATAATCAAATAAAATATAACTGGACCAATCCCATTGACCCATTCCCAAATATTCTTGTAATTAAAAATCCAGCCCCGCTGGTTCGGGAATTTATTAAATAAATGAAAGTCTCATAATAGAAAATATTCTCGAAACCCAATTAATATAAAATCAATCATGATCAATCTCATTCGTCATATAATAAATAAAATAGGGAAACATCATTACCACCATTTAATAGTAGCCCCTAAGGCTAAGGGTCGAGCCTCAGCTCTCTCTATAGGTTCCCCATGCCCGTACACGTCGACCACTGAGCGTGAATCTGACCTATATGGTCAAGTCGTCACATCGCTTGGGCTCAGGCGACTAAGCTAGCTAGCATCAATATATATCCGGACCCTGATATGGTGAAAATCTGAAAACAAAACCGAAAGTACGTTTCCCCTTATATATAAAAATCCGTACGGTCCCCGACCGCACATCTGAGGCTTATAAATATAATAAAATAGAATCATAGCCTCGAAAATATATATCACCGGCATATCTCATATGCCGTAAGATAATCTCGAAAGAGAATATATATATATAAAGCCTCGACATGTCTCACATGTCGTGAAATTCACAAATAGTGAAATCATAAAATCCGGGGAAATCTCATTTCCGGATAAAATTACGTATTATTCAAAAGTAATCTTAAATATATAACTCAAATTCATATTTCACAAAAATATTAAATTTATAAACATCAGAGTTATATATATATATATAATATCGAAAACTGATAATTCATTTCTTTGCTTCAACATTATAAAAATAAATTGCCTTTCATGCTTAAGGATGTATGCAATTAAAACAAACTGCATTTCATAAAATATTTATGCATGCATTATTTAAAATAAAATTCACTCACAGTACGGCCGAGCGCGCCGCTAATCCGATCTCTTGTCCCGTCGAATAACCTCTCGAACTGTAATAGGGACGTAATTATAATTATTACGAAACTCGGAATTTATTTATAATCGATAGATCTACGGACGTCCTCACTCGCCCGAAACTTCCAATTTTTCCTTTTTCACTTATCGGTATAGAAATTTCGCCTCAATACCGAATAATCTACGTCTGAAATTACTCAGGACACCCACTCCGTGTCCGATTAATTCTTTTCCTAGTTATTTCGTCGTAAAACCCTTTTAATCAGCTTGTAACCTTTTGACGGTAAGTCAACAGTAATAAACCAAGGTCAAACAGTAATTTGGAAAGTCAACATTAAATGGTCAAAGTCAAAATCATTATTTATCATTTACTTTTACTGTTTACCTTTTTACATTTACTATTTACCGTTTTACTGTTCACTATTCACCTTTTACCGTTTTACCTTTTTAGCTGTTACTATTCATCTTCTTCCTCAGCCGCCGGCAGCCGCAGCTCCGCCGCCCCGCCGCCGGCGCCGCCACTACAGTGGCCGAAAACATCACAAATCGAATCTAAATCGACCCAATACCATCGCCACCACTTCGGGGACTAATCCCTGTCGCCTCCGCCGCCAAAAATAGCCCCAGCCGCCTCATACAGGGGCCGACACGGCGGCCTAAAACCCCCAAATCCAAATTTCTCCAAAACTCACCCAATCAAACATCAACCAACGCCTAATCAACTCCATTCATCGTCCTAAACTCGAATTTAACATCCAAATCCAACAAAAACACCAATTACACAACTCTCCAATTCGGAATCAAAAACCCTAGAATTTTGAATTCAAAATTCTCCTTAACTGGGCTGAACTGGATCAATTCCTTTCATGGGATTGTTGCACACGTCGAGACCTTCGATTCCCGACCGGAATCGGGCCGAGCCGTGGCCGGAGGAGAGAGCTCCGGTTCGACTGTGTCGAACCAGCTCGGGCGGCGCACGGCCAAACGGCGGCGTTTCACGCCGCGCCGCTGCCACTGACGTGAAGAGGAGGCCGAGCCGGTACGAACGTGAACGGTGCGCCGGCCCAGTTCGGCCGGACGGCGTAGACTCGGCCGAAGGTTGGGCCGAGTCGGGGGAGAGGAGAGAGAAAGGAGAGAGAAGAAAAAGAAAAAGAAAAGAAGGAAAGAAAAGAAAAATTGTCGTTTCGGGAAATTTCCTCCCTGTTATTTATACTCGTCCAAAAATCGGACAACTACCGATTTTACATTGTAAATTTTTCGTGCGAACTCCAAATTGAGCATGCTACGTGTCCACGAACTCGTTTCATCGTCTTCTACCTCGTCATGAAATAAAATCCTCGGTCGAGTCAACTTATTGAAAAGTCAACCTTTAGAACTTTCAAATCGTAAAAACAATTCTCAAGGAGTAATAATAAAAGTAAAACAGTTAAACGGTAATTCTAGGTTCGGGTCGTATCAAAACTGACAGGACCCGAACCAGATTTCACCCTGAAACCCGGATAAGGCCCTGCGGGGACTACCTTAAGATTAACTCTATCGATAAATCGATAAGCCAGTCTTAAGATAGACAACCCTAAAACCTGCAATAAATAAAAACACTTCTAATTCCAGTTCCAACCTTAACACCTGGAGCCATCTGCTCCCCAAACTCAACCATCGCCACACACAAACACAAAATCAAATTCATCTACTATTCAAAGGCTCACAGATAATCAGAGCAATCTAATACATTGAACTGGAAATACAAATTAAAAAGTAAAGGATCAACAGATCCCACCAAGCAGAAGCAAAGACGACGATGACTATTAAAAACGTTAGAGTGAGTGGATAAAAATAAAACAATTTAATATAATACTTTAAATGAAAGTGTCATATTACTTTCCCAATACTTTAGAAATAAAAACCACAATGCATGCCTTTAATAGAACGTTCCACGTTTTAAGAAAATCGTATTTAAAAATCAGCCCCGCTGATATATCAAATAAACAAATAATGATTTTGTTTATATATATATATATATATTCCAAACAATATACTTTTTGAAAATCAATTCATAATAATTTACGACCAATCTCATTGGTCACATAAAAAATTCAGCCTCGCTGGTTCGGGAATTTATTAAAATCAGAAAGTCTCATAGAGAAAATATTTCTGAAAATCAAATAATATAAAATCATGACCAATCCCATTGGTCATATAATAAAATAGGGGAATGTCATTACCACCATTTAATATTAAGCCTCCCAGGCTAAGGGTCGAGCCTCCAAGGCTCTGTATAGCGTCCCACGCTATGCCTGTACACGTCGACCACCGAGCGTGAATCTGACCTATGTGGTCAAGTCGTCACCTCGCATGGGATCAGGCGACTAAACTGGCTAGCATCAATATCTATCTGGACCCTGATATGGTGAAAATCCGAAAACAAACCGAAAACACATTTCCCCCTTTATATATTATAACTAGTACGGTCCCCGACCGCATATCTGAGGCTTATAATAATTATAAATAATATAATAGCCTGAAATTATATTCATATAAATCCGACATATTCACTATGCCGTAAAATAATATCGAAAATTATATTTATATCGTCGACATGTCTCATATCACTACCAGAAAAGGGGTTATAGCCGACAATATGGGAAAAAACGGCCGACGAAATAGTACTTCGTCGCGCTATAAGGGGTCATAGCCGACGAATTACTATTTCGTCGGCCACATCGTCGGCTATAATATTATAGCCGACGACTGCCGACAAGTCGTCGGCTATAACTATAGCCGACGAAAAGTTTTTGGTTATAGCCGACGAGGAGGGTATTCGTCGGCTATAACTCTTATATCAGATCGGCCTTCTGCAGCAGGGAGCTCATTCGTCAATGAAATCGTCCAAAACGCTCTGAAATCGTCCAAAACCTCGGCCATAAGCTTGAAAGGTACGTATATTGCTGTGTGTGTTGATTTAGTTGGTTATATGCAGAGGTGTGTTAATTTAGAGTTTAATTAGAATAAATGTGTGATTAATTTGATATATATATATATATGTGTGTGTTGAGATGAGATTATTAATGGGTTGATATGTTGGTTAGATAGAATTGAAGTTTTGTTGAAGATCAGTGATTGATTGTTGATTTAGATCGGTGATTTTAGATGAATTTGATGAAAAAATGTATATATATATATTAATTAATTAATTTAATTGTAATTACAAATATATTGTTGGTATATATGAAAAATATATTGTGTTTAATTAATTAGGGAGATTGACGATGTTTTAATTAATTTAGGGATGCATGTGTATATATATGTGTGTGTAATGATCAATTTTTTAATTAATTAGTACGTACGTACATACGTGGTACGTGCATATATACATATCGACATATATATAGCTATATTTATTTCTTGAATTTACAGGATGGACAAGAGTTGGATTACCCTTGGAAGATGGGATCAGGCGTATCATGATGGAGTTAGGAGTTTCCTGGATTTTGTGATGGCTAACTGTGGAGACACTACACTTCATTATTGTCCGTGTAAAAAGTGCAAGTGTGCCACCCCACGACACCGGTTTTCCATAGAGACAGTGGAGCAACACTTGGCTAGATATGGATTTTGGGTCCTATACAGAAATTGGATTTATCACGGTGAACCAGAGTTTGCGGGTCCTCATAATCATGGACAATTTGCCGAGAGAGGGAGTTCCTCCAATGATCCAACAACGAACTGGATCAACGATATGTTTCCTCGTGAGAGCGGTGTCTTTGATGAAGCACCAAATGTGCAACTCCCTCCTCCGGAGATGGAGTGTTTCCCTGATATTGAGCCACTCGAGCCATTACCCCGATCTCCGGTCAACACAAGTGGTATGGAAAAGTACAACAACCTGATCGCATTGCAACAGACTCCGTTGTACCCCGGATGCAGTAAGACTGTCCTTGAATCTGTCATGGGAGTGATGAAGATCAAAACGGAGAACAAAGGCACTGTCAAATCGGTTGATGATTGGCTTCGGCTATGGGGTGGGGCGATGCCCCCCGGACATCGGCTTCCTACCAGTCATCATAAGGTACGACATATCCTTAAAGATCTCGGCCTTTCCTACATCAAGATTCATGCATGCAGATACGATTGCGTTCTGTTTTACGGGGAAGGACTTGCAGATCTTGAATACTGCCCAGTATGCAATACAGAGCGGTATAAGTTCACTCCTAAAGGGAACAAGAAAGCTGTGAAGATACTTCGGTACTTCCCGCTAATTGATAGGCTTGAGCGGTTGTTCATGTGTGCTTTCACGGCCGAAGCTATGAGATGGTGGGCTGAGAGGAATGTGCCTGACGATGACACCCTTAGACATCCCGCCGACGGAGAGGCTTGGAAGAAGAACGTGTTGGAGTTTCTTGAATTTGCATCAGAGGTTCGAAATGTTTGGCTAGGGCTATCATCCGACGGTTTCAACCCTTTTGGCAAGAAAGAGCTTCAGTACAGTGTGTGGCCAGTTATTTTGATTCCGTACAACTTTCCACCGTGGATGTGCATGAAGAAGGAATATAACATGCTCACATTGTTGATTCCAGGCCGCCCAGGTTATCCGGGAAAGTGTCTCGATGTGTATTTGAGACCCGTAATTGAGGAGCTTCGGTACTTGAGTCTGAACGGCCACCTGGTCTACGACCGGTTCAAAAATGAGATGTTCCGGATGCATGCCATGCTTGTTGGCACGATCAGTGACTTTCCTGGGAGGGGTATGTTGTCGGGCAGCGTCACCAGGGGTTACAGGGCTTGTTTAGAGTGCATGACTGTTGATTGCTCCAGTCCTCATTGCAGCAAGATTGTCCAGATGCGTCACCGTCGTTGGCTTCCGCATGACCATCCATTTAGGGACGATGCACAGGCTTTTGATGGGACTGAAGAAAGGGGCTGGGCACCGGAGCAATGGACAGGGGAGGAAATATTGGCAGTGTTGAATGAGTATGACTTTGGTCCGCTTAGCAATCATCCCGATGTGTTGCGCACGATTCCAGAGAGGCCGGATCGGTATAGGTTCTGGTCACACAAGAGCATCTTATGGGAACTTCCTTATTGGGCCAGGTTGGCTACCAGATACTACCTGGATGTCATGCATATAGAGAAGAACGTGGGTGAAGCCGTGGTTGGCACAGTTTTGAATTGGGAGAAGAAAACAAAAGACACCCCCAAGGCACGCGTTGATCTGAGAAATATGGGACTGCGGGACCATTTGTGGTTGAGAGAGGGCAGGAGCAAAATGCCCCAAGCTCCTTACACCGTCACCAGGGACCAGAAACATGAAATCTTTGGATGGCTGAGTAATGTCAGGTAACTTTTTATTAGGCATGTATTCCCTAAAGAATCCATCTGTTGTTGGACGACTATATATGCATGAAATCTAATTGTTGTTAATGGCTATGCAGGTATCCTTATGGCTATGCGGGTAACATAAGCAAGTGTGTTAACTACCGACACAACAAGATGTACGGATTGAAGAGTCACGACTGCCATGTACTGCTTCAACGCCTCTTCCCTATTTTCATTCGAGCGTACTTGGAGGATGAAGTGGTTGAGCCGTTGGTGGCGTTGTCAAGATTCTTCCAGAAGTTATGCGCTAGAGAAGTTAGAAAATCAGACCTCATGAGAATGCATGAGGAAATCGTTTTTATCTTGTGCAAGTTCGAGAGGATATTTCCCCCAAACTTCTTTGACATCAGGCCTCACCTGATGATCCATCTTCCCCAACAATTGTTGCTTACCGGTCCCGTACACTACACTTGGATGTATCCCATCGAAAGGTACATGTTATTCATAAATTTGATTTATACATGTTTTTAAATAAAAGTTGCATGCTCTTAACATGCACTTGTTAACCTTGCAGACAACTTGGAGAGTACAAGAAATATGTGCACAATAAATCTGCGCCTGAGGGGTGTATTGCTGAAGCTTACATTGCGCATGAGTGCGTAACGTACGCCAAGTTGTACTTGGGAGCGATGGAGGACCCCCCACAACATCCAAGTCGAGATGACCCCGAGTTCAACCTATCTATCGTCGCCAACTCTGTTGTACCATACGGAAGCTTCAAGAAGAAGGGTGTGGACAAGTTGCCTGACCATGAGGTAGGGATTGCCCACTGGTGGGTTCTAATAAACTGTCCGGAGGTACAATATTGGAAACGAACCCATCTTCACTGCAAGGAAGTTCGCGGTGATGTCGAGTACCACAACACGACGTTTGCAGACTATTTTCCACAATGGGTAAGTGTATAAATATATATATTAGATGGCTTTCTTTTACAGTTCCCTATTCTTTAATCATAAACACACCAACTGATTTGAGTTATATTTTTCAGCTCATGCAAGTGGCTGCGAGGGGTGGTCATACAAATTACTCAGAGGAATTGAGGTTGTTGTCGATGAAGCCGATATCTTCCACAGTCCGCCCAATGTGTGATGTCAACGGCGTTAAGTATATATGTGAAGCTAGAGACGGGGAACGCAAAACACAAAATTGTGGAGTGATGGTGGATGGTGCAGAGGGGGGCGTGGATTTTTACGGTGTCCTACAGTCAGTTGTTGAACTCATTTATGGGAACCGCATGAAAGTCCACTTGTTCAAGTGTCGATGGTTTGATACTAGGCCGCACCGCATACGGATCGATCAGTACGGCATACTTTCGGTGAATACCGCCACTAGTGTGTATGAAGACGACCCCTTTGTTTTCGCCACAGCGGCCAAAAAGGTCTTTTATCTTGACGATCCATTGAACAAAGGCACGTGGAAGGTAGTTAACCATGTGTCTCAGCGAGACATATACAGTGCTACCACACTTGGTGTGAGCACAGAGTGTCAAGAAGCCACCGCATACCAAGAGCCGGACGCCGGCGACATTCCGGAATCCTCCACCATCCGCGATAATAATGTGACGCCGGGCAGAGTGGTTCGACTTCCTAGGGGTCAGGTGCCCATGTATGATGTTAATCCGAATCGTCTATATCAGGCAGACGATGACTCAGACGACGAGTACGAGCACCGGTTGCCAGATATTAACTACTATACTACGTCTGACTCAAGTGATGAGGATGATTCTGATTATCATCCATAGTATACTATTTATGTATGTATTTGTGTACGATGGTGCATGCATGTATATATGAAAACATTTTTTGTCCTTAATTACCGTTTTCCGAATTTATGGGAAATTGTATTGAATTGTTTGTGCGATGTTCAGGAATTTATCAGGTGAAATAGGCAATTTTCAGGCCCTAAATGGCAAATTTTCAGAAAGATCAGCATTATAGCCGACGAAATGGACCATAATTCGTCGGCTATAATGCCCATACTTTAGCCGACGACTTGCAATTCGTCGGCTATACTGTAGCCGACGACTTGCAAGTCGTCGGCTAAAGTATATTGACCGAAACCAGACGTAGACCGTTCAAATGAAAATGTGTCGTGAAATAAGATATGACCGAAATATTGAAATACGTCTACGGTTGAAAAATGAGAAGATTCTGACAAAATCTGTGTGCCGAATGTTGCGGTTAGGTGTTTTTTACTTCCGTTTTCCTATGGGTAGCCTGGCGGTCGGTCAATATTTGGAGGAAAATTTTTATACGGTTAGTTGCGTCGCATCGATTTGAAACTATTCTCTGTTGAAGGTCAGGCCAAAAAACGTCATTTAGACGGGCCAATTGCCGTTTTAAAGCGTTTAGAGGTTTGACTTTGCAGTTTGACCGTCCCGATCGAGCCTTTAACGTTGTCAGATGTAGTTGGATTTTTTTTCATACATGTATTTAATCTTAACGGTGATATCTGACGGTTGGAATAGATTTTCCAAACTTTTAGATTCGAAATCGGAACATATGCACTAATGTTCCTTAACTTATTTACTAAGTGTTTCAGTGAATGTATAGTTTCAAATAGTTACTATACGTAGACCCTTCAAATGCAAAAGTGTCGTGAAACAAGATACGACCGAAATATTGAAATACGACTACGGTTGAAAAATGGGACGATTCCGACAAAATCTGTGTGCCGAATGTTGCGGTTAGCTGTTTTTTACTTCCGTTTTCCTATGAGTAGCCTGACGGTCGGTCAATATTTGGAGGAAAATTTTTATACGGTTAGTTGCGTCGCATCGATTTGAAACTATTCTCTGTTGAAGGTCAGGCCAAAAAACGTCATTTAGACGGGCTAATTGCCGTTTTAAAGCGTTTAGAGGTTTGACTTTGCAGTTTGACCGTCCCGATCGAGCTTTTAACGTTGTCAGATGTAGTTGGATTTTTTTTCATACATGACTATAGCCGACGAATTAAAATTACATCGTCGGCTATAGTCCTTCGATTTAAACCGAAACAGAGCGCGCCTCCCTCATTTTCTGCTAACCCTAAATCCCTAAATCCCCACCTGCTGCAGCCGCCCGCCCCTCCCCGACGCCGACCGACCCTCCCCCTCCCTACCCTCCCCCTCCCCGCCCCCTCCCCGTCCTGCCCGACCCCTCCCCGACCCGAAACCCCCTGCCGCCGTCGCCGCCGCACCGCACCACCGGTCCTCGTCCAGACTGCACCACCATGTCAGGTAGTCCCGATCGAGCCTCATTTAGGGTTATTATTAATTTTGTCGAATTTTGTGAATTTTAGGGTTTTTGTGAATTTTTTGTGGAATTTAGGGTTTTTGTGAAATTTATGGAATTGTGTGGATTTTTTGTTAAATTTGTTAATTTTGTGGAATTTATATACTAATTTTGTGGATTTTTTGTTAAATTTACGGTTTTTATATACTAATTGTGGAATTTTGTTGAATTTATATACTAGTATACTAATTTATATACTAATTTATATATAATTAGGTATAAATATTTTGTGTAATTTTTAGGAATATATATATATATAATTAGGTATAAATATATTTTTCGGAATATATATATATATATAATTAGGTATAAATATAGTTATGTATATATATAATTAGGTATATATATATTTAAAAAAGTTTTTTATTTTTTTTGTGAAATTTAAGGAATTTTGTGTTATATTTCGGAATATATATATATAATTAGGTATAAATATATTTAGGTACGTATATATATAATTAGGTATATATACATTGAATGAAGTTTTTAATTTTTTTGTGGAATTTTTGTGCAATTTATGGAATTTATATACTAATTGTGCAGGAAACCGCCGCGCTGTAGACCGATGGCTTAGCAGACCGACCGAGAGCGACCCCGACGCTCAGGCAGGACCCAGCCGTGGGGGGAGCGGATCCAGCGGTCGTCGGAGCCTAGGCCGGCCTATGAGTCGACGAGAGGAGACCTTGATGGGATTGATCCCGAGCGATCCACGTGGGGGCTCCTCGTATGAGTCGACGGGAGCGGGCCCTGACTCGAGTGTCGGAGGAGGACGCAGAGCCACCCGACCCCAGTGCACTTCAGTACTGTTCCAGGATCGGCAGCCGATCCCACCGCGCGCCGATCTGGACCCTCCAGATATGCTCCCTGTCCCCCCACAGCGACAGCGTCCACAGCTACGGGGCCCACCGTCAGAGGGAGCAGGCCCCTTAGGGTCCACGCCCCGTATGTCCCCGCCATCGGGGATGTACATGGTCCAGTTCCTCCCTGCCATCCCCGAGTACGACGCCAGGGGGAGGCATAATTGGAGGCACGACCGGCCCCACGAGATTCCCTGGGAGGAGGCCTACGTCTACAGGCCTTTCGACTCAGAGGACTGCCGCGGCCTGTGGTGTGTTCGTGAGAAGGACAAGCAGTACAACGACGCAGGTAATTGGTTAGTTTAATTAATTATTTAGATTATTTAATTAATTATTTAATTAGTTAGTTTAAATAATTATTTAACTATGTATTCATTTTAATTATGAAACAGGCGTCCTCGTAAATAAACCCCCGGGGACGAGACGGACCAGAGGGCCAGCGAACATGTCAACCCTGGAGAGGGAGCTGGCCAGTGGGATCAGGGAGATCCTACCCGGTCCCGGTGAGGATGGATGCCCGATCGAGAGGAGAGACACCACCGCCAAGTATATCAACGCGACGGCTCGTGCGGGACAGGGTCCCACTGTTGTGGCCCGACTGGGGCTCTGTGCCGGATGACATCAAGGCGCGAGTGTACAAATCACTGTCGGTGAGTTAAATCGTATTTTTATTATAGAAAATAAACATTTATGAATTCAGTCCTTATAACTATATAAAAATATTTTCTAATTAATTTATAATATTGCAGCAATGGTTTAGAGTCCATCCTACCTTGGACTGGTGGAGAGACGAGCAGCTGAAGAACAGGTTATGTGTTTCGCTTTTTTTTGTATAAATATATTTATTGGCAGTGTACGAATATATCTAACAGTTGTGTTTTGTTAATATAGGTACTCCGAGTGGAAGAACGAGCTGTCGACGCACTACAGGACGTACCATGTGGAGCAGCGCTTGGGGCGAGGTGCAACCCCCCACGAGTTCCGGTACAGGGAGTATGAGTGGCTATGGCTGGTAGCCTACTCGGTAAGAAAATTTAGCCTGGTAGTATATAACTTTTTAATGTTATTTAATAATTAAATTATGTAGTTACTTAATTAAATTAATTAGTTAGTTAGTTAGTTATTAGTTATTAAATTAAGTTAGTTGGTTAGTTACATAGTTAGTTAGTTCGTTACTAAATTAAACTAAATTAAATTAAATTAAATTAGGTAGTTAGTAAGTTAGTTAGTTACTAAATTAAATTAGTTAGTTAAGTAGTTACTAATTAAATTAAATTAGTTAGTAACTAAATTAGTTAATAATTTTATTTTGGTTAGTTCCTAATATTTTAATTTAGTTACTAATTTATATTTGCGTTTATATGTTCGTTCTTATAATACAGAAAATCTCGCGGACGAACAGCGACAACCGCAGGAGGAACGAGCACCCCCACCACGGCGGCGCCCGCTCCTGGAGGCAGTGGGCAGAGATGGCGAGGAGGGACCGACCGCTGAGGCCGTTGTCGTGGATTCATGCGCAGATGTATCCGGGGCGTCCCGACCAAGTGGTAAGTATTCGCCCATCTTCAATAAAACTGTTTCATTAAATTAATTTATATATTTTTTTTTTAATTCGTTTATTATATTTTCTTGTCAATTAGGCGGAAATAGATGCGGAGACCGACGCGATCACCTTCGGGATCGCGCGAGACACCCTGGGAGACGGGGCGTCCGACGAGGCGATCGCAGAGTTTGCCTCCACGATCGACACCCTTGAGCCGCGCTTGACCTCTCAGATCATGCACGCGGCGGTAGGGACGGGGAACAACTACTTCTACCAGAGAGGCCTAGGCGCGGCGGGAGATGGGGTTCTCAAGTACACGCCGGCCAATCCCAGCACGCAGCGTGCGGCTTCGACGAGAGGAGACTTGCAGACGCAGCTGCAGAGGACTCAGGCGGAGTTGGCGAGGGCGGTGGAGGCGCTCCAGCAGGCGGAGTTGGCGAGGGCCGCGGAGGCTTCGGCGCAGCAGGCCAGAGACGCATCTGTGGCGGAGATGTACCGATGGATGCAGCAGTCTTGGGAGGCCCAGCAGGCTGGACTCCAGCCCCCGCCTCCGCCACAGATGCCCCAGTTCGTCGTCCCCACTCCCCCCCCCCCCCCCCCCCGCATCGGAGTACGCCAGCCGATCAGGACAGCCATAGCCACCGGAACTCGAACGATCCGGTCGACGACGCTACGCGTTTAGGGGGTGATGATGAGTAGATAGATGACTAGTTAGGGGGTTAATTTGTACAGTATGTAGGATATTAGGGATGGATTGATGTGGATATTTGTTGGATATTTGTTGGATATTTGTTTGTGGATTTTCTGCAGCTAAACCGAAGACGAAGTGAAATTGGGCCCGAGTTAAATTTTTTAATTTTTTTAAATATTTAGGGGTTATAGCCGACGAAATGGACCATATTTCGTCGGCTATACCCTCCCGGCTTCCGGCAAAAAAAAGCCGTTCCTGGTACCGGCGATTGTTATGGCCGACGATTAATTCGTCGGGCCTCGACTTATAGCCGACGATAGTGTCGTCGGCTATGCCGGACGTATAGCCGACGATAGTGTCGTCGGCTATACTTCGGGTTAGGGGCAATTACTTAATTGTTGAAGCCGACGATCTTGTCGTCGGCAATGTTCGAAGTATAGCCGACGACGCTTTTTTCGTCGGCTATACCTGGTGTTTTATAAGCCGACGACTTACCCCGGGTGTCGTCGGCTATACTATAGCCGACGGAGCATTCCCGACGAGAGAATAGCCGACGATACTTCGTCGGCTATGACTATAGCCGACGAATTAATGGAAACGGCCGACGAGATGGCGTCGTCGGCTATGACGCCTTTCTGGTAGTGTATGTCGAAAATCATAAATGACGAAAATATAAAATCCCCGGAAATCTCATTTCCGGTCACTACCTTTAATTAAAACTTATATAATTAAATAAATTGTATTTTAATAAACGTAAACGCATGCATTTAATTTAAACTAAAATCCACTCACAACACGGCCGAGCGTGCCGCTATTCCGCGGTCTCGTCCCGTCGAGTAACTTCTCGACCTGTAATAGAGACGTGACTATAATTATTGCGGAATCTGGAATTTATCGAAAACGTTAAATTTATGGACGTCTTCACTCGCCCGAAATGTCCCAATTTCAAATTCTTATTATCGGTATTGGAATTACGTCTCAAATACTGAAACAGTTTATGTCCAAATTTACTCAAGACACCCATCCCGAGTCCGATCCATTCTTTTACTGATTATCTCGTCGTAAAACCCTTTTAATCGGTTTTTATCCTTTTTACGGTAAGTCAACAGTAACATTTACTGGTCAAACAGTAAATTTAGAAAGTCAACAGAAAATGGTTAAAGTCAGAATTACCATTTACTTTTACTGTTTATCTTTTACTTTTACTGTTTACCATTTACTTTTACTATTTACTGTTTTACCGTTTTACTTTTCATTATTTACCCATCTTCAACCTCCCGCCGCCGGCAGCAGCAGCGCCGCTACCATCGCCGCCGGCAGCTCCGCCACCCTGGCTAAAAACACCACCAAATCAACCCAAATTCACCCAACATCATTGCCACCACCTCAAGGACTCATCCCCGACGTCCCCGCCGCCAAAAACAGCCCCAGCCGCCGCAAACGGAGGCCGATACGGCGGCCCAGCCTCCCAATATCAAAATTCATCCAAATTTCAACCAATCAAACCTCAAACAACACCCAAACAACTCCTTACAATATCCTAAACACGAATTTAACCTCCAAATTCACCAAAAACACCAAAATCACAACCTCCACCGATTTGACCAAAAACCCTAGAAATTTCAAATTCTCAATTCTCCTTACATGCTATGAATTGGTTCGATTCCTCACACAATTGCTACACCGGCCGAGACCTTCGATTCCCGACCGGAATCGAGTCGAACGACGGCCGGAGGACAGAGTTCCGTCCAATTGGAGGCGGACTGTTTCGGGCGTCGTACGGCCCAACGGGGGCGAGCCCCGCCGTGCCACTACCACCCACGTGACGAGGAGGAGGAGGCGGTCCCAAGGGACCGCTGGAGAGCTGAGCGGTGGCCGGATGGCGGAGAACCAAGGGCGGCTGCCCATGTCGGTGAAGCTCGAGCTGGTCGCAGGGGAGGAAGAGAAAAAGAAAAGAAAAAGAAAGGAAAGGAAAGAAAAAAGGAAAAAGAAAAGTTGCCTCTTCGGGAAATTCATCCCCGCTATTTATACTCGTCAAAAAAGGACAATTTAACGATTTTTACGTCGTAACTTTTTCACACAAACTCCAAATTGAACGTGCCACAAGTCCACGAGCTCGTTTCAATGTCTTCTATCTAATCGAGAAATAAAATTCTCGGTCGGGTCAACTTAATAAAAAGTCAACCTTTAGAAATTTTGAATCGTAAATACAATTACCGGAAATAAAAATAAAGTATAAAACTGTCAAACGGTAACTCAAGATTCGGGTCGTATCAATGTTGCTATAAGGTTTGTTGGGATTTGTTACAACCTTACGTTATTTGGTCTTTACAAGCAAAAATTTTCCAGGAAAATGTTACATGTTGCCAGGTTTAGCCCTTTTTTCAAAAAGAGGAGATTGTTGAATAATTCTTTTTAAAATATTTGCTACTGAGTTAGATATAACTGGAGCAGTCATTATCTTTAGAAATGCGTGTTACTGTTGTCGTTGGATTAATCAGTGTTTCGGGTTTATCCTCACGTCATTTCTCGTGGGACGAGATGTTGACAGGCTACTTTAATTAAATTGAGGTTTCGAGAATCTTATTTTTGGAGGAATAGCATGACATCATTATCTCTCATCCTTCTTCTGGGCAAGAACGTAAATTTCGGGGTCAAAATTTTTATAAGGAGGGGAGAATTGATATGACCCGAACCTCCAACTAATTTTGACCGTTTTATTTTTTATTATTACGTTCCAAGAAATTTTTATAACTATTTGAAAGTTCTAAATGTTGACTTTTAATGACTCGACGAAGAATTTTATTTCTCGACGAGATAGAAGACGTTGAAACGAGTTCGTGGACATGTGGCACGTTTAATTTGAAATTCGTGTGGAAAAGTTACGACATAAAAACCCGAAACTTGCCCTTTTTGTTCGAGTATAAATAGCCGGGTTTATTTTTCCCAAAAAGGCAATTTTTTTTTTCCCTTTTTATTTCTCTCCTTTCTTTCTCTTTTCTCTTTCTCCTTCCCCGATCGGCCCGACCCCGAGCCGCTCCCTGACTCCACCCAAATCCGTCGTCCAGCCAAACTGGACCGCCGTACTGGTCACGTTCGAACCGGCTCGGCCTCCTCGTCACGCCTGTGGCAGCGGCACGGCGATGTTCGCCACCGTTTGGCCGCGCGACGTCCCTGAAGATCGGCCACCGACCGAACCAATCTCCCTCCTCCGGTCACCAATCGGCCCGATTTCGAGAGGGGAAAGGGAGACCTCGGCCTGCACGTCAACTCCATGGAAGGAATTGACTCGAATCAAAACGGGTAAGTAGAAATTCAAAGTTGAATTTCAAGGGTTTTAGGATTTTCGGTAAAGGGTGTTTAATTTGTTGGAATTGGTGAAATTGGAGTTGGAAATCGTGTTTAGGAGGTTGTTTAGAGGCGATTAGCTGGAATTGGAATTCTGATTAGTTGATTTTTGTGAAAATTGGAGGTTGTATAATTTGGACCGCCGTTTGGGCCACTGTCCGCGGCGGAGGAGACCCCCAATGGAGGGAAAGGCGAAGGGGATGAGTCCATGTGGTGGTGGTGATGCTGATGTGAAAGTTTGGAATCGATTGGAGGTGTTTTTGGCCTCCTGTGGCGGATCTGCCGGCGGCGCTGCTGCTGCCGGCGGCGAGAGGAAGAAGAAGATTTTTGAATTATGTTTTAAACACGTCTTTGTTACAGGTCGGGAGGTTACTCGACATGATGACAACAGTAAGCTTCCCTAGCCAGGTCAGGTCAGAGTCATCACATTTTCTCTATGAGATTTTCTGTTATTTAATAAATTCCCGAAAGGGTTAGGATTTTTATGTGACCAATGGGATTGGTCGTGAAATATTATGAATTGATTTTCAAAAGTATATTGTTTTGATTATATATAAACAAAATAATTATTTGTTTATTTGATTATTTTAGCGGGGCTGATTTTTAAATACGATTTTGTTAAAACGTGGGACGTTTTATTAAAATGCATGTCCTGTGATTTTATTTATAAAACATTGGGGAAGTGATATGATATTTTCATTTAAACTATTATATTAAATTATTTTATTTTATCCACTCACTCTAACGTTTTTAATTTACTTTCCCCTTGGCCTTTCGTTTTAAATCGCCCAGTTTTGCAGACTAGTTTATTTGAGGTCAAGAGTACTCGGAGTCGAGGCATAGTCTTCGTCATCTTTGCTTCCCCTTGGTAGGATCTATTGATCCTTTATTTTTCTATTATGTATTCCTAGTTCTTTATTAGATTGCTCTGATTACCTGTGAGTTAATTGAGTTGTATTTATGTTTTGAATGGAAGTTGTTTGAATTTGGGGGAGCAGGTGGCTCCTGGAGTCAGGATGGTCATTGTAGAAGTGTTTTCTTTTTGTCTGGTAGGTTTGGGTTGTCCATTTTAAGAGAGGTCATGCCGATTTTTCGGTAAAATTTCTCTTAAGATGGTCCCCGCAGGACCTTACCTGGGTTTCAGAGTGAAATTCGGTTCGGGTCCTGTCAAAAAATCTCTAGCCAAAGCTCTACCAAAATTTCCAAAAATCCTACACCAAACACAAACCCGAGATACATCTCCACCTTCATCGAAAAATCTCAAACTGTGCCGCCATCAGCCTCCATCGGATCAACACAAATTGCTGCCCCAAAGGTGTTTATAAAGTGTGATCTACCCCCTACTCTCGGTTTGTAATAGTTTTGTGTAGCTATGCTTAGTTTTGTCTATGAAACTTGTATGAATTTTTGGTTTCAATTTGCATGTCTATGTGTGAAACGATTTGAAGTTTGGTTTTATAATTTGTATGTTAAATTCGTGTTACAACTTTTATTGTGGGATTTAAAGGTTAAAATTCGGATTGCATGCTATTTAGTAAGTAAAATTTGTAACAAGATAGTAACTAGGTAATTGGCAAAACATGTTAATTTACGTTCAAAATTGTGCTTCGTTAGTTCTTTATATTCGTGTGCACAAAGGTTGGTATTCTATGCAATTACAATGTGTGGGGTATTGATCTCATTAGCCGAAAATAATATAGACTTAGTATACGCTGCATTTCTTTGTGTGTGTTGTTGGCTAGAGTAGTTTAAAGAACTTACTTGTTTAATATGAAGTGTGACGCCTTACATATTAACTTGTTTCCAATTAAAAAGACTTTGTGCTTATTTGCTAGCTAGTAAACGTGTCTACGCTGAGTGTCATGTAAACCGGTTAGTAACAAGATTATGATTATACGCTGAATTAATTCTAAATTCCTGAGAAGTCTATTAACGATTAGATAACCGCTGCGGCCTTAATTAGAATTGGGACTAAGTCGAGTCTAGATCACTTTTTCAATGCTTGCCATGAGTCTTGTTTCTTGATTGTTGCATTTTTTGATTGTTTTTGTGCTATTACTTTGTGGAAGAATGTTGACCAACTTGTACACAGTAATATAGGATTATTTTTTATCTTTAATTCAAGCCTAAGACATTAGAGGCAGCTTTGCTGCCAAGCCTCTTCTCCCATGATTAACGTGTGCATAGGTAAATACTTGTTAATATTTCGACTAACATTCTCATGTTTCAGGTACTCTCAATACCCGACTTAGAACGATCCCTACTTATCATATACTACTAACGTTTCTTGTCGGGTTTATTATTGATGCTCGCTTAGGCGACTTTCTAAGACCCGAATCTCGAGTTACTTTTTGGCAGCTTATCTTTTATTTTTACATTCCGATAATTATTTTTACGATTCGAAAATTCTAATGGTTGACTTTTTATAAGTTGACTAAACTGAGAATTAATTTCTCGATGAGTTAGAGGACGTTGAAACTAGTTCGTGGACATGTGGCACGTTTAATTTAGAGTTCGTGTGAAAAAGTTACGACGTAAAAATCAGAAATTTGCCTTTTTTAGACGAGTATAAATAGCTGGGTTTAAATTTCCCAAAAAGGGAAGTTTTTCTTTTTCCCTTTTTCTTTCTTTCCTTTTCTTTCTTTTTTCTCTTCCTCTCTCCCCGACTCGGCCGGAGCCCACTGACCCAGTGCCGCCTTCCGCTGAACTCCCCCGTCCGGCCACCGTTCGGCTCGCCACTGGTCCCGTTGGGACCGCCTCCTCCTCCTCTTCACATCGGTGGCAGCAGCACGGCGTGGTTCACCGCCGTTTGGCCTTGTGATGCCCAAGACCAAAAGCCCCCGATTGCACAAAGCTCCCTCCTCCGGCCGCCGTTCGCCTTAATTTCGGTCTGGAATCGAAGGTCTCGGCCTGTGTAGCAATTGTGTGTGAGGAATCGATCCAGTTTGAACCAGGAACGGAGAATTTTGATTTCAAAATTCTACGGTTTCGGGTTATTCTTGGTGGGCTGCAAAGATGGTGTTTTTGATGCAATTGGAGGTTGAATTCGTGTTTACGATGTTGTAAGGAGGCGATTAAGTGTTGTTGGATGTTTGATTGCTTGAATTTTGATGAATTTTGAATTTGGGGAAATTCTGCCACCGTATATCGGCCGCCGCGAAGTTTTTGGCGGTGGGGGACGACGGGGATGAAGTCTTGAGGCTATGGGGATGAAATTTAGTTGAGTTGGGACTGATTGGGGTGTTTCTGGCCACTGTGGCTGAGTTGCCGGCTGCGCTGCTGCTGCCGGCGGCGAGAGGTAGAAGAAGGTAAAAGGTGAAAAGTAAAACGGTAAAAAATAAATCAGTAAATAGTAAATAGTAAAAGTAAAAAGTAAACATTAAAGGTAAATGATAAATTGTAATTCAGACTTTGACCATTTACTGTTGACTTTCAAAATTTACTGTTTGACCAGTAAATGTTACTGTTGACTTACCGTAATAAGGGTAAAAGCTTATTAAAAGGGTTTACGATGAAATAATCAGTAAAAGAAGGGATCGGACTCGGGATGGGTGTCTTGAGTAATTTTGGACGTAAACTGTTTCTGTATTTGAGACGTAATTCCAATACCGATAACAAGAATTTGAAATTGGGTTATTCGGGCTAGTAAGGACTTCTGTGGATTTAATTTTTTATAATCCAATTCCGAGCTTTGAAATATGTTATAAACACGTCTCTGTTACAAGTCGAGAAGTTACTCGACGGGACGAGAACACGGAATAGCGGCACGCTGATAGGAGCACAATGTGCGACGATATTAATATGTTTTTGCCCTCGTTTATGCTTTGTTTAACCCTTATTTATCTAAGATAGAGTCATAAATTAGTTTAGTGTCGTTTTGGTGGAGTTTTGAAAATATGTGCTTAATTATCCGAAAAATGACTAAGTTTGAGAAATCTGGAAAATAATGCAAAATATGTCTTTTTCGTGGTTCTGAGACGAGTGGAAAACTATCTTATCCTTTTCAAAATTTAAGAAATTTGGTATGCATATAATTGGCTTACTAAAGTATTTTATTTCAAAAATTCAGATCAATCGGAGTTCAGGAAGTCAACCAAAAGATGGTTGCAACTTAACAGTTTGAGCAAAATGATCCAGGGACTTCCAGGATTTTTCCTGGAACTGTGTCCTGATTTCAAAAATTTATTTCGGACGTTTCACTTGGAATCTGAGGAAGCCCTTTTAGATGGTGAAAGCTCTACGAGTCTAGTTTCTCTGAGACTTGGAATCGCATCAATCGGAGCATGGAGGAAAACGTTATGCCAGTTGAAACGCAACAAGGTCACTGCCAGCCGATTCCACAAAGTTTCTGCCTCTTTTCCTTTGTTTCTGTTTTCGATGGACATTTTGGCACACAATTTCATATTTGAAGATTGTCCAAGCTTATTGGAGGATAGAGGAAAACATCAAGCTAAGGCAATATGGAAAAGCATGAAGAATGAAGCAATCCTAGTCGAGCTAGGAGAATGTTGCCGGTAGGCAAGCATTGCTGCCGGTTCTGTGTTCTTGACGGTTTGTGCATTTTTCATGGATCAAAGTTCATCAAATGGAGTTGTCAAGTCCACATAAGAAGTCCATGAAGATATGCAGCCCAAGCTTTGAAGAAAATTCAGAATTAAAGTCCAAGAATGCAATGCTTTTCCCACAAGGAAACATATGTCAACTAGGAAAAGGAATTCTCATTCCTTGTGTTGCCGGCAGCCCTAGGGTTTTTCCCCTATATAAAGCCAATGAAATCTCAGAAAAAGCTGTCACATCCTAGCACAATTCACAAGCCTTAAAGCTCTACCAAAATTTCCCCAAAAATCCTACATAAAAACCCTAGTCGAAACACATCATCCACCACCATCTCACCAAGTTTCTGCCAAAACTTGTACCTACTGCCGAGCAGCCATTCAGTCCTTCATCCACCGGATCAACACGAGTCGAAGTCATCAAGGTGTCTACAAATTAATATGAATTTAGTACACGCTGCGTTGCTTTATTTGTATTGTTTTCACAAGGGGTGGAGTAGTTTAAAAGAACTTGCTTGTCTAATATGAAGTGTGATGCCTTGCATGTTAACTTGTTTCCAATTAAAAAGACTTTGTGCCTATTTGCTAGCTAGTGAACGTGTCTACGCTGCGTGTCATGTAAACCGGTTAGTAACAAGATTAGGATTATACGCTGAGTTAATTCTAAGTACATAAGAAGTCTAGTGATGATTAGATGACCGCTGCGGCTCTAATTTGAAATTGGAACTAAGTCGAGTCTAGATCACTTTTTCATTGTTTGCCGTGAGTCTTGTTGCTTGAAAGTTATTTGTTTTGATTACTTTTTGATGAGTGCTTGTGTGAAAGATGTCGACCAAACTTATACATAGTAGTTTAGAGTTTCATTTCCTGCATTTTATTTTCGTGCCTAGCTTTAGGGCAGCCCTATGGCTGCCGAACCTCTTTCAATCCCCCTTGATTTCGTGTGAATATGTATATATGTATTTAAGTGTGACAATTATGTGCATATATGTGTTGTTTTGTGTTAACATTCTCATGTTTCAGGTACCCTTAATCCCCGGCTTAGAACGATCCCTACTTGCTCATACTACTAACGATGTTTTGTAGGGTTTATTATTGTGTGTGTGCTTAGGTATTCATCACACGCTCGGCCGTACAGTGAGTGGATTTTTATTTTAAATAAATGCATGCATAAATATTTTAATAAAATGCAGTTATTTTAATATATGATTTCAGAAGCATGTTGATTCGTATAATTTTATGATAATGACATTTAAAGTAAAATATGGATTTGGGTTATATATTTACTACTAGTTTAAGTATTACGTGATTTTACTCGGAAATGAGATTTCCGGAAATAGTATGTTTTAATCATTCAAAATTTGAACATGCTGAATAAGTTTTATGTGTATTTAAATGTCAAGACCGAAAATGAGATTTTCGGAGATTTGATGTTTTCGTATTTGTGATTTTACGACATGTGAGACATGTCGATGTTGTATATATAATTTTTCGATATTATTTTACGGCATGGTGGATATGTCGGATATATATGTATATTTTTTTAGGCTATTATACTATTTATGATTATTATAAGCCTCAGATGTGCGGTCGGAGACTGTACTGCTTACGATATATAAGGGAAAGCGTGTTTTCGGTTTTGTTTTCGGATTTTCACCATATCAGGGTCAAGATATATATTGATGCTAGCTAGCTTAGTCGCCTGATCCCATGCGAGGTGACGACTTGACTACATAGGTCAGATTCACGCTCGGTGGTCGACGTGTACAGGCTTAGCGTGGGACGCTACAGAGTCTTGGAGGCTCGACCCTTAGCCTGGGAGGCTTAATAGTAAATGGTGGCAATAACGTTCCCCTGTTTATTATAGGACCAATGGGATTGGTGATAGGAGCACAATGTGCGACGATATTAATGTGTTATTATCCCTTATTTATGCTTTGTTATGTCTATTTAGAGTAAGATAGAGTCATCATATAGTTTAGTGTCGTTTTGGTAGAGTTTTGGAAAAATGTGCTGAATTGTCAGAAAAATGACTAAGTATAAGAATCTGAGGAAATAATGCAAAATATGTCTTTTTCGTAATACTGAGGCTTGTGTTAAAGTGACTTATCCTTTCCCAAATTTGATGAAATTTGGTATACATATAGTTGGCAGGCTAAAGTGTGTTGTTTCAAAACTGCAGATCAATTGGAGTTTGGGAAGTCACCCAAAACATGGCTGTAACTTGGCAGTTGAAGCAAAACGATCGAGGGACTACCAGGATTTTTCTGGGACTATGTCCTGACTTCCAGAATTTATGTACGACACATCACTTGGAACTAGAGAACGTGCCTTATATGGATAGAAAACCCTATGAGTTTAGTTTCTCCAGGACTTAGAATCGCATCAATCGGAGTACAGAGGAAAAAGTTATGCCAGTTGCAATGCGACAAGGTCACTGCATGCTGAGAAAACCAACTTCCTGTCTGCTTTCTCTCTTCTCTGTTTTTGACGGACATTTTGGCATTTGATTGCATATTTGAAGATTTTCCAAGCTTAACACAAGATAGAGGAAGTCATCAAGCTAGAGCAAAATGGAAAATTCGAAGAAGGAAGCATTCCTAGCTCGGCTAGGAGAAGGCTGCGATAGGCAAGCATTGCTGCCGGTTATGCATTGTTTCCGATTGGGGCATTTTTCATGGTTCAATATCCATCAATGGAATCTTCCAATACACATGACAAGTCCATGAAGTTATGCAGCCCAATCCATGAAGAAAATTCAGAAAAAGAAGTCCTAGAAGAACCAAGAAAGTAATGAATCAAAACCTTATTCAACAAGGTTTTGTTTTGCCGATTGCAACTAGGATTTCTCCTAGGGTTTTGCCGGCCTCTCTCCTATATATAGAGGTCACTTTTCCACAGACAAATCATCTCATCTCAAGCACAAGTACTAGACAAAAACTCTACCAAGTCTCACAAACACCAAACCTCAAACACTTAGTCAAAAACCATCTCCGCCATCATCCAAAATCAATTTCCTCCACCCTTGCTTTTCTGCCAAGCAGCCAAGCAGCAGTCCACCACACTGATAGGAGCACAATGTGCGACGATATTAATATGTTTATGCCCTCGTTCATGCTTTGTTTAATCCTTATTTATCTAGATAGAGTCATAATATAGTTGAGTGTCGCTTTTGTAGAGTTTTGGAGAAAATGTGCTTAATTGTCAGAAAAACGACTAAGTAAAGAAATCTGAGGAAAAAGTGCAAAATATGTTGTTTTCGTGATTTGGAGGCCTGTGTTTGACTGACTTATTATTTTCTAAATTTAATGAAATTTGGCAGGCATATAATTGGCAAGTTGGATCGTATTGTGTCAAAAATTCAGATCAATTGGAGCTAGTGAAGTCACCCAAACGATGGCTGCAACTTGGCAGTTTGAACAAAAGTCACCAGGAATTTGAGGAAACCCTTTTATATGGAAAAAGCCCTATGAGTCTAGTTTCTCCAGGACTTCGAATCACATCAATCGGAGCCCTGAGGAGGGAGCTATGTCGGTTTGAATGGACGAAGGTCAAGTCTGCCGAGAGAGAAAACCTCCGCCCGTTTTTAGTGCTTTCTGTTTTTCTACATCAAAAGCTTGTCCAAGACTATCATTGAGGAGCTACTATACATAATGATGCATTAAGAAGTCATCCTAGCAAGGGCCAAGTCGAAGAACAAAGGAAAAGAAGTTATCCCAAGTCAATTAGGAGAAGAATGGAATCGGCTAAAGAAGGTTTGTGCTTTCCCGGTCTATCTAGGGAAGCTTTCGGCTGCCTCTTGGATATTTTGTTCAACAAATATTGAGTCCAGTCCGTCAACAAGTCTATGATGCATTGATCCATAGAGAAATCGGCAGAATTAATGAAGAAAAGAAAGAAGAGATCGGAATGGAAAAGAAGAAAGAAGAAAACCTAAACCGAGTTCTACTTGGATTTGGCTTACGAATGTGGACTGAATTCCATTCTTTGTGCAAGATAATTGGCTGAATTAATTCATGGAAAACCTAAGGATATATTGTTCAATTATTCAGCCATTATCTTGATGATTTTCGGCAGAAAATAGAGGAAGCAAAATCGCAATAAATCCTGATTAAATTCGGCAAAATTCCTGTGCACGTCATTCAACTTCCACGGACTTTCCTGGACAGCTCACTTTGAACCAGATAGTGAGTCTTAGATGGATGGAAAGCTATGGGAGTCTAGTTTCCAACCCAATTGGAATCACCTCAATATCTATTTTCTAGAGAGAGATATTCCGTTTCTATCACACAAAGGTCATTCTGCCGAAAATAGTTCAACTCGGATTTGAAGACTTAAAGCTGCCAAACCTCTTCCTCCTTTGTTCTCCTATATATATAGCTCTGTTTTGTACAGAAAATTCATCTCTTCTCTCTCACAAAAAGTTGCCGAAACTCTGCCAAAATATTACCAAGTCTTATACAGAAAATTGCCAAGCCATAATCACCATCACCACCTCCAAAATACCATTCCTTTTCCCAAGCTTTCATCCGATTCACCACTCTTTGCCGAATTGCTTCCAAGGTTCTTCTTCAAAGTGTGATTCATCCTCTTTATGGCTTGTAGTATTTTCTGTATTTTGTACGAATTCATGTTGTATAATACTATGGATTTTTGGTTTTGTGGTTTTGTATTTCAAACATGGAAATCGGATTGTATTGGTTTTGTTTATTTGATTTATGAACATGGATGTGTAGCCGATGTGTGTATATGAATAGGGCAGTAGTATTTTCGGTTGATACTTTGATATTATTTGATTAACTTTCATAAGTTCGTGCATCACAAATTGTGTGCTTGAGGGCTGACTTTGTGGCTTCTCCTTAGGTGCCAATTTCACTTACCAAAATAATTTAGATTGCATCATACGCGAAGTTGTTGTGATTTAGATTGTTTAACTAGGGCTGTTATAACCTTGAAAAATTGCAGGATCGAATATGATGAGTGACGCCATTACATGTTTGTATGTCTCCAATTCGGCTTATTGTGCTTATGTGCTTCTTGTGTTTAATTTCTACGCGAAGTGTCTTTAAACCGATTAGTACCATGTTTAGGATTATACGCGAAGTTAATTCTAAATACTTGTGAAGTCTTAACGATTAGATGAACTGCGAAGGGCTCTAATTAGAATTGGAATTGAATAGGTTAAAGAGGATTCGAAAATTTCTGCCTTGTTTGTGTATGCATGTTGGTTGTATTTCATGAGTGAGTCTTTGCTTGTTTTTGTGTGGAGAAGTTGATCAATTGTATATAATAATTTAGATTTAATTTTGTAAAATTCAGTAGGTGTTAGATTCAAATATTAAACCCCCAATATGATTTTGTAATGCTTTATGTGATTGAACACCCTGAATTTCCCCGGATAGAATGATCCCTACTTGTTCTTGCTACAATTGATACAAAAAGGGTAATATGTGTATGAAGTTATTTTGCAGGTACTTTGTGCTTGGATAAATAGCTCCATCACACACGATTGAAGCTTCTCAAGGTTCTTAAAGTGTGATCCAATCCCTCTATGGCTTTTGTATTTGTTCTAGTTTGGTTGTATTGTATGAACTTGTTTCGATTCTTGGTTTTTCTTGAAACTATGTATGAACCGATTCTTGTATGTTATATATGGTTTTTCTGAATTTTAATTTGTATGATTTGTATGTTAAATAATTAGGTCAGTAGGTATTAGATGCATGATTAGGACTTTAAATCGGTTAGAACTAAGGTGAAGAGCATGAAAATCGGTATTTAGTTGTGTCTTGAACATAATCTAGGTGCTAGGTTTAATGTGCTAGAGTAATAACGAACTTGGCGTGAGGAAACATTTCATTCCCTTCTCGCTTTACTAGATAAAAGAAGGACAAGCCCGACGAAGAGGTATTAGAGATTTTCCAGAAAGTGCAAGTCAACATCCCTTTGTTGGAGTGCATTAAGCAAGTGCCTAAGTATGCTAAGTTTCTTAAAGAGCTATGCACAGCAAGGAGGCATACGAGGGAGACTCGTGTGGTTACAATGAGTGAAACGGTGTCGTCCGTTATTCAAAGGAAGTTGCCACCAAAGATGAAGGATCCGGGAAGTTTCAATGTGACTTGTGTGATAGGCAATACTCGATTTGAGGATGTGATGTTGGACTTGGGAGCTTCGATCAATGTCATGCCACTCAATGTGTATCAAACGTTGAGTATAGGGCCACTCAAGAAGGACAATGTCATTATACAACTTGCGGATCGCTCAAGCAAGTATCCGGAGGGCTATGTTGAGGATGTGCTTGTGCAAGTGAACCAACTAATATTTCCCGCATTTCTATGTTGTAGAGATGGAGGACTCACCGGTTAATAGCACTCAATTGCTACTTGGCCGACCATTCATGAGGACGGCACGCACAAAGATAGATGTTGCCGAGGGCAACTTGACAATGGAGTTTGATGGTGAGGTGATCAAGTTCAATGTTTTTTATGCCATGAAATTCCCTATTGCCGATTTGAAGGAATGCCGAGCCATAGACGTTTTGGAGGAGGTCGAGCAAGTTATGTCGACCTCGCTTGATGCATAGCAATTAGCGATTGAGCGAGGGGTTGGTGTTGACAAGGAGGAAGTACGAGTTGAGGTAGGGGATGATGCCGAGCCATGCATAAAGGAAGTGGTTGCCGAACTCAATGCAGCCCCTATGTATACAAAGAACTCGTTCTTGTCAATTCCAAGTGCCATAACCAAATTTCGACCAAGTGTGGAAGAGGCCCCAAATTTAGAATTTAAAGAGCTCCCTAGTCACTTAAAGTATTTGTATCTTGGAGAAGAGGACACTTTAACGGTTATTGTGTCTTCATTGCTTAGTGAGAAGCAAGAAGAAGGATTAATTTGTGTGCTTAAGAAGTACAAGACCGCTATAGGTTGGACCTTGGCGGATATCAAGGGAATAAGTCCTACAATGTGTGTTCATCGTATCTGGCATGAAGAATGTGCGAAGCCAACAAGGGAAGGGCAACGTCGACTCCACCCGCCAATGATGAAAGTCGTCAAAGATGAAATTATCAACTTACTTGATTGTGGTATTATTTACCCCATCTCGGATAGCAAGTGGATATCACCCGTGCAAGTAGTTCCCAAGAAGAGTGGTGTAACGGTTCTGAAGAATGAGAAGAATGAGTTTGTACCACAAAGGCTAGTGACCGGTCATAGGATGTGCATCGATTATAGGAAGCTCAATGCAACAACATGGAAGGATCACATGCCTTTGCCATTCATGGATCAAATGCTAGAGAGGTTAGCCGGCCACAAGTATTATTGCTTTCTTGATGGCTATAGTGGATACAACCAAATCGCCATACACCCGGATGACCAAGAGAAGACTACTTTCACATGTCCATTTGGTACTTTTGCTTATAGGAGGATGTCATTCGGACTATGCAATGCACCCGGTACGTTTCAACGATGCATGTACAACATCTTCTCCGACTTTATTGAAAGTAAGATTGAAGTTTTCATGGATGACTTTAGCGTATATGGACGCAACTTCGACTCATGTTTGGAGAACTTGGAGGAGATACTTGAAAGGTGTGTAGAGACTAACCTTGTACTTAATTGGGAGAAGTGCCACTTCATGATGAATCAAGGTATAGTTCTTGGCCATATCATATCCGAGAAGGTCATTGAAGTTGACAAAGCTAAGGTGGAGTTGATACAAAGTTTGCCGAGCCCTAAGTGTGTGTGTGACGTGCGAAGCTTCCTTGGACATGCCGGTTTCTATAGACGATTCATCAAAGACTTTTCAAAGGATGCTAAGCCAATGAGTGAGCTACTACAAAAAATGTGCAATTTGTGTGGAGTGAAGCAAGCGAGCAAGCCTTCATTCGGCTCAAGGAGAGGTTATGCTCGGCGCCAATTCTTGTGTCACCAAATTGGGAGTTGCCATTTGAGTTGATGTGTGACACCTCGGATTATGCCATGGGAGCCGTTCTCGGCCAACGTGTGGACAAGAAACCGTGTGCAATTTACTATGCTTCATGGACTCTCAATGATGCTCAACTCAACTACACCACAATGGAGAAAGAACTCTTGGCGGTAATTTTTTCTTTGGAAAGATTTCGATCATATCTTTTGAATTCCAAAGTCATTGTTTATAGTGATCATGCCGCCTTGAGATATCTTATGACAAAGAAGGATGCCAAGCCAAGGCTTATTCGATGGATTCTTCTACTTCAAGAGTTTGACATTGAGATCAAGGACAAGAAGGGAGTAGAGAATGTGGTGGCCGATCATTTGAGTAGAATCATCAAGGAGGAGGATCGGCTATCCTTATTGGAGAGTTTTCCGGATGAGCAACTTTTTCGGATCGATGCAACAAGTGCACCTTGGTATGCAGACATTGCCAATTACCTTGCATGCCGCCACTTTCCCCAAGCCATGCCGAGCCACTTAAAGAAGAAAATCAAGAAACAAGCTTGACACTTCTTGTGGGATGATCCGTACCTTTGGCGGCAATGTGGTAACCAAGTCATTCGATGATGTGTTCCGGAAGATGAGCATCAATCCATCCTTACCTTTTGTCATAGTGAAGCTTGTGGTGGGCATTTTGGCCCAAAGAAAACGGCATTGAAGGTTCTTAATTGTGGTTTCTTTTGGCCTACAATTTTTAAAGACTCATTCATGTTTTGTAAAGCATGTGATAGATGCCAAAGAATGGGGAACATTGGAGCTAGAGACCAAATGCCGCTCACGCCAGTCATTGAAGTAGAGATTTTTGATTTATGGGGCATAGACTTTATGGGACCATTCTCTTTAAGCAAAGGCTTCCTCTACATCTTGCTAGCAGTTGATTATGTGTCAAAATGGATAGAAGCCAAGGCCACACGCACCAATGATTCAAGGGTGGTTGCCGATTTCCTCAAGACCAACATCTTTTCACGTTTTGGAGTTCCAAGAGTCTTGATTAGTGATGGAGGATCCCACTTTTGCAACCGCACCATTGAGGCCTTATTGAAGAAATATGGTGTCACACACAAATTTTCTACACCTTATCATCCTCAAACAAGTGGCATGGCCGAGGTAAGCAATCGAGAGATCAAGCAAATTTTAGAGAAAACTGTTGGACCTTCAAAGAAGGATTGGAGTGATCATTTCGATGATGCTTTGTGGGCGTATAGGACTGCATACAAGACACCAATTGGTATGTCTCCCTTTCGGTTAGTTTATGGCAAAGCATGTCACTTACCGGTTGAGCTACAGCACAAAGCATGGTGGGCCGTTAAAACTTTCAACATGGACATTGATGAGGCATGCCTTCATAGGAAGCTTCAACTTAACGAACTTGAAGAAATACGGAATAAAGCCTATGATGCCGCTTGGATCTATAAGGAAAAGACTTGAGCTTACCATGATAAGATGATTCGAGGGAAGAAGTTTCAAGTTGGACAAAAAGTTCTCTTATTCAACGCACGACTTAAATTTTTTCCGGGCAAGTTGCGATCTCGTTGGTTTGGACCATTCATTGTTAAACGAATTTTTCCTCATGGTGCCATCGAGATCTAAAGTGCAGTTTCGGGAGATGCATTTAAAGTCAATGGGCACCGTTTGAAGCCTTATTTTGAGCCCTTCCTCAACCCCACGATCGAAGAGCAACTTGTGCGAGACACGCAGCCCGCAGCCCAGCCAACCGACACAGCCTCACTGCCACTTCCTGCCGCACCACAACAAGCTGCCGAGAAGCAGTTTTCTGCCGAACTGCCGGTTGCTGCAGCTTCAGCCAATACAAGCACGTGTCCTGCTGCCGACATGAATACGCAGGAGATGCCGGATACGAGTCCAGTTGTCGAGAGCACAAATGTGCAGCCTGCACGCCCAGCTGCAGCCAATTTTGCCGATACGAGATCTTCTGCCGATACGGAGGCAACATGCCATCGACATCTTCTTGCATTACTTGCTGCCGAGCTTCAAGTGTTTGGAACATAATGAACACATGCATCAACAATGGTGATGAGTCTAAGCAATGGACTATAAACAAAAAGCGTTAATTGGGAGGCAACCCAATTTGATCAAAGAAAAGTGAAGGAGCCATCACCGAGTGTTTGCAATTTCTTACCCCTTCTCTTTTTCTTTGGTTTGTGATGATATGTTGGAATGTCTTAGACTATTGCATGCTTAGGAAATTCGTTGATATAGTTTTGTGCTTACATTGAGGACAATGTAATTTTCTAAGTGTGGGGTGGGACAACGTATTCCGTTTATGTTTTTGATTGTGTGCTTAGTATAGAAAAGAAAATTCAGAAAATTGTAATACAAAAATAGAGTGTTTAAATTGTTGTTTTAGGATGCCCCGAATATGTCAATAATGTTTTTCTCCTCTTTGCATACATAGATGATAGTTGTGCATACAATTAAAATTGTGAGTTTCATGGATTATGTGCATTGGTAGGAGCATGCAGGACTTGTTGATTCATAAAGCATGCATGTTTTAGCTAGTTTGTTTCCATAATAACCTATGTGAGCTTTAGAGCCAATTTGCTTTCTTCTTGAGCGATAAAAAGATAAAATTCGATAGATTTACAGGAAGCATGAAACCTCATAATTCTTTGATTATTCGATGATTATATGTGATAGCTTTATGGACTCTAATATTGCTAGAACTCGCTCTTGTGATTTTTGAAACTTGATAGTCATGAAAATTGCTTTGATTTTGAAAAGGATTAAAAACGTTATATTAGGACTACCACCATTCCCAAATAAAGCATGTGCCCTATTTGTGCCCGTCGTGGGACTCCTTAGAATACCCCTTTGAGCCTACATTGAGCATTTTCTTTCATCACCCTTATTTAAATTCCTATGCTTTGAATAGTTATATCTACACCCTTGTCCGCGAGACTTGGCAAAAAGTGTGAAATCGATTTGGAGTTTTGGTATAGAGTGATGTATGAAACAAGTGTGGGGTAGACTTAGCTTGAAAATTGTACGAAAAAAAATTGTATGTGAACCGTGGCTTAGAAAAAGAAAAGAAAAAAAAAATTTCGGACCAAGAAAAGAAAAGAAAAATATCAAGTCCGAGAAAAAGAAAAAGAAAGAGGCACGGTTTTGATTGAAAATTTGCTAAGTCTTATTCCTTGAATAAATGTTGTGAGCTTGGAGTTTAGTTCATATTTGAAGGTCTAGCATTATTAAATTTTGACCTTTGTCCATGTTTATGATGTTTCGGGAAGTAAAGAATGAAGGAAGGGTCCAACAAGATAATATTCGACCCTTGGAGTGAAGCCATAAGGAGGATCAAGAATTGTCAAGTCTTGGTGACGTTTTTAAGCACCACTTATCCTAAAATTCCTTCCCTATGTTGTCGAGCCCCATATTTTTATTCCCCTATAACATTTTCATGATTCTTTAAGATGGCATACTTTGATTTGTGGAGATTTTCTCAAGAGTTGAGCATATGGTTTTGGTCCATTCGTGCATATAATTATTATATGAGGTTTTTCCTTTAAATTCTATTCACAAAGTGCTCTTGTTTCATGACATATGCAAGTTACTCTTCGTAATTCATTATCTTTCTCTTGCATATACTATTGAGTGAATAGCCATGCTTCGAGTGAAAAGAAGAGAGTATGCCTAGTGAGGAGGTCGGATTAGCTTAACATGTCTACATGCTTACTTTTTGCTCTTATATGTTTTTATTGATGTTGCATGTTCATGAAGCTTGGAATTTTCGTGCTTAGCATTCTCATGCATTAACTTGAAAGCTATGTGTACATACGAGCCTGAGACAAATTGTTAGGGGCAATAGTAGTTTGAGTCTTAGTTTTAGTTAGTTTTGCTAAGAGACTAGCAAAGGATAAGTGTGGGGTAGTTGATAGCAGCACAATGTGCGACGATATTAATATACGTATGCCCTCGTTTATACTTTGTTTAACCCTTATTTATCTAAGATTGAGTCATAATTTAGTTTAGTGTCAATTCGGTAGAGTTTTGGGAAAAATGTGCTTAATTATCCGAAAAATGACTAAGTTTGAGAAATCTGGAAAAACTAAGTCTTTTTCGTGATTCTGAGACGAGTGGAAAACTAACCTATCCTTTTCCAAATTTGTTGAAATTTGGTATGCATATAGTTGGCAAGCTAATGTGTTTTTTTTTAAAAAAAATTCAGATCAATCGGAGTTCGGGAAGTCACCCAAAAGATAGCTGCAACCTTGCAGCTCGAACAAAGATCACCAGGGAGTACCAGGACTTTTCCTGGTACTGTGTCCTGACTTCCGGAATTTTTGTATGAAAAATCACTTGAAACCAGAGGACGTGCCTTATATTGATGAAAAGCTCTACGAGTCTAGTTTCTCTGAGACTTAGAATCACATCAATTAGCACTACCAGATTCGGCAGTATAGCCGACGAAAATTTTTTCGTCGGCTATTCTATATTTTCGTCGGCTATACCCTTTACCGACGAAAATTTCGTCGGCCATAAGTCGTCGGAAATACGCCGTCGGTAATACCATTGGCCGACGAAAAAAAAAATTTCGTCGGCTATACTGAAGTATGGCCGACGAGCCAAAAATTTCGTCGGGCAAACGTGGGACAAATAGCCGACGAATTTCGTCGGCTATTCTCTTTTAACTATAGCCGACGAATTAATAAAATTTCGTCGGCTATTCCCCCGAAATATATTTCTATTTTAATAGGCATTAATTAGTTATAGCCGACGAAATAAGGCAATTTTCGTCGGCCATAACAAGTATAGCCGACGAAAATTGGCACATTTCGTCGGCTATACTTGTTATAGCCGACGAAATAATGCAAAAATCGTCGGCTATTCTTGCATTTGGGAAAAAAAAAATTAAATTATTTTCTAAATTACCATTCCAAGCAAGCTGCAATTCACAAAAATAATTCATGCATTTGCACCAACAAGAAACACGTCTAAATACAATTTTTATTAAATTCGTTCCAATATACATAAAATATAAAACCCTAATCATCCCCTAAACCACTAAAGTCTACCACGTCATCGACAGCATCAGGCGCGTCATCCTCCTGACCGAACTCGAGAGGCATTGGAGGCTCCACTAACAGCTGAAACAGGGGCGGGGGTGGACGGCCTTCTTGTTGTGCCGCGAACATCTCAGAAACCCACTGTTGCTGGCCCTGGTAGTTGTATTGCCGAATTCTGGCGCACTCAGCACTCCAACGGGCCACCTCCAACTGATACTCCCGATGTCTGCGGCGCAGCTCCTCATTCGTCTGGGACGAGGTCGCCAATTCTGCGGCCAATCGCTGCATTTCCCTCCTCATATGTTGGGTCCCCCCGCCTCCCTTATTTTGAGCTCCCTTAGTGGTCTTCAGGAGCCCTTGTCCAGAACCTCCCAAACCCCGGCAGTAGAACTCGTTGGACCGCTGTGGGAAGGCTGCGCTGAACATCCTCGCCGCCGTTTGGACATTGGTGCGGTCGACCCGGCGCACGGCTTCTTCCATATCTGCCTCTGAGATGTCCGGTTGTGTCTCCCGAACTATTTGCTGGAGCACCTCTTGTTCGGCCTGGGTCACCCGCTCCTAATTGGACGGGAAAAAAAAATTAATATTCTAACAAATCGATAGTTAAGTAAAAATAATAATTTAAATTTTAAAATCCTAATGAACGACTTACGAAATCTTCTGTCGCTTGTGGATAAGCCTTGTATCCCCTAACAACGCTGCCCGACAACATCCCATAAGCGGGAAAATCACTGATGGTACCAATAACCATGGCATGCATCTGGAACGTCTCCTTCTTGTACTTGTCAAAAGTGGGATGACCGACGTCCCACAACACCTTAAGCTCTTCAATCAATGGTCTCATGTACACATCGAGACATTTACCTGGGTAACCAGGCCCCGGAATCAACAACGTCAACATATTATATTCCTTCTTCATGCACATCCACGGAGGAAGGTTGTAAGGTACCAAAACCACCGGCCATATACTGTATGAAAGACTCATGGTGCCGAAAGGGTTGAAACCGTCGGTTGAGAGCCCGAGCCTGACGTTTCTGACATCTGACGCAAAATGAGGAAACTCATTGTTTATATGCTTCCAAGCCGCTCCGTCAGAGATGTGTGTCATGATATCTGCGTCTCCCGCGTCCCGCTCACCGTGCCATCTCATAGCTTTTGCGGTGGTTTCTGACATGTACAACCGCTCGAACCTATCTCTCAACGGAAAATACCGAAGCACTTTCACAGGTTTCCTATTGCCTGCTCCGGTCAACTTATATCGGTCAGACTGACATATCGGACATGCGTCAAGGCTAGCAAGGTCATTCCCTTCTGCATCTCTACCCCAGAAGAGAACGCAGTCAAATGCGCATGCATGGATCTTAATGTAGGACAGCCCTAGATCTTTGAGGATACTTCGGACCTTACGGTGATTGGTAGGATTACGATGCCCCTCCTCCAACAACGAAGAAGTGTACTGTAGATATTCATCCACTTGCCTGATGCTCCCTTTTGTCTCGACTTTAATCCTCATTACCTCCATCACACTTTCAAGAACTGTCTTCTCAGAGCTTGAAGACACAGGGGTCTGTTGCAATGCAATCAGTTTGTTGTACTTGTCAAAGGCGGCAGTGTTGACAACTTGTGGGAAGGGCTGCACCAGGTCCTGCATATAATATTGTTCCCCACGTACACCGCTTTCAAAAGGAAACACGTCGTTGACGAATGCCATTGTTGGATCGTTGAATGTACTACTACTGCCCGCCTCAAAATACTGCCCATGATCATGCGATCCATCTAATGATGGCTCACCGTGATATATCCAACGTGTGTACTTCGGCCAAAACCCATTACTCTTTAGGTGCTCCCATACTGTCCTAATCGGAAATCGAAACATATCACTGCGACACCTACATTTCTTGCACGGGCAATAATGGTAATCCCCTTCCTGTGCATTTTCCTGGACGAACTGCAAAAAATCCACAACTCCTGTAGTGTATCGTCAGTCATGCCTTGGAAGCGAAATCCAACTCTTATCCCGATCCATATATAGCCTGATAATAATATATATGTATAACTTTAATTAATAAGAAATTAATTAACACATTTATATTGCAATATATATTAATATTATCAACATCAACTCATATATATATATACCATTAATTAACAACCATTATTTAAGTTACACTATATATCAACCATTTTTTTAAGTTAATTACACTATCAACAACTATTAATTAACATATATATATATATATATATATATATATATATTTTTTTTAACACTAATTAAAATAATATCAAATTAAAACATATAATTAAACTAAAACTCAAAATCAACTCAACTAAAACTTAAAATCAACATATATATACATACATTCTAATTAACACTAAATATTAATTAAAACAACAACAAATTAATTAAACAAAAAATCACTTAATAAATCAAAATCACTAAAACTCAAAATCAACTCAAGCATACTAATTAAAACTCAAAATCAACATATATACATACATTCTAACACTAAACCAACAACAAAACAAAAAATCACTTACTAAATTAAAATCACTATATATATTAAAACTCAAATTAAATCAACTAAAACCCAAAATCAACATATATACATATGTACGTACCTATATATAGCTTCACAATGTAAGAGAGGACGGATTTCAACAATCCCCACCGATTTTTCACTCTTTCTCCCGTTTTTTTCGAATGAGCAGCTGCTGTGTCCAGATCTGAAAATATAAAGACTTATAGCCGACGAAATTGTAAAATTCGTCGGCCATACTCCAAAAGTTGTATAGCCGACGAAAACTTTAATTCGTCGCCTATTCCCACAGTATAGCCGACGAAAAATACTTTTTAGCGACGAAAAATAAAATCGTCGGCCATTCTATAGGAATAGGCGACGAAATTTTTTTTTTAGCGACGAAAATTTTTTTCGTCGGCCATTCTATGGGAATAGGCGACGAAATTTTTTTTTAGCGACGAATAAAAATTTTCGTCGGCCATTCCTGGGAATAGCCGACGAAAATTCATTTCGTCGGCCGTTTTTTTTGTTTTTCGTCGGCAAAACCTATTTTTCTGGTAGTGTAGAGCACTGAGGAAAAAGTTATGCCAGTTGTAACGCAACAAGGTCACTGCCAGCCGATTCCACCAAGTTTCTGCCTCTCTTCCTTCTTCTCTGTTTTCGATGGATATTTTGACATTCAATTGCATACTTGAGGATTGTCCAAGCTCATTGAAGGATGGAGGATGACATCGGGCTATGGCAATGTGGAAAATCATGAAGAAAGAATCAATCCTAGTCTGACTAGGAAAATGCTGCCGGTAGGCAAGCATTGATGTCGGTTCTGTGTTCTTGATGATTTGTGCATTTTTCATGGATCAAAGTTCATCAAATGGAGTTGTCAAGTCCACATAAGAAGTCCATAAAGATATGCAGCCCAAGCCATGAAGAAAATTCAGAATTAAAAGTCCAAGAATGCATTGCTTTTCCCACAAGGAAACATACGCCAACTAGGAAAAGGAATTCTCATTCTTTGTGTTGCCGGCAGCCCTAGGGTTTTTCCCCTATATAAAGCCAATGAAATCTCAGAAAAAGGCATCTCATCTCAAGCAAAAAGTACTAGCCAAAACCCTACCAAGTCTCACAAGCACCAAACACCAAATACATAGCCAAAACTTACCATCACCACCATCCAGAAAATCCGATCCCTTCACCTTGTGTTCCTGCCAAGCAGCAAGCAAGCATCCATCACGTCTTGAAGAGTCTTCCAAGGTTCTAAAAGTGTGATCCATTCCCCCTATGGCTCTTGTATTTATTCATGTTTGGTTGTGTTGTAAGAACTTGTTTCAATTCTTGGTTTTTGCTAATCTATTGTATGAACCGATTCCATGTATATTAATATAGTTTTGCAATTTTAACTTGTAAATTTGTATATTGGATAATTAGGACAGTAGGCGTCTTGCATGTTTAGGTTTGAAATTGGTTAGTATCTAAGGATTGGGCATGAAAATCGGTACTTAGTGTTGTCTTGAGCATTGATCTCGGTGCTAGGTTTAATCGGCTAGAGTAATTACGAACTTGCTATACTCAAAAGGTTGCTTGGATTTGTGTTGCTCACTTAGGGTTTAATACTTTAGATACTTGCATGATAAAATAAGAAGATTGACGACCTTACTTGTTTTGCTTGTCTCCAATATAGACTATTGCGCACAATTGTTAAGTGTCAAAAGGATTAACATAATTATAGGGCTCATAACCAAAAGTTTGGTCTTAAAACTTGAGAAGTCTTACAACTTGATTGTAGTTGGAACTAATTTTGATTCTAAACATGTTGATACTTGTTCCTTATTTTCTTACACGTGAATTTACTTGTTAAAGGGTCTTTTGTGTGAATTGCTTGGTGTGAAAGATGATGATCATTTGTATATAGTAAATTAGGACTTTAAATAGGTTTAGGGCAGCAAGGCTGCCGATCCCTTTTTATCCCCCAATATGTGACGTTTTCTTGATGTATATATGTGTGATTTATCTAACATTCTCATGTTTCAGGTACCCTTAATCCCCGGCTTAGAACGATCCCTACTTGCTTATACTACTAACGATCTTTTGTAGGGTTTATTATTTGTGTGAGCCTCGCGGTTCTCATCACAAGTGTGTGTGCACTGGCTTCTCTTGTGTCCGATACTTGATTTCTTCTAGGCAGATTTAACCTTTGTGTTTTCAATTGAGCATAACTTCCTTCATAAACTAGTTTTTGATTCGATTCCAAATTCTGTAGAAACTAGACTCAGAGATCTTTCCATGCATATATGGCATGCCATCTAGTTCTAAATGAGTCATTCTGGAGAAAGCTTGAAAGTTGAGTGATATGCCCAGAAAATTCCTGGAACTTGCTGGATCCGAACTTGCATAGCAATTCTCGGCAGTTTCTCAAGCTCCAATTACTCCAACTCTTTCCATTTCTCAATCATCAATGTGTAT
Source organism: Potentilla sterilis (assembly GCA_963682095.1). Taxonomy (NCBI): domain Eukaryota; kingdom Viridiplantae; phylum Streptophyta; class Magnoliopsida; order Rosales; family Rosaceae; genus Potentilla; species Potentilla sterilis. The sequence continues at coordinate 28,725,370 of OY821761.1, forward strand.
AGTGCTCATAAGAGAAGAAAGTTCCATCAAAAGCAACTTGAAAGCTTTACAGAATCAACATAACATATAATGACTTCGATTTTCAGCACTTTGTCAATTTTCTGTAAACTTCCGACTTTTAAGCACATTTTTATTTAAACTCTACCAAAAACTTATGACTCGATATTATGACTCAATTCTAAACAAATAAGGGTAAAAGCAAAGTATAAATGAGGGTAAAACATATTAATAATGTCGCATTTTAAGCTCCTATCAAAGGGGTGAGGAAGATGGGTGCCCAAGACGTTGATGCCAAAGATTTGTGGTGCGGGTGATGTGATTTGCCAGGAGAGGGTTTTGGCATGGTGTGAGGTAGTAGAGTCCGTTGACATGCTTGCCCAAACCAATCACCTTGTCCGTATCCATGTCCTGCACAACACAAAAATCTGGGTAAAATATCACAATACATTTCAGTGCTCGAGTCAGCTTGCTCACAGATATCAAATTTACTCGAAATTTTGGCACATGAAGAACACCATCAAGATACAAATATGTTGATAACTTAATTGTTTAGATGCTTTCAACGGCAGCTCGCTCTCCATTAGGTAAACCTACAAAGTCATGTGCTGCTTTGATTTTGTTGTGAGTGGGTGGTAGATTAGTAACATGATCCGTTGCTCCACTATCTATGATCCAATATAGTATCGAATACAGGTCATGATGTGCAATGTTGCAAGTAGGTGTGACTTGTCAGATTGGTGCAGAACAAGTAGATCTGTCATTTTTGTGCATGTGGTATATCCTTTGTTAAACATGATGGTTGCACTTTGATAGTGTTTGGTATTGGTGTATTTGTTTGTTGTATTTGCGAAAGGTGTGTAAGGCTCTAGAGTCTACAAGAACGGTGCTCTGATACCATAAAAGAATATAGTTATGAATGTTTGTATATTCGATGATATCAATTGTTTGCAACAGTTCTGCATATATACATGTACAATGAGGCTAATAGGGTCTATTCTAGAAAAGCAAATATAGTAATTACACTAGTAGATCTCGATCCATCAATCTAGCAATCAAGGTTGCTAGGATCGCTCCAATCACTCCAATCTGTAATAATAAGAATCTTTAACCTGCTTTCATTCCTTTAATATGAAATGAATGAGAATTTAATCAGACAGTGTTTTGTACATCTTATAAACTAAAATGGCTTCGAAACTTCTGAATACCATGCAGTGAAATCATCCTCTATGCATTGATCGTCATCTCAAAAGCCCACTGGAACAAGTCGCTTTCCACCTGAGAACAATTACATGTTCGTTGGATAACAGGATGCTGGTGTATAATTGAGCAAATGATAACCATGAGCCTACCCTGCTTCAGCTACTAAACTTACAAGTCACAACATTACTTAATCACCAAAACTAGGACACCTAGAAAGACATTGTCGATGCAAAGAACGTGCTTACTGACCAAGGATTTGAGTGATATCCATTAGCATCATGAAAACATGTCCCGTCTCAAAATCCACAGGGTTTGACATTTACATGACTTTCAGCACAGACAGACAGAAGTACCAAAACAAAACAAAAAGGAAAGCATACCCTGGGCAGCAAGGATCTCATCCACAACCACGGCCACCTTATTGAAATGCTCATACTGCCTGTTTCCAAGACCAAACACTCCGTAATGAAGGTTTTGAAGCCATGCTTCCTTCTCTTTACCCTATAATCGTCATCACAATTGCACCAGTAGATAAAACAGCTAATGACAAAATAAACCGAACCTACTTAAAACTCTTCCCCAAAAGAACAATATATATATATATATATATATATATATATATATATATATATATATATATATATATATATATACACACTTAAGAAAGGAAGCCAAAACCTCAGTTGTCGATATGAACAAACTCTTACAGTAATAAAAAATTTGTACCGTAATCCAAGGAAAACAAATTAAATACACCAAGGGGATGCGAATTAAGTCATTCTTTGAGGAGCTTCTTCAGCTGGAAGCCTTTTGTTTGCCTTAGTTTTAGCCCTTTTGAATTTTTCTTATATTCCTCATACTCGTCATTGAAGTTAGCTGCATTGCAAGTGAAACACAAAATAAGTTTAAAGCTAATAATATAACATATTTGATGTCTTCAACAAATTGTTATCAAAGGTGACCATATAACCCACCTTTATTGATTCTAAGACCTTGCTAAACTAATTATCTTCATTCTTGATCATACCTTGTATAAATATTGCAGTCTTGATGAATGTATAAAGATACAATATTGCAGTTCACACCATTTATAAGGTAATTCCTACACAGAGCCAATTATAGAACAGATCTAAAGATATCGAGGACTTACCACTACTGGCGCCTTTGCTTCTTGCATTGGATGCAGTCTTTGTCCTAGAGTTTCAGTATTAATCTGTGGTATTTGCTCTGCTTGAAAGGTGACATGAAAAGAAAACAAAAGCTATGCTTATGAATAATTTTTCAAATAACAAATTTAAAGCCAACTCATTTTCACTCTTTTGGTTTCTCTTCCTTGATACCTTAGGTGACACAACTCTGCATACAAAAACAAATCAAACTATCCAAATGAAACTCGATCAGGCCATCTTTGAAACTAACAATCCTCCAAAATATTGCAATTTGACGCACTCAACATCACCCAGAGCAGTGAGAACATGCCCAAAAAGATAAGCAATTAGCATAAGGATTGGATTAAAGAGAAAGGACAGAACTTTTATTGATTAAAGAACTACTTGATAACTGATTACAGTCTAAATATAAGCAAAAGTAAAAAAAAAAAAAAAAAGAACATACACAGGACAAAGGCATTCCCTTGGTTAGTTATCAGTTCACATCAGAATATTACAAATTTGAGAGAGAGGATCTTCTTTAAACCACATCCAGTGCATACTCCAGCTGGTAATATTGCGGAGCTAATTCGACCAACCATTCTGGTTTGATCTCTGTTACTTGTCTCATATATATATTCTCCAGTATAGGGCACCAAATCATGATATACCACCCATCTCAGGAGCACTTGTGCCAACCTTGAGTTGGGATCTATACGGATTGTTGGTGAATATTAACATGCATGCAACAAACAAAGTCTTGAATATTAACATGCAAAAAATTAAAAACAAAAAATTAAAGATCAAGTCCCTGCTTAATGTTCTTCTCAATCTTTCTTTTGGCTCATTGTTTCCGCCTGACAACCCTACAACCAACCTTTTCTATCCAATCTACTCCAAAACACTACTACTTCAAAACCCGTTCAATCATTATTCGGCATTGCTTCATAAACGATTATACTAAATGCTATACTAAAACTTGAATTAAACTATAGTTCAATATAAAACATTGTTTAAAAATTTGACAGAAAATAAACCTATTAAGTAGCAATCAACAATTATTCAGAAAAAAAAAAAAAAAAAAAAAAACAAAGAGAAGACTAGTCCTAAATGAGTCGTCATATATGGATTTTCTTAAGCTTCAATTCTGAAGTAAAATATTATGTACCCATCAAAAAAGAATATTTTGTTTTGTTTCTTCTCCAAAAGATACAAAATCCCTTAAAAATGAATTTACTGCAATGTTTTTCGATGGGTGGATTACCTTATGTGTTACTGAGCATCTTTGCCCCCTCATTCATCAACCACATTGCATATATATATAAACAAACATAAAAAACTACCATATATCCTGAAACTTGTGCATAACAATGAAGAATGGATAGAAATCTTACCAAAAATACAGGGAACATGCTTAGTTATCTAAAGTTGTAGGCTTGTAGCATTCCATCCTTCTATCCCTTTATGATTTATGAAGAGGTAACTAAACGAAGACGCATAAGAAAAGTTAATTAAACCCTCATCAAAATTCTATTGATGGAGTTTTGCTTCAGGAGATCGACTTCTCCATATGAAAACTAAAACATTAATCCAATTTTCTTATCAGACCCTTTAATGACCTATCAAAGATCAATAAGATCTCAATCAAAATCAAACATAATTCCCTACTTACTGATAACCCAACTATCCTTAATTCCTGATAACCCAATAATCGTCAGTTGCAAAAATCAAACTATCTCAATTTTGTATTTCTGAAGTATTTATTTTCCCATTCCAGTCAGGCCACCTGTGAACACCAAACAAAGAAGATGATTACCTCCTTTAAAGCTACTAAGAAAAGAAAAAACTAAACATAAATTGAATACCGAAATCTTGAAATTGGAGAGCGTGGCAACTACGTCTGTCTCTTCTTTTTTTGCCCTCAATTCCTCCATTCCGTGAAATCTCCCTATTTCCGACGGTTTGTCTTACCCTTTCCCTCATCGTCAGAGAATTTATTTTTGACTTTCTGTAGTAAATTACCATTTATTTTATATTATGACTTTATTAATAAAAAATTAATATAGACTTTATGTTTTACCGTATCGTCAGTGCAACTTGATTGCTCTTCTATTAAAATAATTTAATTAAGGAACAGCAAAAAGGAAAAGAGAAAGTCGGCAGTTACAAATTGGCTTAATATATAGAGCTGTCATAGATCAGGATTATTTAATATATGGAAAACTGATAGAATTTGATAAAGTCCTCAAAGCAAGAATTTCCCACGAGCCTTAGAATTCAGGGTTGCATCAGAATTACGGCGCTCAGTGATGGATAGAATCAAAGGGAGAAGTCATGGATTTGTATGGCTTCGTGAGTTGCAATCTAAATGAAACCTGCTCTCTTAGCTTTGATGCCAACAGCCAGAGGAAGAACTAGTTGATGAAGACTCACAAGATGAGAACCACATATGTACCCCTGACCACAAGATGAGAAAAATTAAATTTTGAAACTTGTATCCCAAAACCAGAATCATGATTGTTAATCTCGGTAGCCTTTTGATTTGATATAGAACTTATTTTGAATTTCGATATGATTGTCCATTTGTTCTAAGTTAATAAAGATGATAGGATCCAGATAATTGGTAGAAGAAAATGGAGCCTGTGGTTGATCAAGAGAAACCCAAATTGGAAATTTCAGATTAAAATCAGAAGGGTTGTTTGAGTAGGAATTAGGAACTAGTCCTGGGGTGAATTGTGCATTTGTGCATTGGTGGAAATCAAACTATTATTGTTGTATATATCCTTTTAGACAAAATTTAGTTTAGTACCCTAGACTTTTATGTAAAAATCAGAATAACTCCTCTTTTTTAAAATAAATCAGAATGACCCCTAAAGTTTTTTGTATAAATCAGAATGACTCCTCATTTTGAAACAAAATCAAAATGACCCCTAAACTTTTTGGTAAAAATCAGAATGACCCCTAAACTTTCATATATGATCTCAACATGATCTCTAAACTGTTTGAAATTTTAGACCAGAGAGATCATATATGAAAGTTTAGGGGTCATTGTGATTTTTATCAAAAAGTTTAAGAGTCATTCTGATTTTTTTTTAAAAAAGAAGGGTCATTCTGATTTTGTTTTAAAAAAAGAAGGGTCATTCTAATTTATACCCAAAACTTTAGGGGTCATTCTGATTTGTTTTCAAAAAGAGAGGTCATTCTGATTTTTACATAAAAGTCTAGAGTACTAAACTGAATTTATCTCTATCCTTTTATTGCCGAGAAGAGAAGAGACTCTTACTGCGATAATAATTATATCAGTTTTTTTAAAGATACGAAGAACCTTAGTTCAAATAAACTTTAAACAATCCAGAATGACTGAGGAATAAGAGTCTGAGAAGGATGTGAAGAGGAGGAGAGACATTTACTGACGGAATGAAACGAAATAGACATCCGTTAAGTTTCAAAAACTCCAACTTTTAATTACGATCGTGCCACCAGCCGAATTATCTTTTTGTCCTCACTTTACTGTAACACAACACGGAATTTTTTTTTTTTTTTTAAATACAAAACGGAAAATTCTTAGATACTCGCAACAACAAAACTCTACCACGTCATCATAAGTTCTTGTTTTGTGAAGCAAACTTTTGGCACTTGGGAGGGTTGGTTATCGCTTCAGATATTTAAACTTTCTAGATCGATTACTAATTATAAAATTCTCTGGCACTTGGAAGAATTGGTAAACGCATGTTCGTTCTTCTCTCAAAAAAATAAATAAATAAATAAAATGCATGCTAGTTATTTCAGCCTACTGCATCAGATACCTTGGCATCTGGAGGCCAAAACCGAGAGTCAAAAGACCAGAAAACATTTCATCTTTGTCTTCAAGCGACTAAAACACTCTTAAGCTTAGTTTGGGACAGCTTTTGAGGCTGCTTTTGAGACTGCTTTAGCTTTTGGGATTAATGTGTGGTGTTTGGTAAAGTCCCTAAAAGCTGCTTTTGACCAAAATAGATTTCCCCAAAAGCTGAAATTAAAAAGCTAGGAAATGGAGCTTTGGAAAACAGCTTTTGAAGAAATGGTGGTGCTAAGAAATATGATTGCACAAAGTCTAATGAATGCAATGTAGTTGCAATATTAATAGACTCTAATATATTTTGTGTAATGGTTCCATTTGATTATGGTGGAAAATACTTTGTCTAATATTTTAGATGAATTTTGTTTAATATTTAAGAATTCTTCGTAAATCTTTTATTTAGTCCAAACAACTGGTCATACATTGCAAAAAATTATATCAAAATAATTGCACAAAACCATAGTCTATAATTTAGAGAAGTTATATCCATTTTAATAAAACTTTAAATATTTCAGATTATTTTGATAATTTACACCCACTCAAAGTACTTTTTACTTATAATTTACCAAACACAAAAAATTACTTTTCGTTCTCACAGCACTTTCGAAAACAGTTTACCAAACACCTAAACTGCTTCCTCTCACAGCAAGTTCAAAAGTCATTTTGCTCACAGCTGATTCAAAAGTCATTTTACTCACAGCACAGCTGTCCCAAACTAAGCCTTAGTGGGCTAATCAGGGCTTTCTTGGAGGAGAAGATGATCAAGCTAGCTCGATCAGAGTTCAGAGCAATTTATGTTCTCGCCTTAACACAGTCGTAATAATCAAACACCACCTTGTACCCTTTACTTATGAAAAGTAAAGCCATTCAAATGACTTTGAACATTTATTGCCTAGAATAATTAGGAGTTGAGATTACAGACACGGAAAACTGAGGATTCAAAAGTAGAGCACGTGGACTAATTGGCTGTCGGCCTGCTCAGCATCTCATCCTCACTAGAATTTACCCCGTCTCTATAGGAAGGAACCACTAAGATCATTATTTGAACTCCAGCAACAACACCTATACAAGTAAAAGTAGAAATAAGGAGAAATAACTAGATCACTAATCGAACAGAAATTATTTTCAAGAAAGAAACAACAGTCATAAAAGGAAACAGGAAAAAGAAAAGAAAGGAAAAATTCCTCAACTCTGACAGTATGCCAAACAAATTTCCCATTAGCCATAACATTCTTTCAAATCTGAATGTATTATTTGTTGGAGAGAGAGAGAGAGAGAGAGATTGTATTTTGGTTTGGTGCTCCTTGATTCTGATCAAGGGAGCTCTGCTTGTTCACTGTCTACAGTTGCAAGAGATGAGGAGTCGAATCCTAGCTGGGTTGCATATCAATGTGGTCAGAAAAGGGTTTAGGGATAATAAACAAGATTTGCAATCCTTAGGGACAAATATCAACAAATGTCCCGAGTCCAGGACAGAAAAATAAATAAATATAAATACATGTATCATCTAATTAAGATTATGTAAGAAAACATCAAATCCCAATCACACACACACACACCACACACGGGGAAAGTCTAGCTAACGAAACAGAATAGATTAAGGCACTAACGAAGAGTGAAAAACCCAGCCTTCGTATTTCTTTGAAAGAGTGGAAATTGTATTTTTCTTCCAATCTACCTTAGGGCCCATGGCTTCGTGCCAAGGTACGTAGGTCGCAAAGCGTAAAACGTAAGTAAAAAAGACATTGCTTTATTTACAATGAAATAGACGGCTTTATTATGAACGCCCGCTTTCTCACACACACACATTAAAAGCCAGCAGATACAAAGAACAGGAAAACAACAAGACTAGCTAAAAGCCTACGATAGTCTTCCAATTTTTTAGTACACATTAGATTTAAAACAAAGAATTATTCTCCAAACATAATGAACATATTAAAATCTAAAACTTACCGACTGCTTTTTGGACTTACAACATGTGCAAGGAGCTTCCTATCTCACCCTGAAGAGAACGTCCATTTGCTTTCAGTGGAGCCTCTAACTTGTAAAATCCACTTCTAATTGTAGAAACTATACAAGTGAAGATGACTAGATGAGAAACTAATTTAAAATCCACCGAATGATGTGTTACGTGTACTACGACAGTATAATTATAATCGTTATGTAAATACTACCACTCTGATGCAGGCTCTGTATGTACCAAATGACATCTTTATTTGAAGAACAATAGAAAATAAGAAGACAGAAACGAGATGTAATAAAAGATTGGTAGAGAAAAACAGTGCGCTTGCTTTATTTGACCTTTACACACACACCGAGATGCACACAAACCTTCTCTACCTGGAAAAAGCCCACCATAGTAACCAAACAATAGATTAAAGAATCAAAATTGTTCTTCTTTACATCATTCTTCTATGGTTCATTGTACAAACAATCAAAAGGAGTTTTAGATAGAAGTTCTCGATTTTCAATTTTTATATTGACATGATATGAATCCCATGTATATTTAATATATATATATATATATATATATATCAAAGTAATAATGTCCAAAATGGGATAGTTCGAATCCTACAGATATGGGTACAATGCGCACCCCACACTACTGACAAAGTAACAAAAAATGAGACTGGTGCAACCTAAATCAGGAACCAGACTAACAAATTTGGATGTGCATTTGATGAATCATCAGTAAATAGATTTTCAGCGTGCTTTAGTATCTTGTAAAATAATAACTACTTTAGTAATTTTATAACAACGTGACAGAGAATGTAGAAAAGACATTACCTCGACTATAGATTGGGAATATAAATCAGAAATAAGGTAACGAATAGTAAGAAGCTATAGATTGGTTACCTCGACTATCGAATAGATATTCGCCAAAAGGACCGTTCCTGTTATCAAACAGATTCAACAAATTCCCATGGCCGTTATCAGAAATCAGACCAAATAATAGGACCATAAAGGGATCATGGGGATACTTGTTTGCTTTTTTGACTACTGCTTGGTATGTTCTAACCCCGTGAGTATCATCATCTGCCTCCAAAGTTAGAAAGTAATCAGTCCCCCAAAAATCCGAACTACAAAATCCCCTTACTGCTCTAATGAATCGCAGCTGAGCATTCTAAAAGATGCAGAGAAAAAAAAAAAAAAACAATTAGCCACTTTGAAGGAAAAAGAAACGAACAACAGATGTTTATGCAGCAACTGAAAAGGACCGAGATTTGCTAATACATTAGAGAAATGAAAGAGTTGTCCTCTAGTTTCTACTTGCTTTCTTGTTATCCTAAGGAAAGAGTTTTGTCTTTGGATTGCTGACTTAGAGCTAACTTGTTTGTAACTTTGTCATTAAATCAAGAATTTACCTTTTTCTCGTTGAACTCTGCGACCGCAAAAGCAGCAGTAGTTGTAATTTGGTGATTATCAGCCGTCATTCTCCGAACAGTTGGTTTTCCTGTGCCACCCAATGGAGGAGGTCTCAGCCGAGTCCACAATTGACAATAGGTCATTTGTTTGTCGGGATCCCATCTAGTCCACACTCCTTTACTGGTGGGTTTTAATGAGAATTTCCGAATGAGGTTTCGAACGTAAGGTTCAGGGTGCCTCCAGCGTTTGTGTTCTTGTTCCATCGAGGAATGCTCGATTGAGGATGAGGCTCTGATCACGCTGTCTGCTATTGATGATGATCTTTCGTTCACCGAAACCAAGTTTTTCCTCAGCTTTCCAACCACAAGAGGCCCTCGACCCACCATCATCATCTCTGCGTCAATCAAAACCAACAACAACTGGGAAATCGGGGTAGATCAGATCTGTTCAGTAAGATACGTGCGGCCGCCGAGTTTAGGTTTTATCTTTGGGGCCATATATATATTTTACAAGGAAAAAAATGGAAAAAACATAAAAGAAAATGCGGACGTGGACTTATACCTAGTGCTGGCAAATGGGCTGTTAGGCCCGAGTCCCGGCCCGTTAAGAAGAGGTCCGACCCAGTCCGAGCACGTGAATTTAATGGGTTGAGGTGGGCTGAGAAATATTGGCCCTAAAGTCCACCCCAGTCTGAATCTGTTTCAAGTCCGGCTCGAGCCCAGTGTACTATGGGCCGCCCGGCCCGTTTATTATATATCAATCACTTCATCAAGAATTATAGCATTTATTATCGTTGTCTTGAGAACTTCAAGAGTCTATCAATTAATTTCACGCTCAGACTTTCTAGTTTATCGATAGAGGAAAATGCCAATGACTTCTTCCAATGGCTTCTTCTCCTCATATATATACCTCTAACATTTAGCCCTAAAATTACCCTCAACCCCTCCATCTTTTACTTTTGAGTTTCTCCTTAAATCCCTAAATTTGACCATTTCACTGGCAATCGACCCATCTGAATATATCAAGTTCAAAGATAAAAATTTGATTAATTCGTTTTACACGATTGTGCTATGAGTTTTAGATTGTTGAAGAAAATCTCACATGTATGTGCCTTAGTCTAGTCCGTGTTGAAATAGGAACAATAGTTCTATGTACTATAAAGAGTTGAAAGTGTTGGCTGACACGAAGAAGCAAGGGTTGAAGGAGCGGGTATTCAGCATAGTTAAAGTCTATCTTGAGATCTATTTATCAGTTGTTGAACCTTTTGGTATGTGAGGAAGAAGAAGAATGATGAATGGATGCCGTGGATTGGTTGAGCTGTGGCCATACTACTTTTCTTCTTTACCATTTTTGAGATTGTGGCACACTGCATGGAGCGGCCCAGTTTTTGAAGAGAAAATATCATCAATTATACACTACATAAGCCAAGGAGACCCTACTTCTTTCCAAAATTTGATTCCTTCGAACTTGACTACTTCCTTAGCCATCAGATGAGCTGCCATATTACTACATCTCAGAATTTTCTTCCATTTAACTTCATTGAGTTCTTCCTTCAACTGTCTGGTTTCATCAAATATTAGACATTCCATACTAAGGTCGCTATCTTTATTGTTCAATGTTGAGATCACGTTGGTTGCATCAGTTTCCACTTCTAGCTTCCTAAAACCATTCATGAGGCAAAATCTTATCCCAAAGAGAACAACCACATCTTCACAGAAATGGGGTGACAACGTGCCTTTAAAATTATGCATTAACGCACATTTCAACTGCCTATAATTGTCTCTAACAACAATACTAAGACCAATTATCGCCAATTTACTATGGGTCCACATTGAGTTTGAGAACATCAGTCTTAGGTAGTTTCCATTTCACAATACTAGAACCCCTTCCATAAAGTGAAGATGAAGGAGAGTGGTCAATATTATTCCTCGAGGTTAATTGCGCATTCTGAAAATTAGACAACCATTCGTGCACTTGAAAGAAAAGTTGTGCTCCTTCATCGTCTTCTCTCTAAAGCGATGAGCATTTATATTCTTCCATATTAACCTAGCAAGAACACCAAATAACTCCAGCTCTCCTTGTGATAGAATTCTTGCAACCTGCTTAAAAAGATCCATGAAGTTCGCCTTTCTCCATTTTTTAAAGCATAAGCAGTGTATTGTACATTTCCAATACACTTCCAAGTCTTTTTTGCGAATGTACATTTCCACAAGCAGTGTATTGTGTCTTCTTTTGGATCCCCGCATCTAAAACAAGTTTTCTCCACATTTAAGTGACGACATGCCATACCGAATATGGAAGGCTCGCAAAAGAAAAATTTTGATCTTAAGAGGCATGCAACATTCAACTTCTAGAGCTTGTCCCATACCATCAACTCTGTCCAAATACCATCACTGCTACCTGGACTGTCCCTGTTTTTATTTTATAGCTCCATTGCAAGCCATGCTCCCGATTTCACTGAATATGATATATTTTTTGTTTAATGTCATAGAATAGCATCAGGTTGACGAGGACCATCAAATAGATGGACAAAATAGTGGACGCTTCATGAGGAAAGAACAATGACTTCACTAAAGGAGCATTCCATATACCATACTGATCAAATAACTTACTTACTTTTAAATTGGATAACCATAAGCTGGTGTGACCGGTTAAAACGTCCAAGGAACCGAGAGCCATTTGTTATGCCAAACTCGAATGTTCTCCATTCCCAACCCTCCATCGTAGACTATGAACTAACAAATCTCTCCCCCAAAGTAAACTGCTCCAAATCATATATCTCCCTGAACTCTTTCTACACCAATCCAGTTTGAATTCGGAAAGTATTTTGCTTGGAGCACCGCATAAACTAGAGAGCTTGGGTTTGTTGCAATTCTCCATACCATCTTGGCCAGAAGAGCTTGATTAAAGCCTTGTACATCTCTAAGGCCTAGGTCTCCATTTTTTACTTTGACACAGTAAGTTCCAACTCCACCAATGGATACATTTCTTACCTTTACCATCTCTCCACCAATATCGAGTTACTTTGGATTGAAAAGAATGACACACACCTTTTGGTTATCGGAAAACAGTCATGGCATAATTTGGTATGGCTTGTGCCACTACTTTAGCCAGAACAAGCTTCCCCAGCTTTTGATAAAAATTTACTCTGCCAGCCTGTTATATGGATGTCTAACTTATCTGATATGTTCTTGAACATTTGCTTTTTTACTTCTCCCAGTGACTGTTGGCAATTCCAAATACCGTCCACCACAGTAGCATTTTCAATATTTGTATTAGAAAAAATAAGGCTATCATGTGTAGATAGGAGATGAGAAATATTTGGGCCTCCCTAATTAACAGTGACTACATTAATGCGATTCTCTCTACCTGTTTCTTGTAGTATATTAGATAGACTCTCAGAACATAATAAGAAAAGAAAAGGTGACAATGAATCTCCTTACTAGATGCCTCTTAAATGACTGAACTTTATACCGATTGAATTCCCTTACTAATTGAATTCCCTTGCCACTAACCAATTTCACACGCCTCATTATCAAGTTGACCCAACTAGCTGCAAATCCAAACTTCAACATCATCCCTTCCGAGCTTAACAGGTTTGTTAATAATACCACCATTTATAATTTGTCTTTTAAAAAGAAAAATAAAAAAAGTGTTTGCGTATAAAATAATTCGGGTCGGTATAATTCGGGTCGGCTATTGAGTCGACAAAAAAAAAAAAAAAAAAAACAGTTGGCTCTGAGATTCCAAACCCACCAAAAAGCTGCATATCTCCCTCCTTCCCCAACCTGAAGAAGCACCTAGGGTTTTCTCCGATTCTCCTTCCTCAGCTCAATTCCCCAACTCTGAGATTGAAGAAGCAATTACTCTAAGATCTTTATACTTGTCTGCTCTTCTCCTACTCCATTTGAGCCCCGTGACTTGGTTCAGGTACCATCCTCAAAATCCCACACCTTTCTTTGAGCTTTTCTTCTGCTTTGAATTTTAATGTCAATTGACCTTGTTTGCTTCAGATAGAGATCAATAATTGAGGTTGAAGAAGAAGAAGAAGTAGGGGCTAAATGGCCATAGCAGCCCCAGGGCAGCTGAACCTCAACGAAGTCCCTTCATGGGGATCCAGAGGCGTCGACTGCTTCGAGAAATTGGAACAGATTGGCGAGGGTACCTATGGGTTAGTCTTCTCTTTCCTCTCTTTCGATTCTCCAGTTTCGCTTTTTAATTTGCTTTCTATGTAGAATTTAGTTAAAAACTCTATTGGGTAGCGTTAACGTTGGTTTGACATATTATCTGGAATACACATGCATCGTTTACCTGAGTTGTGGATTAGATTCTGATGCTGCAAGTCGTCTTCTGGTACTACATTCTTATGTTTGAAAAGTCATTAGCCCCGGTCCCCCTGTAAGTCTCAGTAGATTGAGCTGCTTGTTCATGACAAACTGTTGTGAAGGTTTTTTTAATGATTGTGTTGGCTATTGGTGCTCCAGTGACTTCATTAGTCGTAGTTTATATTGGCCCCCCTTTTTTAACCTGACATTTTGAAATGCACATGCAATTTATTTCGCCTGCTTTCATATTAAGAGGATTTCTCTTCTGTCTGTCTTCCTTTTTGTGTGTGTGCATGTGTGTAGATATATGAATGCTTGTCCAACTGATCTTTGAATGCAGACAAGTTTACATGGCTAAGAAATAAAGACGGGTGAAATTGTAGCTTTGAAGAAAATACGGATGGACAATGAAAGAGAGGGGGTATGTCATTCCTCTTTGTTTTATTCTTCTTTGTTTGATTATAAATTAAGAAGACTGTGCTCAGTGTGCTGTTAGCCCTTTCACTTATATCGTATTTGTTTATTTTTTTTCTGAAGTTCTGGGTTTCCAGTGCTCTGCCTAATTATATTGATTAAGAAAAAGGCGGCCAATATGTGATTGATATTGTAATATGCAACTTGTTGTAATGTTTTTGTCCGGTTCCCCATAACTGCCATACGGGAAATCAAAATCCTAAAGAAGCTGCACCATGACAATGTCATCAAATTGAAAGAGATTGTGACATCTCCAGGTAGTGTAGTAGTATTATTAGTTATAAGTAGTCATACTTATTTGTGTGTATACAACTGTAGCCATGAAATTTTAATGTGGTTTATGTTCCCAGAAATAGTTTTATTCATTGTCAATTTCACGCCACTATCTGTAACTTTGGTGTTTTGCAGGGCCAGAGAAGGATGAGCAAGGGAGACCGGGCAAGAAATCTTTTTGTCTGTTCAGTTTTAGCTTATTCTGATTATCTACAATTTCTCGGTTAGAGCTGGTCATGCACCATCTTTTTTTTTTGTTGAGAATTATAAGAAAAGTCATTGTGGTTTTTGGTTGACCATAGCAAAGTTGTTCAACCAAAGTTTTCACATTGGTTTTATCTTATCTGATGTCAGCAAATTTGTAACTTAACTTTGATTTTCTTGGCGTTGCAGATGGTAACAAGTATAAAGGGGGCATCTATATGGTCTTTGAATATATGGACCATGATTTGACAGGTCTAGCTGATCGACCTGGGATGAGATTTTCGGTCCCCCAGATTAAGGTATCACAAGCAGCAATATATTTCCATTTATTTAGTAACAAACTATATTCATTATTGAAGTAACCTCCTTCCTTTTCCTCCCCTCTGTCTAACAGTGCTACATGAGACAACTATTGACGGGACTTCACTACTGTCATGTGAATCAAGTACTTCATCGGGATATTAAAGGTTTCTATACTCATATTTCATTACCGATTTAGGTATTGATATCGTGAGGCCTACCTTATGTTCTATATTTGTTCTGCAGGCTCTAATCTTCTCATAGACAATGAAGGAAATCTGAAGCTTGCAGATTTTGGGCTTGCTCGTTCCTTTTCAAATGATCACAATGCCAATCTCACAAATCGTGTCATTACTCTTTGGTATAGGTGAGCATTTGATGGCATGATTGCAGGCTCTCCTGTAACTGTCTAGATTGCTCTTTTCTCATATGAAGCTTAGGAATTGTGGTGGTGGTGGGGGTTTTAAATTGTTTTTCTGTGCGATGACGATCATCTTTTGTTACATCGATATTCTGTTTCGGTGGACGTAGTCTTGTTTTCTAGTAGTCTAGAGTTGTTTAGTTGATTCTTTATTCTATTGGCACTCATCTCGAGCTTCTGATGTTCTTTAAGCATTTGATGATGCAATGTGGAGGGAAATGATATCATCTGCAGTTGAAGTTGGTTTTTGTTATGTTTCTCTATGGAAGATGTTATATTTGTTGCGATCCTGGATCTGTAAATGTTTTTGGTTTAGATCTGTATTTTGTTGGTGCTTCTCTTTTAATAATAGGGACATCTCTCTCTCTCTCTCTCTCCCCTCTCTCAATAACTTCTTCGTAGTAAACAAATTCTGATTGCCTTCATTTGAACAGACCTCCAGAGTTACTTCTTGGGGCCACCAAGTATGGTCCAGCTGTTGATATGTGGTCTGTTGGATGTATATTTGCTGAGCTTCTACACGGCAAGCCAATTTTTCCTGGTAAAGATGAGGTAAATCATAAATAGCATTCTCTGGTATAAGTCATAAGGTGGTTTAACTTGTTTTGATTTTTGGGCTAATATTCTACCAGTGTTTAATGAGTTTGTAGAAATTATATTTTAATATTCAACAATCTGAAAGGCAAAGCAAGGCGAGTATGATTTTGAGGTTTCGTCTTTTTTTTTTTTTTTGGTTTTTATTTAGTGGTGAAGAAAAGTGAAGAATATGGAATTCCTCATGATGTGATGCCACAATAATTTCCCCATCAGGAATGTGTAATTGTTTAACAGATTTGCAATATAGACAAGTAATATAGTAAGTCGTGGATAATAACTCGCAAAGATATATTTGCACATACACCATGGAGCTTATCACAAGATTATTTGACAAGGAAAGAGCTAAAACTCTTCTAGGAGTGTTTTTTTTAATTTTTTTATTATTATTATTTTTTTAACCTTTTGGTAGATTTCTACTGTAATGCTATAGTGGATGGTGTACAACCTGGTAAACATTGTAGATTTTTGTGGTATCTCATTTTAAATGTTCTTTTTTCTTGAGAAATAATATATTAAAAAAGTATACTGGAAAAAACATTCATTTGGATTTATCTGCATATAACAATAAACATTCTTTGTGTAATTCCTTTTGCAGTTTGATGGTATTGTTTAATTTATCTCCTGCTATAAATTTATGGAGAGATATACAAATACACATTTTTTTATATTTTATATTTGGTTCTATCATTTAATTCTAGTTGAAAAGCACTTTGAATCAATCCCAGTGTTGTAATGAATTTTTGTTTTTTTTCTTTTAGTCGAACATAATGCAAGTTCTGTTGAAATGATTATTTGTCTCGCACGCAGACACAAATGTGCAAGAAGAGTTCCCCAATCATTTACATGTTTACCATATAACTCTCTGCATCATCACCACAATAGTTCTGGATTTGATTTCTAAGAACAGTCGGAATACCAATATGCAAAGTAACGAAGATTTCCTCAGTAAAATTTATAAAGATCATGCTGCTTAAGCTACAATCCTTTATTTTTCAGGTGGAAGATGCTACAAAAGCTCTTGAAGCAACAAATGGAACACCACTTGAAAGGGAAGTAGCATATGCAAAAAGCATTCTTGGTCCAGGATCTGGCATGTCAGGATCTTCACAGTCAAGCAGCCCGGCAGCTGCTGCAATTGAGGCAGCAACATTTGCTCAACAGGTTAGTTTATACAGTTGTCTGCGCTTTCGTGTTTGCCACTTGGCCTATATATTGTTATTGCATTTTATTTATAATGTTATTGGATCACAAGATAGCGTAACTCTTGAGATTAATGGTACAGCAAATATATGTTTAACCTAACATATAAGGGTGTTAAAATGTTTTTTTTTTTTTCATCACATGTATTGTATGTTTGTGCTCTGCTTAGATTTGCAGGATATAAGATTAAGAGTGATTATATCAGTAATTCAGTATCTACTAAAGTTCTGTGGATATTTGCAATTGGCCTTCTTTTAGCTAATTTGGATAAAGAGTAAAGTGATATGCCAGAAATTGAAGATAATAAGGAAGTAGAGGTAGTTTAGGGGCTTCCATTTCTGATATACGTTTTGAGAATTTTTCTCTATATTCTTTCTGATTGGGAAACTGTTTATAGCTTGGTTATTTTTCTATTTAACTTTTGTGGTAGGAAGTCATCTGGACTTGTAGACTATTCAGAGGCTATTTTATCTCTGTTGCAGGACTTTGATGTACGTTTCATTTCTACTTTCGAATAAAGTCATCCTATCCAATAAATAAATTTATGTAGAGTAGTTGTTGAACTATTGAAAGATAGTTATAGTTCAACTGGTACAGGGAATACATATCACCCCATCCTTAGAACAACGTGATTACTTTATCCCGACGTTGGACACTATGCTTTAGTGTGGCAATCAGATGTGTATTTTGACCCCATATGAAGCTCAACATTAAATTTGTTACACACTTTAATAATTAATTAACGTATTAAGTCTCTAAAAGTGCAGGGTTGAGTTCAAATCCTCTAAAAATAAACCAGAAAGAAGTGTTTAGTATAATTTGCTTTATCTTAACAAATAAAACAAATAGTTAGGGAGTATTCTCACGTGATTTAAGTAATCGAGTAAGCCTGATAAGTACTGTATTTGTGCAAACAGATTGTTCCTCCGATGCTAATAATCGGCCCAGTAATATACATGTTTAAAGGATTGCTTACACGTTAACTTTGCTGAGAGCATCAGTTTGCTGTCTTTTGTTTCTGTTGTTGTATAATTCACTTTGTAATTAATTGCAGTCTTATTCTTTTCTTTCTAGTATGATGCTGTTGGATGGGCACCGAAGGAATATAATCCAGATGACAAACAATTCACGGGAGGGAAGGAGCAAAGTGGTGGGGACTTGGTACAAAGTGATGGTGTGGCTCCACAATCTGGTTTTGTATGGGACGAGGCATCCGGCTACTACTATGATGCTTCTTCTGGGTTCTACTATGATGGAAATACAGGTTAAATTAATTTACATTTATTGAATTCCACTTGCTGCACTACATTTCTTTCTGAATAATGCTCCATCACATGTCATTCAACTGTTTGAAAATCAAACTGTGTCATTCAACTGTTACAAAAACATTGTTTAGTTTTTTTTTTCCTCTATTTTATTTATGCAAAATATTGGAAAATTTGCTATGGATATGTGTTCATTAATTACTCCTGTTAAAAATTCGCATAACAATTTTCCGAGGAAAGAATGCCGTTAGTGGCCTTGAAGCTTTATTAAGTTTATCAGGAGTATACATATATGGTCCAGTTCAAGGCAGTGGAGAATTAGATGATAAGCTACAGTTTTTGTGCTTTTAGTATATATTTAGCAAACTTCCTGGTCGACAACCTAAAGACACATATCCTCTTGTTACTGTTTTTCTCTATTAGTGACCGTAAACAGTTTCTTTTTATCTATTATTTATTAAATCTTATGGAATCTTTTTAATGTAGGTCTTTATTATGATGGTAACAATGGGATTTGGTATTCGTATGATCACCAAAATCTGCAATACATTCCTTGCACTGATCAGAATGGCACCAAAGGATCTGCTAACCAATCTCAGCTTTCGAAGACATCAGATGATTCAAGTGTAAAAAAATTAGTCATCTCTGCACCAGCTACAACATCAGCTGCATCGTTACCCGATGCAGTCCAGGCCGCTGCCACAGCAGCAATAGCCGCAGAGAGGAAAGAAAAGGAAAAGTCCAAAGAGATCAAGTTGGCTTCAAAGAGCAGTATTTTGGCTAACAAGAAGAAAATGAATAATGTATTGACTATGTGGAAGCAGCGGAGTCATGAAGGGCAAGTAACCCGTGTAGCTCTGGATGATAACCAGCAAAGTGCACCTGCTAATGATAGACATGTTTCATCTGTTCCCTCTGCAAAGACAAAGTCTAAGATTGACGTACCAACCAAAAATGAGAATACTATATCTAGTTCAGGGGTTACTACCACTGTTTCTACTGCAGATACTCTCGGTTTAGAGTCTTCAGTCATGCCAAGGCCTGTGAGCAACAGTATAGGGGGGACTCTGATGGGAGTGATAAGGGGATCTGGAAGAACTGTGGTTAAATCAGATACATCATTTCCAGCATCTTCCGGGGTTTCCACACCTTCAAGTTCTGCTGCAGGCATAGCAGGTTCTTCTGCACCAACAGAAGCAGATATCTCCACAGTTTTGACACCCTTCAGAACTGATGCATCTGTATTAGGTTCTTATACACCACCTGTTGCTGCTGGGAGTGGCAGGAGAAGATTTTCTGAAATGCCAGCTTCTGCTCATAAAGAACCTCATACTGGATACAGGGATCGTGCTGCTGAACGGAGGAACTTGTATGGCTCGTCATCTTCTTTTGGAGATGATTTGCCTGAACATGGTTTTGGGGAGTCAAGTAAGCGCTTTTAAGGTTAATTTTTATGGTCCCCCTTTGCTGGGTGTTTCCTTGTTATTAATAATTCAAAAGAATTGAGAATTCTGAATGCCTCTTATATTTGATGTTAAGATCGAGACTTGACATTGAGGAAAGGTTCTTTTGATTCAATGCCCTTTCCCCCTGGTGTTGGTGGGGGACGTGTTACCGGAGATGCTACCATTGACAGTTATGAGGTGATTACATCTGAGAAAGCAATTGATGAAAGCAATGTGGGCAACAAGATGCTTCGCAGCATGGGCTGGCACGAAGGCTTGGTATCAACTACTTCTTTTGCACTTTTATAACATTACTAGATATAACTCTTGACAGTAAAGAAGATCTCCCATATCTCCACATTGCTGTAGACTGATGAAGGTGGAGGATTTTTTTTTTTGTTTCTTTTTGTTTTGTCTTAAATTGTTCGAAGAAGGGATTGTTGTCGATTCCAATTGAATGATTCAGACTGCTGTCTAATTTCTTTTACTGGCCAAAGAATGGATTTGCTTATATTGTTACAATACTACATATATTATATATATTTAGTATGATGGTGATCAATTTCGCGGATCTACCAACCTTTTTCTTCCAACAGAAAAGATGACACGAATTAAATATAAATTTTTTGTTATACAATTTCACTGGTTATTTCTTTTGGTTTCTTTTTTCTCTTAGGGTATTTCAAAATATAACTGCTTTGTTATTGATCTGATTACAGGGTTTAGGAAGGGATGGGAGTGGAATGGTAGAACCTGTGCAGGCTCAGAGTGTGGAAAGGAGAGCCGGGCTTGGGAGTCAGCAGAAGAAGTTAGATCCCGCTCTTGAGGCTCAGGCTGGAGATAGTTATAAAACTATCATTCACAAGAAGGCTCTGGCTAGGTTCCGCGAGATGTCTTAAGAATGATAAAGGGAGAGTCGATCTTATTCTTAATCAGGGAAAGATATCTAGAATTAAGCTATGGGATGGGACCAAGTTGCATTTGTTGTCCACGCTTCACCTTTACCTCAGGTCTATTGGGTGTTGTCCTCTCTTGTAATAAAACTATAAAAGATACCTTCAGCGGTTGTTAAACTTCCCAATTTTCAACAAGTCTAGTTTTTCTAACCTTGATATTTGCACCCAAATTCTGTTTAGTCTTGGGAAATTTAATGTTTCTCAGCTCTCACCAATACATTCCAGTTCATTTAAGAAATAGAGACAGGCAAGTATTCTGTAATAATCTAGCAGCCGACCCCTGCAAGGTTGTGATAACACTGCAAAATGATGAGTCGGTTTGTCATTGTCTCCAACGCCCATTGAATTGGTTTTTCATTGCTTTTACCATCACAGTTGTTGTGCTCTTTGACATTGGTTCCTCCCTGTCTCCCTCTTTTGGGGTTGTGCGTTGAGTCTCTTCTTACTGCAACTTCCTAGCGTCTGTGGTCCGGCATGAAGTTGTGGGTGACAACCTTTCCATTACTGCTCAACCGTGCTCAACTTCCTCAATGTGCTCTTTTGGATGTGAATTGAAGTTTGCAATGCGGCAGTCTTATGAGGACACTCGTTTGCCCTTTGAGGTCCTTTGCATAAGAAGCAAGATAGGTTTCTATGTTTGGGACATTTGAGTCCCGTTGGTATTCACATTCAAAAACATCTCAAAAATTTGAGTGTGTTCTCTTGGAATTTGATCAAGACCCACTTCTCCTCTAGCTAGGTTAGGCGGTTAATGACGTCGTCCAGTGGTTCAGTACTTTTAACTTTTAAGCTTTCTCTTATGAACCCGATCGCAGCTACTTAATACATACTATAGCCTTCTTCAAGGACAGAAAGTAGGTCATATCTGCCTCCTACACCACAACAATTAGCTGCTCATAATTAAGCTTTTCGAACCCAGGAATCAAAGGATATTGGCAATGCAGCTTCTGCTGATTAAATTTATACCCTTCTTCATCCGGAAATGAATACTCAATCTTAAGTGAGATCGAGTGCAAGTTTCTGCTACCTTCGTATATATCGACTCAATCCACACAAAAGTTAGATTCACTAGTAGACACAACAAATGGTTTTCATATCAGAAGGAAAATCTAGTGACGGCGATCAATGATAACAAACAACACTGAGTCCATTATTTACTTGCTCACATGAAGAACCAGTATAAGGCTAAACATTGCTATAAGACTAAACATTGTGATATTAAAATTAGGCATAAAATACTCCCAGTAGTCAGCAAAAGAAAAGAACACAAAAATATGAATAACAGAAGATGGCAATAAATTACGGGACACTTCATGATTTAGGGGAAGATAAAAAGGTGGCCATTGTTAATTAATTCAGGTTAGCTTAGGAATGATATAACAAAGTTTTACACAATTCATGGTGATAAAATGCTTTTTGACTATCACTAGAATTATACCACTCAAGACTAAAAGTAAGAAGCAGATTCTTGCTCGAATTGGGGGAATTCAAAAAGCTTGTGATAAATATAAATATATGATTCTATTTGTGAGCAAGAGAACATCTTTTGAGAGCAAAAGTCAGAGGGATAAATGGCAGCAAAATGGTGATAGAAATACTAAGTTTTTTCATCTAACTACTTTGGTTAGAAATAGAAGAAATAAAATAGGTTTTTATGATGCTTAGGTCTTTATAACTACTTAATACCATATGTCTGAGTAAATCCCTTTGCAACCATGCGTGTTTTATACCGGTTCACTGATCCATCTGCGTTGTGTTTCACAGTAAACACCCAATGACATCCCACAGCCTTTTTTCATGTGGTGGAGATACAAGTTCCCAAGTATCATTCTTATGTAATGTCTCCATCTCTTCCTCCATTGCTTTCCTCCACTTTGGATCTCCCAACGCATCCTGCACTTTGTTAGGTACTGATACAACAGATATTTGATTCACAAATGATTCATATGACTTTGATAATCTAGTGGACATATAGTTGGCTACTGAATATCTTGATTTGGCTTGTAAACTAGGTTCATATCTTTTGGGGGGATGACCTCTAGTAGACCTATTAGGTAACACATATTGTTCACTACTAGGCTCACTACTACTAGGAACAGTGGAAGGACATACCTCAAATGATTAATCTTCTACAACAGGGAGTTGTGGATCAGGGGTATGAGTGCTGGCAGGAGGGGCAGATTGATCTTCTACAGCAGTTGCGCTCTCAGCTATTGGTTCAATTCTTGGAACATGGATGTCTGAGGCTTCTACCTTTGGTTGAGCTTCTGTCACTTCTGGTACTGAAGCTTCTACTCCTGGAACATGGACGTCTGAGGCTTCTACCTCTGGTTCTGTCACTTCTGGTACTGCTGGTACTGAAGCTTCTACTTCCTCCCCCTCGCTATGATACAACTCTTCAAAGTATGAATGCTCCCCCTGAAGGACTGGATCATCCGATGTAAAATAGGTCATGTCCTCAAAGAAAGTAACATCCATAGTAACATAGTATTTTCTGGTAGGTGAATGATAACACTTGTATCCCTTCTTATGGCTCTCATAACCAACAAACACATACTTGATCGCCCGGGGATCTAATTTAGATGATCTCTGGCTCTTAGATACATGAATAAAGGCCACACAACGAAAGACCCGGGCAAGTATATTATGATAGGAAGGAAGAGAGACATGAGATGCAAGAACCTGAAACAGAGTTTTTCCTTGAAGAACACTAAATGAAAGGCGATTGATAAGATAAGCAGAAGCTGTGACAACATCACCCCAAAGATTCTTCGGCATATGGGCACTAAGTTCGATAAATACTTGCCTAAAGGAAGAAAGCAAGTTTAGCACAACCTGATCCATTGATCAGTGATACTCAAATCCGTCTCATGAGAATATTTCTGGATTGTGGTTATTATTGGGGGACGCCTCAAATGTTAGAACCAATCCTTAAAAGTATATAGATCTCTATAAACACATTACACTAGTGTACATGAGGACGTGGAATAATGAGTCTAATATCGAACCATACTTCGTTGAAAAATGTCAACGTAGTAAATTGGCCACATGGAAAGAAGCGATCCAGTATAAACAAAAAGATAGGTCTTTTGGGCAGGTGACGCCGACACCGCAAATATAAACCCTATCAAATATATCTTTGTTAGAATGCGTAATGAGAATAAGAGTATGTAGGCTCACCTTATGGCGCAAGGTCTCTCAAAAACGCACTGGAATCGACTACGAGGAGATATTCTCTCGTAATGGACTACGATGAGACAATCTCTCGTAATGGATGTCATTGCACTCCACTACCTTGTCAGTTTGGTAGTTTCCGAAAAACTGAATATGCAGCTTACGAAAAGTGATCAAAACATATATCTCTATGGGGATCTAAATTAAGAGATATACATGAGGATCCTAAACGGACTTCATCCACCCAAATCAAATGACTCTAGATCACATGAGTACGTTTGCAAAAGAAACTGAAACGTTCACTAAAGTGACTACTTGATTGGGAAGGGATTGATGAATTATGCCCTTGCGTTTTCATTATGGATATACATGAACTCTAAATGAAATAAGAGAAACTCAATGTATTGTAAATCCTAAGTTGAGAATGAAAAATATTTTGGGAATACACAGTCTTGAAATGGAACTCAAGGACTGTAATGATGGTGACCATCTATCAATCAGCTTAGGCACTCTAAAGAATAAAGTGAGGCCTACATATACTCCCATGATCAGTCGAACTCTTTACTTTAACAATAGATCCATTTATCATCTAATGGAAGATGATGAAGAAGTGTGGGAAATGAAATTCCTATACAAGTGCAATCACGCATTATTGTACTTAAACACAATATGTAAGACTCGACCTCTCATTCGACACTATCAGAAAAAAGGGTTTTCCCGACGAAAAAAAAAAAAAACGGCCGACGACATAAAATTTTCGTCGGCTATTTTCAATAATGGCCGACGATTTTTTTTTTTCGTCGCAAAAAAAAAAAATCGTCGGCTATTCCCCTAGAATGGCCGACGATTGTGTTTTTCGTTGCTGAAAACCAAAAAATCGTCGGTTATAATCATATTTTAGTCGACGATTTGAATTTTCGTCGGCCTTTCTCTGAAACTTTTGCCGACGAAAACTTTTGAAAGTTTGGCCGACGAAATTGGCATTTTCGTCGGCTATAAGTCTATATATTTTCAGATCTGGACAGCAGCTGCTCATTACAAAAAAACCGGGAAAAACCGGGAGAAAGAGTGAAAAATTTGTGGGTATTGTTGAAATCAGTCCTCTCTTACATTGTTGAGCTATATATAGGTACGTATATGTGTATATATGTTGATTTTAAGTTTTAGTTGAGTTGATTTTGAGTTTTAGTGATTTTGATTTAGTAAGTGATTTTTTGTTTTGTTGTTGTTTTAGTGTTAGAATGTATGTATATATTTTGATTTTGAGTTGTAGTTGAGTTGATTTTAAGTTAGAGTTTAATTATGTGTTTTAATTTGATGTTATTTTAATTAGTGTTAAAATATATATATATATATATATATATGTGTGTGTGTGTGTGTGTGTGTGTGTGTGTGTGAAGTTTAATTATATATATATATATATGTTAATTAATGGTTATTGATAGTGTAATTAACGTAAATAATGGTTGATGTATAGTGTAACTTAAATAATGGTTGTTAATGGTATATATATATATATATATATATATATATATATATATATATATATATATATGAGTTGATGTTGATAATAATATATATTGTAATGTAATTAATTATTAAGGATATATATATATATTATTTTCAGGCTATATATGAATCCGGATAAGAGTTGGATTTCGCTTCCAAGGCATGACCGACGATACACTACAGGAGTTGTGAATTTTTTGCAGTTCGTCGAGGAAAATGCAAAGGGGAATGAATACCATTATTGCCCGTGTAATAAATGTAGGTATCGCAGTGATATGTGTCGATTTCCGATTATGACAGTATGGGAGCACCTAAAGAGTAATGGGTTTTGGCCGAAGTACAGACGTTGGATATATCACGGTGAGCCATCATTAGATGGATCGCATGATCATGGGCAGTTTTTTTAGGCGGGCAGTAGTAGTACATCCAATGATCCAACAATGGCATTCGTCAACGACGTTTTTCCTTTTGAAAGCGGTGTACGTGGGGAACAATATATGCATGACCCGGTGCAGCCCTTCCCAGAAGTTGTCAACACTGCTGCCTTTGACAAGTACAACAAACTGATTGCATTGCAACAGACCCCTGTGTCTTCAAGTTCTGAGAAGACAGTTCTTGAAAGTGTGATGGAGGTAATGAGGATTAAAGTCGAGACAAGATCGACTATCAGGCAAGTGGATGAATATCTACAGTATACTTCTTCGTTGTTGGAGGAGGGTCATCGTAATCCTACCAATCACCGTAAGGTCCGAAGTATCCTCAAAGATCTAGGGCTTTCCTACATTAAGATCCATGCATACGCATTTGACTGCGTTCTCTTCTGGGGTAAAGATGCAGAAGGGAATGACCTTGGTAGCCTTGACGCATGTCCGATATATCATTCTGACCGATATAAGTTGACGGGAGCAGGCAATAGGAAACCTGTGAAAGTGCTTCGGTATTTTCCGTTGAGAGATAGGCTTGAGCGGTTGTACATGTCAGAAACCACCGCAAAAGCTATGAGATGGCACGGTGAGCGGGACTTGGGAGACGCAGATATCATGACACACATCTCTGACGGAGCGGCTTGGAAGCATATAAACAATGAGTTTCCTCATTTTGCGTCAGATGTCAGAAACGTCAGGCTCGGGCTCTCAACCGACGGGTTCAGCCCTTTCGGCACCATGAGTCTTTCATACAGTATATGGCCGGTGATTTTGGTACCTTACAACCTTCCTCCGTGGATGTGCATGAAGAAGGAATATAATATGTTGACGTTGTTGATTCCGGGGCCTGGTTACCCGGGAAAATGTCTCGATGTGTATATGAGACTATTGATTGAAGAGCTTAAGGTATTGTGGGACGTTGGTCATCCCACTTTTGACAAGTACAAGCAGGAGACGTTCCAGATGCATGCCATGGTTATTGGTACCATCAGTGATTTTCCTGCTTATGGGATGTTGTCGGGCAGCGTTGTTAGGGGATACAAGGCTTGTCCAGAGTGCCTCAGCGATTATGGGAGCACCCCTCATTACAACAAGATATGCAGAATGGGTCATCGTATGTTCCTTCCGGCGGATCACCACTGGCGTTACGAGTCCGCCGCATTTGATGGAACCGAAGAACACGGTGGTCCTCCTAGAAGATGGACGGGAAGAGAAATTTTAGTTGTGCTTAATGAGTACGATTTTGGGCCCCACAGCAATCATCCCGATATTGTAGCGGAAATACCCGAAAGACCTGAGGAGTACAAATTCTGGACACATAAGAGCATATTGTGGGAACTCTCGTACTGGTGTGAGTTGTTGATCCGTCACTTCCTAGACGTTATGCACATAGAAAAAAATGTTTCTGAAAGTGTGGTGGCCACAACGCTGAACTTGGAGGGGAAGACGAAAGACGGTCCTAAGGCTCGCACTGATCTGCAAAACAAGAATATCAGAAAACAACTATGGTTGAAAGAAGGGAAGAGAAAAATGCCTCAAGCTCCTTACACCGTCAAGCCTAAGCATAAATCAGAAATTTTCCATTGGATAAGTCGGGACAAGTATCCTTCAGGCTTTGCTGGAAATATAGCCAAGTGTGTGAACAGACAATTCAACAATCTTTACGGGTTGAAAAGTCATGACAATCATATCCTGCTACAACGTCTCTTCCCTGTTTTCATTCGACCGTTCCTTCCCCGTCACGTTGTGGAGCCGTTAGTAGCTTTGGCAAGATTTTTCCAGAAGGTATGCACACGGGAAGTGAGAAAATCTGACCTCCGGGAAATGCAACAAGACATCGTTCATATCATGTGTAAATTTGAGATGATATTTCCTCCAAATTTTTTCGACATCATGCCTCACCTCATGATCCATCTTCCTCGGCAGTTGTTGCTTACCGGTCCTATGCACTTTACTTGGATGTATCCGATGGAAAAGTACGTATTTTACACCTTCTGTTAATTTTCTCATCAATATATGTGATTTAGTATTAATGTACTATCATAACACTTTAAAAACTTGATTTATAGGCAACTTGGACAATACGGTGATTTTGTCCAAAACAGATCCGCACCTGAAGGATGTATAGCTGAAGCGTATATTGCGCACGAGTGCGTCACCTACATGAAGCTGTATTTAGGAGCGTTACAAGAAAGCATACCGGAAGATGTACCTTCACAGTTCAATCTTTCCATACTCTCCGACGATGTTGTACTCGGTGGAAAAATGCCAGTTTCCTACAAGTTGAAAGATTATGAGGTAGCCATTGCACATTGGTGGGTACTAATTAACTGTCCAGAAGTTCAGTTTTGGAAGAACATGCATCTAAACTGTGAACAAGTAGGAGGTGATCTCGATTACCACAACCGGACATTCGCAGAGTATTTCGGCCGCTGGGTACGTAACTTTAACATTATTCTATACGTATTTATATATTATGGTGTATAATTATTCATATTTATAGTTGATTCTGATGGTTGCAGATGGACCTTATTAAAAATGATAATCACCCAAATTGGTCGCACGAACTCAGACTTCTATCGATGAAGCCGGTCTATTCAAAAGTTTATGCGATGTGCAAGGTGAATGGTGTGTTATTTCGATGTGAAGAGAGAGACATCAGACTGAAAACACAAAACTCAGGGGTTATGGCACATGGTGGGGATGATGGAGTTGACTATTACGGTGTTCTCCATTCAGTTGTGGAACTGCATTATGGGGAAGGCATGAAAGTGCACCTTTTCAAGTGTAGATGGTTTGACACACGGCCGCAGAGCATGAAAACCGATCAATACGGCATAACTTCTGTGAACACTAGTACATCATGGTATGAGGATGACCCGTTCGTTTTAGCCACATGGGTGAAACAAGTGTTTTATCTTGATGATCTCGCCAAGGGTGACCCGTGGAAAGTAGTCAACACTATCCACCATCGCAACATTTACCGGGCGTCTACACTTGGAGTGGCTGAAGAGAACGAGGAAGGTGGCACCGCGTATCAAGAGCCCAACTCAAACGGTATTCCTGACTCCTCTTTTATTCGCCTAGACACGCCGGTGCGACATCGACGTGAAGAGCCACTGCTTGTTGATGTTGATCCAAATGAAGAAACTAACGAGGACTCTAGTGGTGAGGAAAAACATAAATTACCCGTATCGAGCAATTTAGAAACCGAAGAAGACTCATCCGATGATTTCGATTACAATCCGACGGATTAAGTAATGTAGATGATGTCATCCTTTCATTTGTAATCCACTAATTTCTAATGAACGGGCGTGGGGATGAGCCTCCCAGCTAGGCTGGGTTCCAAACCCCTTAAAAAAAAATTTGAAATATGTTGACTGCTGGGTTTCTGTTTTCTTGATGTTCAATTTTGGTTATATATGAACAGGAAAGATATGACAACGAGAGGTGTAAACCTACTGAATTTTTTTTTACCTTTTTCATAGTATAGCCGACGAAACATGCACTAGTTCGTCGGCTATACTCATTATGGCCGACGAAAAATTCACTATTTCGTCGGCCATAACTATATTGAAAAATACATATTTTATTTTAGACAGAAAATGACAGAAGAATAGCCGACGAGTACGAGGTTGTCTCTCGTCGGCTATGATTTAAAAAAAAAAAAACAAAAAATGACCATATTCCATTTTCTATCACTAACGATAAACCATTGCTTCATCCTTCAAACAGAAAAAAGTCGTGAGATAAGATATGACCTAAATAATGAAATACGTCTGCGGTTGAAAAATGATAAGATCCCGATAAAATCTGAGTGTCGAAAGATGCGGTCAAAGGTTTTATTCCTTCGTTTCTCTAATGGTAGCGTTACCTTCGGTAAATATTTTGAGGAAAATTTTTATACGATTAGTTGCGTCTCATCGATTTGAAACTATTATCTGTTGAAGGTCAGGCCAAAAAACGTCATTTAGACAGTCCAATTACCGTTTCTAAGCGTTTAGAGGTTTGACTGACCCAGTTGACCGTTCCGATCGAGGCTTTAACGTTGTCAGATGTAGTTGGATTTTTTTCCATACATGTATTTAATCTAAACGGTGATATCTGACGGTTGGAATAGATTTTCTAAACTTTTATATTCAAAATCAGAACATACGCACTAATGTTCCTTAACTTGTTTACTAAGTGTTTGAGTGAATGTATAGTTTCAAATAGTTACTATACGTAGACTCTTCAAATGCAAAAATGTTGTGAAATAAGATATGACCGAAATAATGAAATACATCTACGGTTGAAAAATGACAAGATTCCGATAAAATCTGAGTGCCGAATGTTGCGGTTAACTGTTTTTTACTTTCGTTTTCCTATGGGTAGCCTGACGTTCGGTAAATATTTTGAGGAAAATTTTTATACGACTAGTTGCGTCTCATCGATTTGAAACTATTATCTGTTGAAGGTGAGGCCAGAAACCGTCGTTTAACTAGACTAATTTCCGTTTTTAAGCGTTTAGAGGTTTGACCAATAGTTTAGCCGACGAAATATAATTTTCGTCGGCTAAACTCTTGCGATCCGCGCCTTTTCATTGTACGCCGTTGGATGGCTCAGATCTGACAGCCGTTGATCTTCCAAAGTATAGCCGACGATGTTCATAGATTTCGTCGGCTAAACTCTTACGATCCGCGCCTTTTCATTGTGCGCCGTTGGATGGCTCAGATCCGACGGCCGTTGATCTTCCAAAGTATAGCCGACGATGTTCATTGATTTCGTCGGCTAAACTCTTACGATCCGCGCCTTTTCATTGTGCGCCATTGGATGGCTCAGATCCGACGGCCGTTGATCTTCCAAAGTATAGCCGACGATGTTCATAGAATAGCCGACGATATTCAAAGTATAGGCGACGAAATTAAAGATTTCATCGGCCATTCTAATAATAGCCGACGAAATTGAAGGTTTCGTCGGCTATATCTTCTGCTATAAAACCAGACAGCCCCGACCTCCTTCCCCTTTTTTCTGCTTTCTCCTCCTTCCCCTCCTCCTCCATCCGGCCGATCCGCGACCTCCTCCAAATTCCGGCCCCATCCTCCTTCCCCTCCGGCCCCGTCCTCCTTCGATTCCCCTCCGGCCGGCCTCTTCCTCCTCATCGATTTCATCCGGTAAGTTTTTTTTTTAATTATTTTAATTGTATAATTTAGGTATATATGTTAATTTAGATATAACTGTTAATTTATGTATTTATGTTAATTTAGGTATTTATGTTAATTTATGTAATTTTTTTTAAAATTTATTTTAATTGTAATTGTATAATTTGGGTATAATTGTATAATTTAGGTATTTATGTTAATTTAGATATAATTGTTAATTTAGGTATTTATGTTAATTTAGGTAATTTTTTTAAAATTTATTTTAATTGTAATTGTATAATTTAGGTATAATTGTATAATTTAGGTATTTATGTTAATTTAGATATAATTGTTAATTTAGGTATTTATGTTAATTTAGGTATAATTTATGTATTTATGTTAATTTAGGTAATTTTTTTAAAATTTATTTTAATTGTAATTGTATAATTTAGGTATAATTGTATAATTTATACCTATAAATTGGTAGCCTAATTATATGAATGGTTATATTTATGTTAATGGTTAGTATTATTTAAAATTAGTTAAAATTGAAAAATTAATTTGTTAGTATGTTTTAAAATATGTTAGTATTATTGGTTATTATATTAATTAGAATTTGTTATTTAATGTAATATAATTTAATATTAATTAATGTATTAATGCCTCAAGCTCCAGATGGCCGATTGATGGGACTAAAATGCATGCACAATTTGTACCTGCAAAATAATCTCATACATATATTACCCTTCTTGTGTCGATTGTAGTATTGACAAGTAGAGATCGTTCTATCCAGGGAAATCAAGGGCACTTAATTTCATAAAGCATCACATAATAATATGAGGGGATTGGAAATTGTATCTAATATCTACTGAAAATTACGAAAATAAAACCTAAATTAATATATACATATGATCAACATCTTTCACACATAACACGACACACAAAACTCACATAACACATAACAATTTCACACAAGGTAATAATATAGCAAACGGCAAGTATTCAAGATTAGTTTTAGTTCCAATTTAATTAGAGCCTTCGCGGTTCATCTAATTAGCAAAACTCCTTAATTATTTAGAACTAGCTTCGCGCATAATCTCAAACATAGTATTAAATAGTTTAAAGACACTTCGCGTAGAAATTAAACCAAGAAACACATAAGCACAATGAGTCGAATTGGAGACATATTAGCAAGTATGGCGTCACCTCATCTCACATCGATATATAAATTTTCAGAATTACTCTAGCCCTTAGAACTAACACAAGATGAATCAACTTTATGTTTATAATCCACCTCATATTATATTCGGCAAGTGAAGCCAATACACAAGGTTCAACCATGATCAAGGCTGCCCTCATGCATCGATTTATATGCATATGAATTCAGAAAATAAACCAAAATAAAATCAAGAACACATGCGAATTCAACTATATCATAAACCCTGATTAATTTTGTCACATGTCATGTTCAGAAATTAAACAAATAGAAAACCAAAACACATAACAGAATTTCGGAAATCCAAAGTAAAATTTATAAAACCAAAACAACATACATCAATCCATTCAATCTTTATAGACAAAGTATTGAATTTATACATAAAATAAAAAGCCATAAGAGATGTTCGAATTACACTTTTGAAGAACCTTGCAAGACTTCAACAAAGATGAATTCGGCAAAGGGAAGATGGTGTGAATTTGATGTAGGGGAATGGTACGGCTATTCTACTTTCTGTATGGGATTTTTGTGGAGTTATTTTGGCAGAGCTTTGGCATGTGAAAGTGAGAGAGAAGAGATATCTTTTCTGAAAATGTGCCGAACTATATATAAGGGAGCAAGAGGAACTAGGGTTTTATCTCTTAGGGTTTCGGCACAAAGGTATTGGTGCCGAATTCTTCCTCTTTTCCTTGCAAGGTAAGTCTTGATTTTTCCTTATTTTGTTTGCCGAATTATT
Source organism: Potentilla sterilis (assembly GCA_963682095.1). Taxonomy (NCBI): domain Eukaryota; kingdom Viridiplantae; phylum Streptophyta; class Magnoliopsida; order Rosales; family Rosaceae; genus Potentilla; species Potentilla sterilis. The sequence goes on from OY821761.1 coordinate 28,758,562, forward strand.
CCTTATTTTGTTTGCCGAATTATTCCTTGTATAATTACTGAATATTCCTCCCTTATTTAATTCGGCAAAACCTAAATGAATGTGGAGAGAATTAAGTCCACATTCATCCTTGAATTTCTCATTTAATTTCAGCATCAAACTCCTTCCTTTTTCTTCTCTTTGCTGTGAATTCCCTTCCTTATAGCTTTTAGAACTCTTTGATTCTTCCCATACAGTTTTGGCATCAATTCATGCATTCCTTTCTTGGTTCAGCATTGAAATCTTTCCTTATCCTTGTTGTATTTGAATTCTTTTCCTTCCCGATTTCTTCATTTAATTTGCTTCCAAAATTCTTCATTTATCTCCTCTTTAATTCCTGAAAATAATAGAGAAAAATATATTAATAAAAGAAGATAAATTGTAGCACAATATCTTAAGAACAAGTCCTGATTCGATAAGGATTCCTGCTTTCATTAGGATTCTTCAAGAATTGCACACTTTTCACGTTTTAAGCTCTTTTCATCAACAACTCTGCCAAAGACTCTATACTTAACTAAATGACTCTATATTACAACAATAAGGGTTAAGCAATTGCATAAATGGGGATAAAACATATTAAGAATGTCGCATATTAAGCTCTTATCACCGATGCACTCAGACAGTTATTCGGAGGCCGTCGTTCTTCCAGATCTAGGGGTTCTGGAAGTTCTGCCGCTTCCGGAGACTCCGAGAGGACCCTTAGCCAGCCTGAGAGGACCACCAGCCAGCCGCGGAGGAGTGTGGATTCATCCCAGCCGCGGAGGACTGTGGATTCATCCCAGCCGCGGAGGAGTGTGAGTTCTCGGCACCAGACTCTTCTCCAGGCGGGGCGGCCGTCGAGCAGTTCACGTCCCCCTCTCGGGGCAGATGCTCCGAGGTCCAGTAGGCAGCTATTTCAGGACGAGATAGCTCCAGACGTTCCTCAGGTCCGTATGCCTGAGGTTCATCGGGAGCCGATGACGAGTCCGGCGCCGTCTGCTGCTGACTCGACTGAGGGGCCTACTCTCCCAAATCAGCTCTACCTCCCGTACAACATTCCTGCGATACCCGAGGTCGACTTTCGTGGTGTGCCCATATGGCCTAATATGCCTCAGTATGTGAGTGTTGCGGAGGCATACCATCAGCAGCCATTTGAGAGAGCTGACCTCCTGATTTCGGCAAGGAGAAAAGGAAAGTCGACAGACGGGTCATCGAGTTCAGGTAACATTTGATTTTATTAATTAAATGTTTTATTAAAATTAACGCACTAATATTTAATTTTATTAACCAATCGTCGTTTATGTGATAGGGACAGCCGCTAGCAGTTCAAGCAGGAACACGAGAGGTGTCATATGTTTTGACACGCTCAGGAGAACTGTTGAGAGCAGGGGAGGATCCAGATCAACGAACCCCCTAATCAAGAGGTTCAGGGGAAAAAACGCCGCGATTACGCGGGTTGCGTGGGGGCACTGATTAGGGATAGAGTCCCTATGTTGTGGACACGGTGGGCTGATGTGCCGGAAGAGATCAAGAGGGAGGTTAACAACGCGGCGTCGGTGAGTAATTTAAAAAACTTAATTTCTTTATCGTAATATTTAATAATTTTCGTTTTGTTATAATTGTAAAACTAATAAAATATTATCTTTCAGGCATACTTCGAGATTGCCGAACAGAAGCAAGCTTGGGCGGACGCGATACAGAACTCGAGGTACATTGGGAATTCCTCATCTTATAATTTCAAATATTTTATGATATTAATAATATTTCTAATGCATTTTTGTTTTTTCCGTAGGTTCAAAGAGTGGAAGAACGAACTCCGTACCCACTTTACCGAGTACGACAACAGTGGTCGTATGGGTACTCCAAGATAGTTCATGTTCAGGGAGTACGAGTGGCGTTGGTTGAAGACAGTAGACTTCAACAACGCACTTATGCAGGTAAATACTAAACTTAACTATAAATGTTTATTTTGTTAAAATTTTAATTATTATTTTAATTATTTTATAATTATTACACTAATATTATTTTTTTGATGCAGGAACGGTCTCGGATAAACTCTGCGAACCGCCGCCGTAACACAACACCCCATCATGGTGGTTCTAGGCCATTTGCACAATATCAGGAGGAGGCGCTTAGAGATCATCCTGATAGCAACCCGTACGTGGAGACGTTCAAGAAGGCTTATCCACAAGCGACAGAACAGCTCGTAAGTCGTTGATTACGATTTTAAAATTTAAATTATTAATTTTACTTAATTATATATTTGTTAGAATATTAATTATTTTTTTTTCCCGTTGAATTAGGAGAGGGTGAACCGGGCCGAAGAAGAAGTGTTGCAGGAAGTAGTTCGGGAGACACAACCGAACATTTCAGAGGCAGATCTGCAAGAAGCCCTGCGCCGGGTCGACCGATCGAATGTCCAAACGGCAGCGAGGATGTTCGACGCAGTCTTTCCAGACCGGTCAAACCAATACTACTGCCGGGGTTTGGGAAGTTCTGGAATAGGGCTCCTGAAGACCACTAAGGGAGGTCAAAAGAAGGGAGGCGGGGACAGCCAACAGATAAGGGGGGAAATGCAGAGATTGGCAGAAGAAAATGCAAGATTGGCGGCCGAGTTCCAGAGATCACAGGAGCAACACCGCAGAATACAGCAGTATCATTTGGATATGTCCAGTTGGCATGCTGAATGCGAGAGAATTCGGTGACACAACTACGCCGGCCAACAAAACTGGTGGTATGCTATGTTCGCGGCACAACAAGAAGGCCTTCAACCCCCGCCCCCGTTTGAGCCGTTAGTTGAACCTCCAATGCCTCAACCTCCCGAGTTCGTTCAGCAGGATGACGAGCATGATGGAGAGCAGGATGCTGAGGATGACGTGGTGGACATTAGTGTTTTAGGTGATGATTAGGGTTATATTTTATGTATATTGAAACAAATTAAATAATAAGTAATTTAGACGTGTTTCTTGTTGGTGTAAATGCATGTATTGCCATTGTGAATTGCAGGTTGCTTGGAATGGTAATTTAGAAATTAATTTATTTTTTTTTCCCCAAAATGTAAGAATAGCCGACGATATTGGCATTATTTCGTCGGCTATAACTAATTAATGCCTATTAAAATATTAATATATTCCGAAACATAGCCGACGAAATAGAGGAAATCATCAGCTATATTTCAGAACTAATAGCCGACGAATTTCGTCGGCTATAGTTTACGATATCGTCGGCCATACTCGAAAATAGCCAACGAATTTCGTCGGATATTTTGCCCAGGTTTGGTCGACTAAATGAATTTTCGTCGGTAAAATCGTCGGCCATACTCGAAAATAGCCGACGATTTCGTTATTTTCGTCGGCTTTGGGTATTACCGAAGCCGTTTTACCGACGAATAATAGCCGACGAAAATTTCGTCGGTAGAATGAATACCCGACGAAAATATTGAATAGTCAACGACATTTTTTTCGTCGGCTATTCTGTCGGATCTGGTAGTGCGATGAGAATTTGTAAAGCTATGTTTAGCTCTGCGCCCACGCAACGCAAATGGTTCTTTCAAATACTTAAAGATATGAAAGATTTGGGCTGATTCAATCTCTACATAGAATGTGACATGATAAAGAAACTATCCACGTCATAGCTAACTATGCGTAAAGAAAAACGCATTAAAGGTGAAATAAGAAAATCTGTTATTACAGATCAAATTTCAAATCTCTTATCGGTTCATCCATACTCTAGACGAAGTTATGACTGTTTTGTTATATGAAGGTCATACCACGAGTGAACCTGATGTTCAATATGAACCTATGTGTTCGGTTCATGAACAACCTTATCCTCAAGATCAAAATAAATCAAGTTGGATCTGAGGAAGATGTGGCAAGATTTAGTTACTAAATCATTGCTCAAAGTCACATTTGGAAAAACATGTGAAAATGCATAACTATGCTAATATTACTGAAGCTCCCTTGATCAAATGAAAGAATCAGAGAGAAACCCATGATTAATGTAAAAATCAGGGGGAGGTGCAGACATCAGTGGGAGTCTAGCACATTCATGTTGTTTTCACATGTAATAGGTGCGTTGCGCTCTTTTTGTCCTTGGACCAAAGTTTTATTTTCTCCCATTGGGTTTTTGTTACTTGACAAGGTTTTTAATGAGGCAACACCACATGCACCATTTTATCTCTGACTCGGCACAAAGGGGAGTGTTGAAGGAAAAACGTATTATGTGTCTTCGTCAATGTAACTGACGATAGAAAATTATGCAGTCATTATTGTCATTAATGTATTTCGTATTACTGTTGTAATACTCACCCTATATAAAGAGGATTATCAATGAAATGAGTAGACCAATTCTGATTATTCTATAACAATTATCATAATTCTACAACAACCAATTGTACGTTGAACAGACTTATTGTATTGATCTACCAAGCAGTCGGAGTGAACCAAACAGGAGCACCAAATTTGGTCGAATAATGATCCTTGGGAAAAGGAATTGTGTAACGTTCCATGCTTTGGTCACTCATTGAGAACACACCAAAATCGTGGCCACTATCCAAGGCAAAATATTTCTTTCGACTGTCTTACCAAGAGGACCATAATAAGTAATTAAGGCTCTTATGAGATGGCATGAATAATATGTTGATCTTGCTTAGAAATAATATCTTGTCACTTAGATCAGTAACTTCTTCTATCCGTCATCATAAAGAAGTAAGTCCTTGATTCATCTTGATTGAAGGTAATTCACCTTATCTAAAGTGAGCTAAGCAGCTGATGTAATGTGTGCTGATGTCAGCTGTATTTGGTTGCTTCTTCTTAAAATTTAACAGCTTGCTTATCAAGCTTGATATTTCTTCCCTATGCACTAGATTAGTCTTTTGCCCATTAGTCTTTAGGTATTAGACCTGAACTTAACTGGCTCCTCTCTCTCTCTTGTATATAAAAACTTGTTTATAAGATCTATTTGATGTAATGGAAAAATACCTTTCATCCATTGTTATCTTCTCATTCAAAATTTGTTTATGGCATCAGAGCAGTGATCCTCATAGGACCTACTTCTGCTCCTTGATTCATTTCTATTTTCATTTCTTTCACTCATGACTAGGGAAACAATAGTGGTGCCTCTTCTGAATCAAAACCTGTAGAGATGGCAGATCCTAATACTTCTCTCAGGCTCACTTTTACTCTTCTAAATGAATTCAACTACATCTGATGGTCTAATGCCATGACCCTAGCTCTCGGTGGAAGACAAAAACTAAGCTTCATCAGTCAAAAATAAAAAAGGCTTTCACTGCATCACATGACTTTGAGTCATGGCTGGCTCAAGATCAACTAATTCGAGCATGGATGATAAATTCCATGGAGCCAAAGCTGCAGCTTATTTTTCAGTACTCAGATTCAGCTCTGAGCATGTGGAAGACGATTAAGGATCTATATGGTGATCTAAATAACACTACCCGGGATTTTCAACTCAAGAAGGACTTGACTTAATTTCAACAAGGTAATCTCACTTTCACCGAACATCAAGGAAATCTAAAGTTAAAATGGAATGAGTTGGAGCTCTACCGATCATTTACTACTGATACTGCTACTAAATTGAAGAGGGCTGAAGAAGACAAAAATTTTGAGCTACTCACTAGCCTTAGCTCAGATTATGAGGATCTAAGAAGTCACATTCTAATGGCCTGAGAGTTCCCTTCTCTTTCCATAGTCTGCAACACAATTCAAAGAGAGGAAGTCAGGAAGAAAGTCATGAATGTTGATCTAGCTGTGACTCAAGAAGCAGAGAAGACAGAGACTCGAGCTTTTGCTAGCTCTAGCAGGCCATATCATGGGAGAAAGCCTGAACTCAAACGCACTCATTGTGAGAAGATAGGCAGGTCTGGAATTGGTCATCTAAGAGACACTTGTTGGATTCTTCATCCAGAACTGAAGAATAATTTTAATGATGAGCAAAAGTCTGCTCGAGGTCAGTCCAAGTCCTTGTATGCTCCTAAAGAAAATCAAGCCAATTGCAGCAACACAAACTCTACTAGAGACTTCTCATCCAATCTCATTTCCTTCTTAAATGAGTTTTCCTCATTTATTCAACAAAGACAAAGTGAAAATGGTGACAATGAAACTGCAATGATGGGGCAGTTTGCAGAATTTCTTGCAGACTCAAAGCTTGCAAGTTAGGATGAGATCCCATGTATTGTGTGTACTATCTCAACTGCTTTAGATCTCAACAAGAAACAAGATTTTTAGATTGTAGATTCAGGAGCCTCAGATCACATGTCAAATGAAGCATCCATCCTAATTGATTTTCATTCTTTTGACAAACCATCACATGTTTCAGTAGCAAATGGAAAGAATGTGCCTATATTAGGAAAAGGGAATGCTCAAATTTTTTTCAAACCTTAGAGTGTCTGAAATCATGCATGTGCCCTCCTTCCCCTTTAAGCTTTTATCTGTTGGAAAACTAACTCATTTGCTTGATTGTCTTGTCATTTTTTCAACCTACAATGTCATCTTTTAGGATTGGATTTCCCAGAAAGTGATTGGTGAAGGGTTCTTTCTCAACGGTCTTTAATATATCTCCATTTCATTTCCTTTAAGCTTCTCAAAGAGTCTTCTTACAGAAACAAACTTGTCTAGCTCCCATAAACTCTTGTGGCACATGCGCCTTGCACACCCTTGTAATCGTGTCTTATCTGTTTTATTTCCAAATGTTTGTAAAAGCTCACATGAATGTGAGACTTGTCACAAGTCTAAATCAACTAGACTTCCCTTTTCTAGCTCAGTGTCTAGAGCCTCATGTGCTTTTGAATTAATACATTATGGTATTTGGGGACCTGCAAAAGCTGTTTCAATCGATGGCTACAAATATTATGTAACTTTCATAGATGATTTTTCAAGAACAACCTTTGTGTATCTTCTGAAATTCAAACATGAAGTCCTCAAATGTTTCAAAGATTCCCATAATTTGATTAAAAATTACTTCTCTTCCACAATTTGTACATTGAGATCTGACAATGGCTCAGAATAGACATGTAAGAACATGCAATCTTACCTTAGTGAGCAGGGGATCTTTCATCAAACGAGCTGTGTGGGAACTCCCCAACAGAATGTCATTTCAGAAAGGAAGAATAGGAATCTTCTCGAAAAAACAAGAGCTCTAATGCTGCAAGCTAATGTACCAAAAAGATTTTGGTCTCATGCAATCCAATGTGCTGATTATCTCATCAACAGACTGCCTAGATTATCTCATCAAGTGTTGAAGAAAAGAGAAATCAGACTTCACCATTTAAGAGTCTATAGCTGCATCTGCTATGCTCATGTTCAATCTCATCAATGAGACAAACTTGATCCAAGAGCAGTCAAGTGCATATTCCTTGGCTACTCCTCATCTTAAAAGGGATATAACTGCTATGATCCCTTGAACAAGAAGCTCTATGTTTCTAGGGATGTGAGATTTGATGAGGCTAAATTATACTACCAACCACATGATCATGATCTTCAGGGGGAGCTATTCGAGTCGTCTTCAGCACCTATAGTCCCAGATAATATTTCAAATAAGCAGCCTGCTTATGCTCATGATCAACCTGCTTCTCAACCTCTGAATGAGGATGGTCTTGATCCCTCTAATGAAAGTCTGATAATACAAGAAGAGGCTGAAGCATCTGAGGAGCAAGAAGAACGAGTACAACCCTAATCTCTTCCTCAATTAGAAGAGAGAAGGTATCCTAGTCGAGATAGGAAAACTTCAGTCAGATTGGAAGGCTTTGAGTCTTACAAGCCCTAAGCATCCTCTTGGAAATGTTGTCAATGTCAATCATGTCACACCATCTCATTATGTGTTCCTCAACATGTTATGTGAGACTTCTGAGCCTGATCATTTGAGGAAGCAAATCAATCTCCAATCTAGAGAGAGGCCATGAAAGAAGAACTTAAAGCTCTTCATGATAATCATACTTAGAGCATGGTTCAACTTCCTAAAGGGCACAAAGTAGTTAGAGTAAGATGGATTTATAAAATCAAATTTCATTCAAATGGTTCCATTGAGAGATACAAAGCAAGACTTGTTGCCAGGGGTTTTAAACAAACATTTAAAGTCGATTACAAAGAGGCTTTTGCTCCTGTAGCCAAGATGAATACAGTAAGATTCTTGGTGTCTGTAGAATTGTGGCTGGAAACTATACCAAATGGATGTCAAGAACGCATTCCTTCATGGAGAACTTGAAGAGGATGTATATATGTGTCTACCTCCTGGTCATGCTCAAGAAAAAGTTCTTGATATGGTGTATAAGCTCTACAAGGCCATATATGGACTCAAGCAGTCACCAAGAGCATGGTACTCGCAGCTTAGCTCAGTCCTCTTTGCCTCTGGTTTTAAAAGTAGCATAGGTGACTCTTCAATGTTTGTGAGAACTGGAAAAGCTGGAAAAACCGTGGTTCTTATGTATGTTGATGACCTAATCATCACTGGTGATAATGCTCAGAAAATTGAAGCTCTCAAGTAATCCCTTCATGCAACATTTGCAATTAAAGATATCAGAGAATTGAGATACTTCCTAGGGATAGAGATGGATCAATCTTCTTCAGGTTTGTTTCTAAATCAAAGAAAATACATTGTTGAACTCCTTGAAGAAGCCAACATGAAACAAAGCAGCATTGCCAAATCACCGCTGCCCAGCACCTTGAACATTGCAGAAAAAGGTGAACCTTTATCTGATATTGGAGTGTATCAAAGACTTGTTGGTAAGTTAATTTACCTTACCATTACTCGTCCGGACATAACATATGATGTCACCATGGTTAGTCAGTTCATGCATGCTCCTAACTCTTATCATATGCAGCTTGTTAAACGAATTCTTTGTTATCTAAAAGGGTCAGTGACTAGAGGCATTTTCATGAAGAAGCATGGTCATTTCACATTAGAAGGTTATACAAACTCAGATTAGGCTGGAAATGCAATCGATAGAAAGTCTACCACAGGCTTCTGTACATTTGTGGGAGGAAATCTAGTGACATGGAAGAGTAAGAAACAGTCAGTGGTTGCACGTTCTAGTGCAGAGACAGAATATCGAGCCATAGCAACCGCTGCGTGTGAATTAATTTGGTTCAAGATTTCTGGCTGATCTTGGAGTTGTATGCATTCAGCCTATCATACTGTATTATGCCAACCAAGCAGCAATGTATATTGCTGCTAATCCTGTTTTTCATGAACGGACTAAACACATAGAGGTTGACTGTCATTTTGTCCGGAACCAAGTACAGTCTAAAGTCCTGGCCTGCCTATGTTCGATCATCTAACCAACTAGCTGATGTGTTCACAAAATTTTTTCCTTCAGCTCAATTTGAAAGACTGTTGTCCAAACTTGGATCTAGAGATTCTCTCGATCCAGCTTGAGGGGGAGTAAAGAAGTAAGCCATTGATTCACCTTGATCTGAACTGAGCTAAGCAGCTAACGTAATGTGTGCTGATGTCAGCTGTATTTAGTTGCTTCTTCCTAAAATTCAGCAGCTTACTTTTCAAGCTTGATTTCTCTCCCCTATGCACTAGATTAGTCTTTAGCCCATTAGTCTTTAGATTTTAGACCTAAACTTAGTTGGCTCCTCTCTCTCTCTTGTATATAAAGATTTGTTTGTAAGATCTGTTTGATATAGTGGAAAAATACTGGACCTTTCATCCATTGTTATCTTCTCATTAAAATTCATTTTACGTCCCCCATTAGTATGCTCTAGCTTGAATACCTGAAATCTTTTCGTATCAGTAGCATCCGTCTTGCTAACGAAACTCCTAAACAACATGAACAACTCCTTGGTTGTAGAATATTTGAATATGTAAGTCATGAGTTCAGTAGGCGTAGAGAAGGAGTGAATACGAAGTGGCTTAGGGTGAAGGATTCCCAACCTTTCAACAGTATAGGTATGACGGCCGCCATTGGCATCTATATATATTCAAGCACAAGCAAAAATTTTGGTGCTTTCTTACTGATGACGTATATTTTTCTGTCAATTATTTCTATACCATTAACATCATTGAGGTCTTTAATTACCTGATGATCCCCCTTGGCCTCAATGACTGTCCATAATTTGCTGTGGGTCTACAGAAAGCCAAAGATCCACAACCGAAACAATGACTAGCGACAAGACAATGCGGGCTTGTTGGCACTGAAGAGGCCACAACTTTTTTCAATAAGGAACGACGGTTAGGACTTTCATAGCATGGAATGGTGGCTTCTGATGGAAGCATGACTCTAGCACCTGATATTGGATTCAAGAAGAAGTTGCAAATAGTGTAAGTGGTATTGTCTTGATCAATAGTTAACGTGGAATTGTCTGCCATGATCAACCACCCCTCGATTGATCCAACATGAGTCGTCCTCTGCATATTATAATTAAGTAGGGTTTACTTTGACAATTTTCTGATTCTCACTTAGATAGTAATGAGCTCGGATAGATAAATGACGGGTAACGAACATAAGCCACGGTCGTTGAGGAGCCAAGTTAAGACCACGTTTGCATGCCGACATGGCTAGGTCAACAACTGCAGATCGCCAAGAATGACAAACAACACAACAACGAAGGTAATCAAATGTGCATAATCGTTGTAGAATCGATTACAAGATTTATTGGGGGAGTTCCTCCGACCACAACCTACTTGGTATGCTCTTTCTACTTTTGCTCCCCTTCTCGGTCTCATCTTCTTCACGATTATGATATTGTTTTTGTTTTTTTTGTGCTAGAATGCCTTATGTCTTTAAATTATAGTATTTGTTTGTTCCAGGTGAATTCTGAGTCCTTCAGTGAATGGTACAAACTGGCTGAATCCTACAAGGAGAATGATTACCTCCTTGGATATAATTTGTAAAAGTATAGGATGTGAAGGTCCTACAGGGGTGAATATGACACAGTACCATGGTCATTTCTATCAGTTTCATTGAAATATGAATGGTTTATTGGTTTGGTCAATTTTTAGCTGTTTTTGTGCAGTTGGTAATTTTCTCCTCCTTTTATCATTTTAGGTCTTTTGTATGACCATTTTTATCAAAAGCCCTTAATATATTTAAAGTGTATTACACACCTTTATTAATAAATATAAATCACAAGTGACAGGATTGTGTATGATACTCTATTCTATCTCAAATTAGGGCAAAGGTGGAGAATCTAGGAAAACGATTTCTGACTTGTAGCTTCCAGCTGTCTCTCGTGTTTGTTCAACTTTTTGCATCAACTGCATGTCGATCTTTATCTCAAGCAGGGGCAGAGCTATGACCTTAGCAACATGGGACTCAAGTCGCACCCAAAATTGGGATAAAAAAGTTACATGTATATACAATAATTACGTAAATTCTAGTAGCCCAAGTCCCATGGAACCCATGCCAATATATGTATTACTTTCTTTATTGTATGAATATACTGAGAAATAAAATGCAAGGAGAATTTCTAAGTTATTGTATGGTACCACTACTGCAGTTCACAACCGAAGCGACGACTTTTTGTCGTTGTTTCAGCAAAAACGTTGTCGCTTCGACACCGAAGAGACAAACATGTCGTCGCTCGAGGTCGTCGCTTGATTTTCGTCGTTTCGATTCGAGGCGACCACTTTTGCTACAAAAGTCGTCGCTTGGATATTTCAAGCGACGACTTCAAAGTTTGTCGCCAAATACTGAGCGACGAAGTTTGGGTCGTCTCCTCACATTCGAGGCGACGAATTTTGGGTGGTCGCTTCCAATTCTAGGGGACGAATTTTGGGTGGTCGCTTCCAATTTGAGGGGACGAAGTTTGGTTCAAAAGTCGTCGCTAGAGTGTATGGGAGGATAAAATTTCATGTGACGAATATCAATGTTCGTCGCTTCATGTCTCCATTTTCGTTTTAAAAAAATTTCGCGCCGATTTCGTTTTTATCAAATTTTTGTCCAGTTGAGGACTTTTGGCGGGGAAGCGGTGGAGGAGGAGAACGACGTCGCCGTAGAGGTGGACCTCAGAGACGGTGACGGCCGCGTCGAGGAGGGTCGGCGGGGAGGCGCTCTGCCGTCGCTGCGGGGTTGGGGAGTGAGGTCTGCAGCAGTGGCCGGCGCGGTGGGAGGCGCTCTCACTACCAAATCCGACAGAATAGCCGACAAAAAAAAATTCGTCGACTATTCAATATTTTCGTCGGGTATTCGTTCTACCGACGAAATTTTCGTCGGCTATTATTCGTCGGTAAAACGGCGTCAGTAATACCCAAAGCCGACGAAAATAATGAAATCGTCGGCTATCTTCGAGTATGGCCGACGATATTACCGACGAAAATTCATTTAGTCGACCAAACCTGGGTAAAATATCCGACGAAATTCGTCGGATATTTTCGAGTCGGGCCGACGATATCGTAAACTATAGCCGACGAAATTCGTCGGCTATTAGTTCTGAAATATAGCCGACGATTTCCTCTATTTCGTCGGTTACTTTTCAGAATATATTAATATTTTAATAGGCATTAATTAGTTATAGCCGACGAAATAATGTCAATTTCGTCGGCTATAAATGTTATAGCCGACGAAATTTCGTAAAAATCGTCGGTTATAGCACTTATAGCCGACGAAATAATGCCAATATCGTCGGCTATTCTTACATTTTGGGGAAAAAAATTAAATTAATTTCTAAATTACCATTCCAAGCAACCTGCAATTCACAATGGCAATCCATGCATTTACACCAACAAGAAACACGTCTAAATGACTTATTATTTAATTTGTTTCAATATACATAAAATATAACCCTAATCATCACCTAAAACACTGAAGTCCACCACGTCATCCCCAGCATCCTTCTCTCCATCATGCTCGTCATCCTGCTGAACGAACTCGGGAGGTTGAGGCATTGGAGGTTCAACTAACGGCTCAAACGGGGGCGGGGGTTGAAGGCCTTCTTGTTGTGCCGCGAACATAGCATACCACCAGTTTTGTTGGCCGGCGTAGTTGTGTCGCTGAATTCTCTCGCATTCAGCATGCCAACTGGACATATCCAAATGATACTGCTGTGTTCTGCGGTGTTGCTCCTGTGATCTCTGGAACTCGGCCGCCAATCTTGCATTTTCTTCTGCCAATCTCTGCATTTCCCCCCTTATCTGTTGGCTGTCCCCGCCTCCCTTCTTTTGACCTCCCTTAGTGGTCTTCAGGAGCCCTATTCCAGAACTTCCCAAACCCTGGCAGTAGTATTGGTTTGACCGGTCTGGGAAGGCTGCGTCGAACATCCTCGCTGTCGTTTGGACATTCGATCGGTCGACCTGGCGCAGGGCTTCTTGCAGATCTGCCTCTGAAATGTTCGGTTGTGTCTCCCGAACTACTTCCTGCAACACTTCTTCTTCGGCCCGGTTCACCCTCTCCTAATTGAACGGGAAAAAAAATAATTAATATTCTAACAAATATATAATTAAGTAAAATTAATAATTTAAATTTTAAAATCGTAATCAACGACTTACGAGCTGTTCTGTCGCTTGTGGATAAGCCTTCTTGAACGTCTCCACGTACGGGTTGTTATCAGGATGATCTCTAAGCGCCTCCTCCTGATATTGTGCAAATGACCTAGAACCACCATGATGGGTGGTTGTGTTACGGCGGCGATTCGCAGAGTTTATCCGAGACCGTTCCTGCATCAAAAAAATAATATTAGTGTAATAATTATAAAATAATTAAACTAATAATTAAAATTTTAACAAAATAAACATTTATAGTTAAGTTTAGTATTTACCTGCATAAGTGGGTTGTTGAAGTCTACTGTCTTCAACCAACGCCACTCGTACTCCCTGAACATGAACTCTCTTGGAGTACCCATACGACCACGGTTGTCGTACTCGGTAAAGTGGGTACGGAGCTCGTTCTTCCACTCTTTGAACCTACGGAAAAAACAAAAGTGCATTAGAAATATTATTAATATCATAAAATATTTGAAATTATAAGATGAGGAATTCCCAACGTACCTCGAGTTCTGCATCGCGTCCGCCCAAGCTTGCTTGTGTTCGGCAATCTCGAAGTATGCCTGAAAGATAATATTTTATTAGTTTTACAATTATAACAATACCGAAAATTATTAAATATTACGATAAAGAAATTAAGTTTTTTAAATTACTCACCGACGCCGCGTTGTTAACCTTCCTCTTGATCTCTTCCGGCACATCAGCCCACCGTGTCCACAACATAGGGACTCTATCTCTAATCAGTGCCCCCACGCAACCCGCGTAATCGCGGCGTTTTTTCCCCTGAACCTCCTGATTAGGGGGTTCGTTGATCTGGATCCTCCCCTGCTCTCAACAGTTCTCCTGAGCGCGTCAAAACATATGACACCTCTCGTGTTCCTGCTTGAACTGCTAGCGGCTGTCCCTATCACATAAACGACGATTGGTTAATAAAATTAAATATTAGTGCGTTAATTTTAATAAAACATTTAATTAATAAAATCAAATGTTACCTGAACTCGATGACCCGTCTGTCGACTTTCCTTTTCTCCTCTCCGAAATCAGGAGGTCAGCTCTCTCAAATGGCTGCTGATGGTATGCCTCCGCAACACTCACGTACTGAGGCATATCAGGCCATATGGGCACACCATGAAAGTCGACCTCGGGTATCGCAGGAATGTTGTACGGGAGGTAGAGCTGATTTGGGAGAGTAGGCCCCTCAGTCGAGTCAGCAGCAGACGGCGCCGGACTCGACATCGGCTCCCGATGAACCTCAGGCATGCGGACCTGAGGAACGTCTGGAGCTATCTCGTCCTGAAATAGCTGCCTACTGGACCTCGGAGCATCTGCCCCGAGAGGGGGACGTGAACTGCTAGACGGCCGCCCCGCCTGGAGAAGGGTCTGGTACCGAGAACTCACACTCCTCCGCAGCTGGGATGAATCCACAGTCCTCCGCGGCTGGGATGAATCCACACTCCTCCGCGGCTGGCTGGTGGTCCTCTCAGGCTGGCTAAGGGTCCTCTCGGAGTCTCCGGAAGCGGCAGAACTTCCAAAACCCCTAGATCTGGAAGAACGACGGCCTCCGAATAACTGTCTGAGTGCATCGGCCATCTGGAGCTTGAGGCATTAATACATTAATTAATATTAAATTATATTACATTAAATAACAAATTCTAATTAATATAATAACCAATAATACTAACATATTTTAAAACATACTAACAAATTAATTTTTCAATTTTAACTAATTTTAAATAATACTAACCATTAACATAAATATAACCATTTATATAATTAGGCTACCAATTTATACGTATAAATTATACAATTATACCTAAATTATACAATTACAATTAAAATAAATTTTAAAAAAATTACCTAAATTAACATAAATACCTAAATTATACCTAAATTAACATAAATACCTAAATTAACAATTATATCTAAATTAACATAAATACCTAAATTATACAATTATACCTAAATTATACAATTACAATTAAAATAAATTTTTAAAAAATTACCTAAATTAACATAAATACCTAAATTATACCTAAATTAACATAAATACCTAAATTATACCTAAATTAACATAAATACCTAAATTAACAATTATATCTAAATTAACATAAATACCTAAATTATACAATTAAAATAATTTAAAAAAAAAAAAAAAAAAAACTTACCGGATGAGATCGATGAGGAGGAAGAGGCCGGTCGGAGGGGAATCGAAGGAGGATGGGGCAGAAGGGGAAGGAGGATGGGGCCGGAATTTGGAGGAGGTCGCGGATCGGCCGGATGGAGGAGGAGGGGAAGGAGGAGAAAGCAGAAAAAAGGAGAAGGAGGTCGGGGCTTTCTGGTTTTATAGCAGAAGGTATAGCCGACGAAACCATTAATTTCGTCGGCTATTATTTGAATGGCCGACGAAATCTTCAATTTCGTCGCCTATACTTTGAATGTCGTTGGCTATTCTATGAACATCGTCGGCTATACTTTGGAAGATCAACGGCCGTCAGATCTGAGCTATCCAACGGTGCACAATGAAAAGGCGCGGATCGCAAGAGTTCAGCCGACGAAATCTATGAACATCGTGGGCTATACATTGGAAGATCAACGGTCGTCGGATCTGAGCCATCCAACGGCGCACAATGAAAAGGCGCGGATCGCAAGAGTTTAGCCGACGAAAATTATATTTCGTCGGCTAAACTATTGGTCAAACCACTAAGTCAAACCTCTAAACGCTTAAAAACGGAAATTAGTCTAGTTAAACGACGGTTTCTGGCCTCACCTTCAACAGATAATAGTTTCAAATCGATGAGACGCAACTAATCGTATAAAAATTTTCCTCAAAATATTTACCGAACGTCAGGCTACCCTTACGAAAACGAAAGTAAAAAACAGTTAACCGCAACATTCGGCACTCAGATTTTATCGGAATCTTGTCATTTTTCAACCGTAGACGTATTTCATTATTTCGGTCATATCTTATTTCACAACATTTTTGCATTTGAAGAGTCTACGTATAGTAACTATTTGAAACTATACATTCACTCAAACACTTAGTAAACAAGTTAAGGAACATTAGTGCGTATGTTCTGATTTTGAATCTAAAAGGTTAGAAAATCTATTCCAACCGTCAGATATCACCGTTTAGATTAAATACATGTATGGAAAAAAATCCAACTACATCTGACAACATTAAAGCCTCGATCGGAACGGTCAACCGGGTCAGTCAAACCTCTAAACGCTTAGAAACGGTAATTGGACTGTCTAAATGACGTTTTTTTGCCTGACCTTCAACAGATAATAGTTTCAAATCGATGAGACGCAACTAATCGTATAAAAATTTTCCTCAAAATATTTACCGAACGTCAGGCTACCCATAGGAAAATGAAAGTAAAAAACAATTAACCGCAACATTCAGCACTCAGATTTTATCAGAATCTTGTCATTTTTCAACCGTAGACGTATTTCATTATTTCGGTCATATCTTATTTCACAACATTTTTGCATTTGAAGAGTCTACGTATAGTAACTATTTGAAACTATACATTCACTCAAACACTTAGTAAACAAGTTAAAGAACATTAGTGCGTATGTTCTGATTTTGAATCTAAAAGTTTAGAAAATCTATTCCAACCGTCAGATATCACCATTTAGATTAAATACATGTATGGAAAAAAAATCCAACTACATCTGACAACGTTAAAGCCTCGATCGGAACGGTCAACCGGGTCAGTCAAACCTCTAAACGCTTAGAAACGGTAATTGGACTGTCTAAATGACGTTTTTTTGCCTGACCTTCAACAGATAATAGTTTCAAATCGATGAGACGCAACTAATCGTATAAAAATTTTCCTCAAAATATTTACCGAAGGTAACGCTACCATTAGGGAAACGAAGGAATAAAACCTTTGACCGCATCTTTCGACACTCAGATTTTATCGGAATCTTATCATTTTTCAACCGTAGACGTATTTCATTATTTCGGTCATATCTTATCTCACGACTTTTTTCTGTTTGAAGGATGAAGCAATGGTTTATCGTTAGTGATAGAAAGACATTTTTTTTTGTTTTAAATCGTAGCCGACGAGAGACAACCTCGTACTCGTCGGCTATTCTTTTGTCGTTTTCTGTCTAAAATAAAATATGTATTTTTCAATATAGTTATGGCCGACGAAATAATGAACTTTTCGTCGGCCATAATAAGTATAGCCGACGAAATAGGCATGATTTCGTCGGCCATAATGAGTATAGCCGACGAACTAGTGAAATTTTCGTCGGCTATACTATGAAAAAGGTAAAAAAAAATTCAGTAGGTTTACACCTCTCATTGTCATATCTTTCATGTTCATAACCAAAATTGAACATCAAGAAAACAGAAACCCAGCAGTCAACATATTTCAAATTTTTTTTTTAAGGGGTTTGGAACCCGAGCTAGCTGGGAGGCTCATCCCCACGCCCGTTCATTAGAAATTAGTGGATTGCAAATGAAAGGATGACATCATCTACATTACTTAATCCGTCGGATTGTAATCGGAATCATCGGATGAGTCTTCTTCGGTTTCTGAATTGCTCGATACGGGTAATCTATGTCTTTCCTCAC